>VWYH01007424.1:288918-378314 GCA_013399365.1 Pampusana beccarii | reverse complement strand
TCCTTTCTTGATTGATAGAGGGGGTAATGATTTTTTTCAGGCTTACAAAGAAAACTTAGAAGTATATGGATCACAGTTCTTGCCCAAAGGTGTGCCCATCAGTTCATCTCCTTTTGTTACTCCTGTCAAGCAGAATGAATAAGATAAAATTAAGGTACAGCTGTTCCTTTCCTTCTTGCTGCGTGCTGACCTCCAATAGAACATGTGGCAAAATCTTGTATTTTGACTCACGGGAGAAAGATAACTGCAGAAATATCCCACTGGTACTCCCCAAAGCGATCAGCATCAGCCAGTGCTAGAATCCATCATGCATTCCAGACACCTAAGGTGTGGAGCAAGGCGCTAGTCCTTTGGACTCCTTCTATCTGAAGTTTGCTAACAGGTTTTAGACAGCTTAATTTGAGGCAAGAGCCTCTTTGATGGAATGGAAAGTGGTGGTAATGTTCTCAAAGAAATACATTCAGATCTGCAATTGCCGAAGAAGGCCTTTGAATCTGGCATGTTCATCAGTGATGGAATTGTCTAATTAACAGTTTAGAGGAAGGCTCCCTGATTTAACCTTGATGTTCAAAAATGCTGGTAATGTGAATTCTCAAAAACCTTGTGCAAGGCAGGGTGGAAACAAAACCAAAACCAACCAACCAACAATAACCAACCAGCTAATTTTTTAAATAGTAAAATATAGCATATTAAAGCTCTCAAAGTCATTTAATAACAAAAATGTATGAATGTAGTTGTGCTCCCTCTCCTTTTTTATGTCTTTCCGTATTTGTTGCTTGTTCCCTGTTGATGTAGTAAACATTTTTCATATTTCTGAGCCCCGTTATGAAGCATCACATGAGAGCATCAACTGAAGCAAAGCTGCCTGTACTGGCTAAAGCAGTAGCGCTACTGCCCTTTCCTCTTGGGGAATTGTCTCTGGCTCCTTTAGCAGACACTTCCAATTCCTCACGATTTAAAGGCTGATGCTTTAAAAATTTACAAGTTTAGTTTTGTTTTGTTTCTTGGGACACACAAGTTTTTCTCTCCTATCAGCCTGCTAACTGGCAACATCAGCCGCTAGTTGATGAGAAACAAAGATAAACCACAAAGGAATTGACTGTTTGGGTACCACGATATTTTGAGTACACAAATCTGAGGAACTTCATGCAAGTAGCTCATGACTGTTTCTGAAGTTTCAACAAGGAAAAAAGTCTCTTGCTGCATACAGAAGCCAAGCTTATGATCTATTAAAAAGATAATTGTTTGACCAAACCTTTAAGGCTTTCTAGAGCATATTGGTTAAAATAGATGAATGATACAATTAGGAATGCAATATGGAAATAAAATTGACTAGATTAAATTACTTTGTTATACTTTCTACCAATTATCAAAGTAGCTCAACATTAAAAAAATTGCACCATTTTGTCATTTTGTCCAAAGCCTCTAGAAGAAAGGAAAATGAATTAAAAACTATCGAATTTGCAGTTGGCTGCTTTGCTAATTCTAAAGTTTGATTGATGCAACCTAATGATTTTTATCAATAACTCTGAGAAAGCAGTGTGGTAAATTCTAATATCCTAGTAATAACTTGGTAGAGAGAAATTGCTTCACTGGATCCTAAACTGTGTTAAAAATACTATGTTTGTATTTATGTGGTTTATTTATATAAGGTTTGTGTGTATGTATATACATACAGGTTTTAATTAAACATTCAACCAAAAGAGCAGGTTCTCTGCTCAAAAGTTTGCTATTTTGTTTTTTACTACACTGGTTGGCTTAATAAAACAGATTGCCTTTCTTTGTATCTCTTCCCTCACGTCAATCAATCAGGCGTTAGCTAGGAGGGCCATAACATTACTGAATACTTTCCAGAATTGTGCTATACAATGAATGATATTAATTTCTTATGATAAATAAGGTCTATCAAAATAATGAGGAATTACTTATTTCACCATGTGTCTGAAATTAGATAAAATGTATATATCTATCATTCATATAGTAAGAGTATTATACTTAGAAATGCTAATTATTTACAGACAGGCACATCTTGCACTTCAGTCAGGATTTGGTGTCAGCGGATATTCGTATAAATTAATATTCTAATCTATTAATCATAAATACAGCTGATTATCTTGAACATTACTCTATAAGGATAAATGTAGTTTTAGCTGGTGTTGAAGGCTGGTTTTGAGACATGGCTAAAGAACTGAATTGGTTTTGTGTTACTCACACAGGTTCATTTGTCTGCCACAGCAAAGCTGAAATATCCATCGCAGTTTGCATCCAGACACTCTGTCCACAAATTTCTGTAGCAGCAGCCACTAAAAAATAGTGTGGGTTTGGGGGCTTGGTTTGGGGTTTTTTTGGAAAACCTCTTTTGGCATTCTACAAATGATCAGAGAAAGAGCAGGTGTTTTAATAGAGAACCACAATAAAATACAAATCTTGTTAACAAGTAGTAATCGTTAAGAAAGGTAATGGGGCTCAGTACAATTCTCATGTCAGAGGAGGCACACGCCTCCAGAGCAGGTTTTGCATCTATGTGACAGAATCAGTCAAGACCCAAGAACTCATGTTATTTTCATTCTAATTCAAATAAGCCTGGCAAGCTTTCTCTGCTTTTATAAATGGATAATGCAAATATCTTTTAAATCTTGCTGTTGACTCTCAGGGTTATATTTTTGGATCTAATTCAGCCATTCAGCTTCCTAAGCATTAATGTTCAGTTAACTTATATTTCTGTGCTTCCCAATAGCTTGTTCCTTAATGTTTATGGGCATCTTTTTCATCGCATTTGTGTGGCTGTACACAGAGGTGTAAAGAGGAACAAGGCTACAGGGAGTGCAAACTGCTGCTTGAATGCCTGTTCCCCCTCTTGTCTTTCCGTTTTCTCCTCTGGTATTTACTGATTTCTTTTGTTTTCCAGTGAAACTGTCATTAAGCTGCATGTTCTGTGAAATATGTCCATTTCTGTTTTCTGCCATTTAATTAATAAACCTTCAATTTCAGTTGAAGCTGTGAAATCAGAGATAACATGCATGTATCTAACATATAACCAAGTCCTTCGATTCTGCTGAAAAAGCCTTTTCTTTCCCAAAATCATATGCATCAGGAGATTGCATAATCATCAAGAAATCTCAGTAAGCCTGCAAAATAATCTGCCACCTCACAGCTCTCCACCTGGATCTCTGCTAAGGGCTGGCTTTAGCGTCACAGCATGAGATCAAAAATTCTAAAAAACTTTAAGGTGCATGTTACAGTAAATGTATGTATTCTAAATCAATTATAAAGGTGGCATCTCCTGTGGGCTGGTTATATAAAGAGATTTCTCCTTTTTTTTTTTTTAAATCGCTGTGGAATTTCTTTCTTTCCTTTCCATTGTATGGTCTATTGTACTTTTTCTAAGAGAAACTGAAAATAGCAATTTATTATCTGCCTCCTCTGTTCCATGCATAAGTTTAGACAACTTATCATGTTCTTTTCTGTAGTAAATAGCTCCACTTTTTCAACATTAGTGTTTTCAGCCCTGTATCATTTTTTGTTTCCCTTCTCTAGGGTTACTCCATGAGGAGTTTGGTTTAAGATGGAGTAATCAACGATATTCTGCAAATGTCTACAATATTTCAGGCAAGGTAACGTATTGATTGTAAAGCTGTAGATAAACTATAACTGTCTTACATTTACCCATTCTGCACATCAGTATTTGGGAGTTAAAGAAAAATCTGCAATGTATTATTAAGTTTTTAAAAATCATGTAATAGTTTTCAACACTGCACTTAAGTTTACAGGGGTGAAAATTACCATACTAAGTACTTTATCAGTGACATCCCTCAAATGTAACTTAACAGTGAATAAGAACTCAACATTTCTCAAAGATGAGATTGTATCACGTGGACTTTGATTTTCTAGATGAGATCTTAAATCTACCATTCCTTACAAGGTAAAAATCAGAATAAGCTAACATTATTTGTACTACTATCCAGTACTGTTTATACTTAATACTGCCTATGATATTGCTGCTGCATGGCTAAGACTTCAGGAACTAATTTGAATAAATTTACATTCCATCTGCTGTATGCCTAAGTGTAGGAGAAGCAGAAGAATATTTAAAGAAAAAGAGAAAAAAGTCTCAGAGCTTAAGTAAACAGACTTTGTTCACTTGACTAACACTCAGTGATGACTTTGAGAAGTGGCTGAGAATCTTCCCAAATGTCTTCTTGTTACCACTGTAGCACTGAGTCTTTGGGGTCTTGATTTTGGTGGAGAGGCTGGAGTATGGATGCTGTGTGATGTACATCAGCATGCCCATGTAAACATTTCCAACACCATGAGATTCGTAGGGATAAAAAAATTAATCAAAATCGTTCTTATAGTTTTCTCCTAAGGAGAACAAAGAAACTCTATCAATATTCAAAGATATGCATGCATTTTTCAACAAAAATCTTTATTCATGCCTACAATACTGACAGAGTCAAATGCAGGAAGTTTATAGCATGAAGTACCTTTCTTCTTTCAGAGGATGAAATAATGATACTAAATTTGAAGCATAATGAAGATTCAAAAAAGCCACAGTGCTGGTTGAAGGGACGTGTGCAGTTCCATTCTTGAACAAGCACATACCTCGAGCCATAAGTAAATACTAATAAACCCTGACAAAATATCACTAAAGACAAAATATTCCCGAGGTAGTGTTATCCAAATCCTTTGAAACTGATTTAAAAGATCAAATGGACTTCCAAAGGCAGTGTGGATCAAGCCCTAAGAGAAGTCAATTCTTGACTCTAGGTTCCTGTGGCCCTTGCCCTTTTGCATCAAGCAGGAGCTTCTTCCAAAAATAATTTCCTGAATGCAAATGACCTGTTATAGCACTTATCACTTGGGGTATAATGTTCAAAGCAGAAGTGAACTTTAAATTAGTTGAAGAACACACATGAAACTTGCAACTTCTAATAATAGTGAAGTAAGTCTTCCATATGTTGTTATAAATTTCAGTCCAAGATGATTAACGTGGCTCACAGGCTACTCTTGTAAGATGATAGAAGCAATATATTTGCTGGCTCTCCTGAGAGGGCTAATGTTTCAAAATTATTTCCAAATGAGCATCTTCCAAGTGAGAGATATTTCTCATTTTTTTCCTCACCTTAATAAAAAGGTAGTGAACACTCTGTTAACTGTGTCATTAAATGACTATCAAACAAATATCATGGCAGTGTGATAACTGTGTGTGTGTGTGCTACCCATGAAATGATGTTATGTTCACTAATACAAGTAATTAATTTATTGTTGCTGTCAGTATGTTTGAAATAAAGTGCTTGAACAGTAGGTATGCAGGGAATCTCGAAAGTAAATTCAACAGATCCGTCTTCATTCAAAGTGATTTCTACTAGTAGTAGTTATCTATCTAGTGTATTTTAAATCAGTTCTGTCAAAAGACTTTAGAAAAAAATGATCTTTCAATCCCTTTTATTAATTAAAATAATGGCAATAGTAAATTGAGTGGCAAGTTGTTTACAGCCATAAACAAGTTGCAGTGGGCTGGGATCAATCTTTCAGTATATTAAAATGTGACTGGCAAAGCTCAGAGTCAGTTTGGGAAAGGAGGAAGGAGTTATTTGGTTTCAAAATCCTAAAACTTGGGTCTTTGCTGAAATAAATGATAATTCTGTCACTTACTTATGCAAATATTAATTCATCTCTTTGTTGTATGAAGTCTTGCTCTAAGGAGTAACTATAAAAAACCAAAGGGGCAGTTTTCTGGGTCTGTTCTTCAGGTTGTGTGAGTGACCTTGGGCAAATCAATTTAGTATTTTTCATCCAGTACCAGTAGCAGTAAGAGGACGAATTGTTAAACAGAGACCTTATTCTATCGGTAGCAGCAGCTCTCTGCCTGCCCACTTGCTGGGCGTGCCTGCACCCCGCAAAGCGATGCTGTGTTCAGGCATCTCTCTGCACAGCCGTTTACTGCACGCACATCTTCCAAACTTTGCCACCGTTCCCCCTCATTTCCCCACTGTTAAAAAGTCAATATGATTTTCCACTTGGAGGATGTACGATGTTCCAAGGCACTGCCCTGGTGAGACCTCTGTAAGCACACAGGCAGCTGGGTAAGGAGATGGCAATTGGTACAGGTTGCAGATATTAAGCAGTTATTTAATTACTGGTAGTGTGTGGTGCTGTTCGTAGATGAGATAGATAAAAATACTCAATATTATTGTTTGGCTGAAATTATTCATCCTGATTCATCCTCTCTGATTCAGAAGAACTGAAGCTTGAAATGCGTGTCTGTCTGTGGGTACTATTGACGCTCGCTGAAAAGAATTTGTCAGACCACGTGTGTCTGTGAACTCTTGGCTGAGCCACTGACCCACTCCTTTAGTTCTCTAAATACAGGCTTGTTTTGCAGCTAAGTGACACGAATTTTGCTGTGGAAATTGCATCCAGTTGTTGGCCTCGCATCACAGAGTCTGTATTTGACTAAATTGTTCCAGCCAGTAAGATGTCATGCCCCCCATACAAGTAGGATCTTGAACTTTGAACTGTGCAAGATGAACAAAGTTTAATTCAGACATCAAAAAGCAGACTTGGGGGCAAGGGGAAGAGAGGGCAACGAGGAGAGTGGAAAGTTATTCCAGTCAGTAGGAGTGCAGTTCCTACATTAAGCTGTAGGGTCGCTGGCAGACCACCTAGGATAGGATGGCCTTGCTGGACTTTTTTTGTGATCCATTTGTCTCTCAGAGGTTATATTGCCTTTCCTATACTGACTGCTTTATCAAATCAGAAAACTTAACCATGTAACATTGTGCTGCAACTAAGTGCAAGACAGCTCTGGGGTTTACAAGCTATTGGATCATCATAGATCATTTGTGTACAAAACTATATATATAGATAGATAGAGATACATACAAAACTATATAGAGATCTGTGTATGCTTCCATGTTGAAATTTGGGACTGCATCACATACTGATATGTTACAGGATGTCTGATGCTTCTTGACAGATGTGCTCTACAAGAGCCAAAGGCTGATCCGGATGGGTTTAATTCTCATATACTACTTTATGGCATTTTTCTTGTGTACATTTCTGCTTGGAGAGCAAAGGCAGTATCAATTAATATCAACCAAGGTGTGCTCTTTTGTAGGCCAAAGCTTTCTGGAAAATTGAGGGAGATTGGAACTACTACCGTTAAACTTCAGTGGCAAATTCTGTAGCTTTGGGGTCCCCTATAAACTTGATTTTTGCATGTTTTTCTTTCAGTCTAGACTCTATTTGTAAGCCAGTGCTTAGACATCACCTCTTAGTGTATTTTGGCAGCGTACTTCTGCACATTAATTTTTGCTCTAGCATCTGGCTTTCCCCTAGCACAGCAGCCCCTGCCAGTCCTGACCCCATACCCACCACCTGTCCAAGGTGAACACCAACACCTCAATTAACTCTGACCTCTAAATCCCAGGTCTTAATACTGGAATTATCCTGTCCCAATGCTTATTCCACAAATTCAAATCATGCACTAGTGGCATACCAGCTCAATTTTTGATTTTTTTTTTAGCAGTAGCTGATAATAAGCTTCAATGGGTTGTTTATAAGCATGTTATCACATCAAATATATTGTCTCCTGTAATCAGACTGCAAAATTAGGGGTATCAGGGTCTACATATACCATGACTGAAACAGATTTTCTTATTTTCTTCTTTGCCGTTATGCTGTTATAGATAATAGTTCTATTTATGACCTCCAAACAGAATTTCATTGCGTGTTGCTGTTTGATATATGTACTGTCATAAATTCCACTGTGTACAAGACTTCTGATTTTAGGATTATGCAGCTGACAACCTCCTGAGTGGAAAGGATACCTGATATTGGCTAGTAGCTCAGATAAGTTGAGATAATTAGATCATTTGGGTATTGGGTAATATCTATAGATATAAAAATATTTATTATGTGGGGTAATCATTATGACAGTTCTTTGTCAGTAAATTAGACTTTTGAAAATGAATTTCAAATTTATCTTCTCATATAATTGACAGTCGAAGTAATTTTGTGACTTTATAAAGGAATTTATTAGACATTCGTGATGCCAAAGGTGATGTTGGTGCATCAGGGAAAGTACGTAGAGTTTGATCTCAGCCAGCAAGGCAGTTTAGGGAAATGAAAGAGTTCAGCAGCAATAGCTCTGATTCAGTCACCCATAAATCTCCCCGAGGGATGCGCATCCCCATCCTTTAGTCCTTTGTCTTTGCCCTAGCATAGACTCTGAGGGAATCCCTACTCCAGCTTCTTTTAAGGCCTCTTCTGGCTTATTTTCCTATTTGAAAATCCATTTACTCTGTGCTCAAAAGGAGCCAGTTTTTCTGCCCACCTCAGGAGTGTGCTGACCAGTTCAGGCTGCACCACAAGGGGAGCCCTTGGTGCTCTCCCCATGGGCTGCGTGTGCTGGGCAGGCAGATGAACAATGTATTAAATAAAATATATCCCTTAAAGTGAAGGGGGATGCATTCTGCCCTCAAGGAATATGCAGAGAAGTGGGCCAGGCTCTTAATGTAGGAAGAGATATTACAGCTGAGTCTACCCTTTCACAAGTTCATCTGTATGGCTTAATTTTTCAAGGTTGAAAAATTTATCTTCCAGGCAGAGGTGGTTTGGGGAGTTACTACAAGTACTAGGAAAACCTCTGCATTTCATACCCGTTAAGCATCTTTAGCCTTGTCCATAAAAACACATGAAAAGCGCATTTTGGGGGATGAATTAGTTCTTACAGACAGGCTGATTTGCTCTGAACAAAGCTGGGATGAAGTAACTCTTTGCAACTGCCTGAAAAGAGGTTGTACCATGGAGGTTGTTGGTCTCTTCTCTCAAGTAACAAGTGATAGGGCAAGAGGAAATGGCCTGAGGTTGCTCCAGGGGAGGTTGAGATTGGAAATTTGGAACAATTTCTTCACGGAAAGGGTTGTCGGTCATTGGAACAGGCTGCCCATGGCAGTGGTGGAGTCACCATCCCTGGAGGGGTTTAACAGATGCAGAGATGAGGTGTTTAGGGACATGGTTTAGTACCAGTATTGGGTTAGTGGTTGGACTCGATGATCTTGAGGGTCTCTTCCAATCAAAGTCAAGCACTGCTGAGCAAAAGCCAAAATATTGGTGAGTTATCAACACTGTCCTGGCTGCAAATCCAAACTGCAGCACCATATGGGCTGCTGTGGAGAAAGTTAACCCCATCCCTGCCAGGCCCAGGGCAAGTACAAAGCCTGTTACTTGTTTCGTATGTGTTAACCTTATTCAGTTGTTGCTCATAATGACGTTGATCTCGGTGTGAAAATTTGAAGGTGCAGCTGTTGGTACAACATTCCTCTGAAACACATTACTTCTCCACGTTAAGTACCCCAGTGTCCGCAGGTGTTACAAGAGCAGGGGGAGCAGGGTCTTAGTGTGTCAGTACTGGTCCATGGCTTCGTCTGCAGCCACGGGTGTCTTTATCTCTGCTGAGAATAAATTTCCTGTTTAATATTTTACTTCAGTATCTTTTGGGATTGGGAACCCTGAGACTGATTTTTACTTCAGAGAAGGGAATGTTACGTGAAGATTGGGTCCTTAAATTCCTCTTACTTCTCTGTATTATTTCTCTTTGTGTGGCAGCTTTTTGTGCAGCTACTGCTTTGATGCTGTCCTCAGGGCTCTTAGTTTTTGGCGGGCCAGTGAACATATTCAATGTGATTTTTGCCTGTTTCCCAGAAAATATTTGCCTATCACAAAGCTATAAATTTCAATGTAGGAAGAAGATGGCATTTGCAATCTTGTGTCGCAGGGAAGCCTGATGTGACGTATTGCAGTGTGCAATAAGTTTGAGTTTATTCTAGGAGAGATCTAAATGTAAAAGATTTACCCGCTTACTGTCTGTCCGGCTTCTCAGCTGACTGTAATACTGGTGGGCAGCTTTTCAGTCCCAAATCTCTTTTGATCCTCTTTGCAATATTCTAATGCCTCATGGTTAATCCTCTCGCTGTGCTGCTGCCTGGTGTTTGCAGGGCTGCGATTCGTATGTCCTCCCATGCTTCGTGTTTTACTGCTGTTAGGTATTGATTAAACAATAAAGAAAAGGGGACTTGCATATAAATTAGGAATTTTTCTCTGCCTTATTAGCAAAAATGTAAATAATATTTGGTATTTACTGTTTTCCTGGTTTATGTTTTCTAGTGCTGTGGAGAGGGTAAGGACGGTCTCCAGAGGAGGTGAGTGTCCTTCTGCCTGGGCTGTATGGCTGAAGCCAACATGTCCACGCTGTCTCTCACACATGACTTCTCAGACTCGCTCCTAACCTTCTGCCAAACACAATCTCCACTTCCATGTATATATACAAAATATAGCTGTCACTTTCCCCAGAGCTCCTGGGGAGTTTTTATTGCTGCTGTTTCAGTTTTCCTTTGTGATGAACGTGCAGTGCTGCTTTGGTGACTCAGTGCTCAGCTTCTACACACATCCCAGAAGGAGCCATCCTTTAGAAAGTCTTTGTTAGTTGAAATAGTCAACCTCCTCCCACTGTAAGAAATTCCACTATTCTAGAAAATTGTCATATTGAATGAGAATTAATAGTCAGCATCAGTTTTAAAGATTTCTTGGTTGCTTCTGAATTCCTCGGGTGTCGTTGCTCTGCCTTTATTTGAAGACATTGACTACCCTGCTTTTGGGGAGTGGAGTAATTTAGAGAGTCCCAGGGAGTCAGCACCACTCCCCATTGTAGGGGACAAAACCTGGAAGGCCCCAAGAGCACTGGGAAAACATTAGGCTTTTATAATACATTAATCTTTGCACTTCAGAGCAACCCACGAGAATCTAGTGAAACTACTTCACATCAGTCACTAGATAATTACTAAAAAATCAAGACTTTTCTAAGTTAGTTTTTAAACTCAAACTGAATTTTCTTCTAGTTACACTTCTAGAGCATATGGTGCATATAAAATGATGCTTTAAGTTACAAACGCATGTCAATTTTGTGAAGAAAGGAAAGATACATTTGTTTCTGGTGTGACTAATAATCCAAATGTCAGTCCCGTTCTTCCTGTTAGAGATACAGTGTTCTATACTGTCCCCTCCTAAAGGCTTTTTCCTCTGTATCCTTAGGCCAGACTCTGGTCCTGCTTTTACCTCACTACATGGAAGCTATGATGAAAGTGTCTTTTTGTACTGTAACAGCGCTACGGAAGATGTAATGTATGTTAGATAGCAATATTTTTCTGTATTTAATATTTACTGGTTTATTAATGTTTCTTGAGAAATCTGCTAAACAAAGCTGTAAGACAGGAGAGGTACGAAAATGATAAAAGATGGATAAGAGGAGATCTATTACAAACAGGCATCAGGTTTCTGACTAAAAAACAGAAATAAGGAAAGCATTTCAGGCCTTACCTTACATATTTTCTTAATGGAGTCCTTTTAATGGTATTTCAATGACATGTGGTATGATGTAAGTTCTTGAAAATATTACAGGTTTTGTCAAACAATCAAGACCCATTTTGTGCAATAACTTTTGTTTTAAAGATTCCCAAAATTTCCCAAATAGACTGCCACTACAAACTTCCTGTTCATTTCTGGATTAATGGCTAACACACATTGAAACAAAGGCATCTAACAACTATTACATTCAGTTGGCTAAACATTTGTGCTGTATATAAATTTGTATTTTATTTTATAATCCTTCTTCTGGTTTCCTCTTTTTTATTACTGATAAGTATAGTTGTTCTATGGGAGAAAATAATTAATACCCACACATTATATCTCATTTTATTTGGGCAGAGTGCCTTTATAGTGTAACATATTGTTGTAGTTATCTTTTTAGCACAATAGTAAGCATCTATACAAGTTCTAAGTAAATATTGTTGTTTCCTCATGGAAAATTTTGCTAATATGGTGGCTTAAGTAGTTCTACATGTCTTCACACAGGTGTTGGTGACTGGATGAAATTAATTACTGCAACTCAGCCTTTATATGCTGAAAGACTGCAGCGCACGCTGAAGCGTAAGTACATGAGTAAAACTGAGCATGTGCTTCAAGTTCTGCTATTAAATATGGCTTTTCACCGATTTTTTGGGAAAAAAAAAAAAAAAAGGATCTTTCCCCAAATATTTCATTGCAATTATGATGAAGATTGACGATAAGAGTCAGCTATTCTCACATAGTGCCGGGGATTCATTAATGTGTACAAAGTTCAATGAATATATGGATGGTTCATGTTGTTTGTTCTCCTTTGAGCTATAGCAGTATATGCACATCCAAGTAAGAAAAAAAAAATAGTAACGGGTTAAACATTATATTTTAAATATTCAGGATACCTTCATACAAGAAAGCTGAACAAGGGTTTACCTTTATATTCTAAACTTAGTTAAAAACCATCAAACCCTTTTTTGAGAGTGGGAGGATGGGATGTTCCAAAAATAATTGTGATCTAGAAATCAATGTTGTGCCCTAAGGTTTGGAGCAAATGTGCAATCGCCCCTGCAATGTACTTTTATAGTAAGAGAGTTGAAAACTAGGGCAGCCCTCAGTGATTTCTGTGGCCTGTGCTGCTTGGGGATACTCTAATTGTACTTGTCCATCTTTTTAATCCATCTAGTTGTAGACATCAAGGAAATATTTAAAGACAACTATGAGCTCTGAGAAAAGGCTTTTGTAAATCTCAGTTGTGCACAGAGTCCAAGAGCAATGCATAATAAAACAAGAATTAAGTAAAAAAGAGAGGAAAAATCCATAGCTGAGGAAAGGAACATCTCTCCCATCAACGAAGTTTTTGAAAATATAGCTTTTATTTAAAAGACTGTTACTTGGTCCATAAAGCTGGTTGTTGCAAGGAAGTGGAGCTTTGTGTCATGGTTTTGATTTTGAAACCAAAGTACCTTATTGCAGGGCAATCAGGGCATGTCAGGTAAAACTTCAAGTCTTTCGGATTAAGAGATTTTAGTCAACAAAAAAAACTTGGGGGTTTTTTAGCTCTTCAGACTGTATATTGATTATTTTTGGACTGCGTAACATTTTCCAACCCATACAGTTAGTGGGTTACTGCACGTATAAATAGATTTTGTAGTCACCACGTGACCGTGGGCCTGCTAGGGGGGAACTACTAGGGCAGAGAATACTTGTCTTACCTTCCCTTCTGTAACTCTTCAACTGAGTTAGAAACATGTGCCTCAGTAAAGCCCTTCTGAACACAGGTGTGTGGATGTATATTTTAAAAAAAATGGAGAGAAATGGAGCAAGCATGAAGCCAGCAACAGATGAGTAGGGACTGAGTTGGACAGATCCAGTACTCCTCCATGGAGTTTTGTAGCACTTTCTGAATGCCACATCGCATTAATTTAAGCACTGCTTGGGAAGAGGATTGCTTTTTCTGAAAGAAAGGCAGGGAGAATCTGACCCAGCCTTCGTTGGTGTGCAGGACTGAAGGACTGGCTATCTGGGCGGTGCCTAATCAAAACCAGAGCATGTGCTGCTTTTTGTCCACCTGACAGGCTGCACGGCACAGGTCGGCAGATGTGGAAGAAAGCTGGGGTTAGTGCAATTTGGGCACAGGTGAAATGGGAGGGAGTTGAGATGTTGCCAAGCAGAAGAGGATATGAGTAGTACAGAAATGAGTGTCAGATATTGTGGGTTTTTGGGACATAGAGGAGGGTTTGGAAGCTTGGAGAGGGGTTTGCAGAAGTGGAGAAGCTGTGAAGGGCAGCAGGTGGAAGGATGAGGACAGAAACTATGAAATTGTATCAGAGGGAAGGAGAAAACAGATTTCATTTATTCTGTTACCCTTGGACAAACTCCTTAAAAGTTTGACATCTGGTACAGAGGTTGGTAAGTAACAAATTTGACATTGAAAGTAGTAGGTTAGCAATTTCTCACCTAAGTTCCTCTGAAACTTCAGCATAGCTACCATCAAGTCTTGGAGCTGGTGACCACTCCAGCAATGCCAGTTCAAGCACCATTCGGTAACTTCCATGGTTCAGTTTGTGCCATTTTTCTCCCATTGCAAATACATTTATGCTGCATCCACCTTATTATCGGAAAGTGCTTGTATCACTCTGGGGACATCTGTGTGCAGAGCATGGCATGCCAAGCATTTAGAGCTTAGGGCTATTACAGGAAGATCTAGCAAACTCCAATAAGTAAATAACTAGTAAAAATAACTAATAAAATAAACATCAGATCTTATGACAACACAAATGTCAAACTTGTTTCAAAACCATTTCTTCCAGAGGGCAAATGCCTTTCTTACCCCTCCAGGAAAATGCTTTCAGCCACTCAGATTGGGAAGGGGGTGCAAGAAACAGCATGATCTGGGAAACTGAGTCCCAGGAAAGGCTTTGGTGTCCTCCCAAACGGGTCAGTGCGCAGCACAGGCTACTGTGCCTGCCAGGGGGTGGGGACCCTGGGGACCCTGCGGCCCCGCTCCCTGGGTGACTGCTGCACCTCTGAGGCCTCCGTGCTGGGGCTGGCGTGCTTCACATTTGGGCATTGTGCTTTTCAACACCACAGCACCTGTGGCCGTCCCCAGCCTTTCCCACCAAAATGCTTTATGAGCTAAATATTTCATCGACTGCCTGGTGGTAGTCATTCCAAATGGATGCTCCGCATTTAAAAAGACTGACTGCTTTGCTCGAGCCAAACATAATAAGCTGTCTTGCATACTCCACAGCTTATAAAATATTAAATATGTTTTGGCACCCAGAAATAAATATCTGCTCAAAATTCTCATCACACCTATCTCCCTCTCCTTAACTCCCTGTCCCCCTTTGCTTTACACTGAAGTGCTGCTGCTCAGACTACACAGTTTGTTGTCAAGTCATGACACGGGGAGGCGAGGGCTGCACAAGTGCCGTGTGGTTATTATCAGTTGGGTTGTAACGTAGTGATCCAGTCTGGTGCTAGTGATGTACTTGCAGCCTGTGAACGGTCTGTCCCATGGCTCAAAGTTGCTCAGCGGGAACTGCATTCCCTTAAAAACTGAAGTTCAAAGTGGAACTGCATTAGAAAGCAGGCTAGAATAAAAAAGAGCATGGTAGCCATAAACTGCTACAAAGATATTCATAATTTTGTTATGAAATTCTTAAAGTGTATATAGTGTAAAAATCACTGTTGTAACAATACCACTGTGTTAACGCAAGGCAGCCACGCCTTTCCAGTACTCTGTCATGTTTTAATTCCCGGGGCTATGATTTTAGTTGATTTGCTCTTCTACCCAGCTAGGGGCGAACTAAAACAGTAATAAAAAAGTGACTGAAATCCACCCAAGGCAGCAGGTCCCAAGTCAATGCTCCTTGAAGTCAAAGGATGTAATGCTGCCGGCTCTAAGAGGCTTTGGGTCAAGCTCCTAAAACCCGCTCCTGCAAACACTTAAATACACATGCTTAGCTCCTGGCTGGGGAACTCATCACTTAAAAATCGCACGTGTGAGCAGCCGGAGCTGATGTTGGCACCTGAGGTTGCCTCCCATGGGAACTGCTGCTGTGGGGAGGCTCGAGGTTGCCCCCCTGCTTGCACCCCAGCCCCAGAATCTCTCCCTTGGCTCTCTAAGGGCAGCATGGTTCCCATTAGTGCTTTGGCGAAGTGATGCAGCAAATGCAGCGTGTGCGATCCCTGTGCATGGCACTTGTCAGCTGAATGCTTCCTCCAGGCCCCCAAGGCAGGAATTAGTAAAATATGTATATTTTTTAAAATTCACTGATGGACTGTTTGCAAGTACTGAGTGTAATATTGCATGCTGTTGTCAAGTGGTCACAAGAGTTGTAGGCAGCAATCCTTTTGCGCTAGCTGCGGGATTTTGTTTGTGGAGGTGCACAGGGGGCTGCCCAGCACTCTGGGCTGGAGAGGGGGGCTTTGCTTTTGCTGCTCATGTGTATTTTTCTGTGCCCATCCAGCCCCTGGCTGTCCAGCTCTGTGCAGCCCCCCAGGACTTGGTAACAGCAATGCAATGAACTAACCATGACCCAGCGGCTATATTTATAATAGCATTTTTCTTTATTAATATTACCAGCGCAGTGTTTTATTTGGCTTTGATAACGTTGCAATGAATTCCTTAGCTGGCCAGTGACTAACTGGAAATACATTAGAAGCCTACTTGACAATAGAAGAGTTGCCTAACTACAGAGGAAGACTTAGCCGCAGGTCAGCACAGGCAGTTAAAGCCAGTTGTACGTCCAGCCAGGGGCAGGAGCGCAGCGCCAGCCCTGCAGCACCCCAGCTTTCAGCCTCTCGCTGCAGGAGAAACCGGGGCTCAGCAGCAGCCTCACATCCCGAAGAACTGAGCCAGTCCCTGCCAGTCCTGGGGTGCTGGTTTCCAGCCCCAGGCGGGCATGAGCTGCAGGGTGGTCTCGCAGAGGTGGGACCCAAGGCATGCGCCTGCGCTTTTTGCAGCAGCTTTGATGTCAAGACGTCCCGAAGGCGGGAACGCTTTACCTGAGATCTCTGTTCAGCCTCAGTCGAGAAATATTCTTTCCATTTGTGGCATCACTTTTGTTTTAGAAAAATTAAAAATGTTATTTTAGTTTGCTCAGGTTCTTCATTTAGGAAGTTTTATTTTAGGGTGGGGGCGTTTTTTTAAATGGTTTGGTATAATTAATATTTTTCTGTAGTTGTGATTTGATGCTGTCTGGCAGGATAAAATAGGAGACAGATCACCCAGGCCTCACCCTCAGCCCTTTCCACAGTTGTCTTCACTTAATACTCACCAGTACCGAATCATTCACCGTTCTGTGGCACGTTGGTGTGTTACCCAAGGGCTGAGCCAAACCCGCGATTCTGACAACCAGAGGCGTTCAGAGGGTGACTCTGTCCTTTAGAAACGCTTCCCCTCATTCAAAAGACGGAGAAGCCAATGAGAGGCGTTTTTCCTGGGTACGCGATTTCCCCCCACACCTTTTTTTTTTTTTTTAATTTAAATGGCAGGCCCCATCCAGCCCCCGGGCCCCGCTGCCCCCGCGGGCGGTGTGTGGGGCGGCCCGGCGGGCGGGGCTGGTGGGGCCGCGGGCGCTGGGCGTTGCCTGGCGGGAGCCCCGCGGTGCTGCTGCTCCGGCGGCGCTTGCGGGTCGGGTTCCCGAAGTGGTGTCGAAATGGACTTGGAGGATGACTTCGTGTCCTTGTTGTTTACCAGCAGGAACCTGGGGGTCGCGGCGTTGGCGGGACGAGGGCCTGACCCTGCAGGCGCCTTCGGAGGAACGAGCAGCCCTCTCCAGGCTGGCTGCCCACTGGAGTTTTAGCTCGATGGATGGAGGAACACTGGTGGGATCACGTTTGTGACGTGTTCTTCGCACTTAGACCAGCTCCATCGTGCTGGTAGGTCAGACGGTTTCTTGCTCCCTTCTTGTCTTGCTCAGGTCCTACAAGGAGGACTGTAACAGCCTGGCGCGATGTTGCAGGAGGGACGGGCTGTGTTCCCTCGCAGCTGTCACAGTGTGTGGTGACCCATGGGGTGAGCAGTGGCCATGGGCAGGACCCGCCTTCAGCAGCGTAAGCTGGCGCTGTAGAGGAGAGGAAGAAGAGCCGGGCTTTGAGGTGGGGTGTTTCGGGGCTGGCAGTGGCGACGCCGCCTTCTTCCCATCGTCTCACAGCAAAGTCCTCAAAACTAAGCAACGCAGAGGTGCTGGTCCAGTTGGACACCCCTGAGATTGCCTCGGAAGAGGTAGCACAATGTAAAGCGATGTGAGCGACACAGAGCAGAAAGGTAAATGGCATGGCTGCTTCTCTGTGAGCTGCGTTGCTGCTGCGGGGGAGACCAGAGACAGCTGTATCTGCTAGCCGAGGTGGGGAGAGGGTTTCTCCTCTGCCCCTGTTCTGCCGTGAGGACCTTTCCCAAGCTTCAGTGCAAACCTGTCCAGGAAAGGTTACCTTGATCTGGCGCATTGTAAAATACAGATCTAGTAGCGTGAGATCCATGACGGTAAACAATTGTAAAACGTTTAGAAACATCTTATGTTCTCACATGGTTCAGGAAGTAGGAGTCCAAGTTAGGTTTCTAAATAGGGTAATTAAAAAAAAGGAAAAAATATAGGTGTTTATATTATAGTCTTTAAAAAATGGCATTTTAACCATCAAGTACATACAAACGAGTTTTCTTCTGAAGGTTGTGTTCTGCTGAGAAAATCCTTTCCTTAAAATCACTTTGCTTTTTACGAGTCATACATTTGTGTCCCGGGGGACAAGGTGGCTCCGTGGGCAGCGTCCCGGGGGGCAGAGCCGGCACGGCCGCCTCTCCTGGCTGCTGGCTGCCCCACTGCGAGGGCGGCAGCTCCCTGAGAAGTAGAAGCTGGCACGTCAAGGAGGGATGAAATTCAAGAAAACAAATACTGGGGGAGAGCTGTGAGACAGCGTGATTTTTAAGGCTGACGTAGTTCTTTATTGCAGTTCTGGGCAGCTTTTGTACAGCTGGAGCATCTGGTTGTTAACTCCTTGCTTTGTTCTCTTGTGTCTTGGCTGATTTCTGCCAATTTTAGTAACGTAGTTGTGATTTTAAAACGTGGAGCTGTGTTGTTCTGAACATTCCTGTATGAGACGTGAAAAAATGGGTCTTGTGTTGCATTTCTAATTCTGATTCCCGGTTTTACAATTGGGTTCTGTATAGGGAGATTAAAGAATAGAATGAGGTTGCATGCCGCTTTCCTTATACTCTTTTCTGGTTGATCTTGGGCAGATCCTGGGCATCCCCTTCCTTCTTACTTTTATTTGTGTTAATCCAGTGGGGCCTTTGCCTTCATAAGGGCATCACAAAGCAAACCAACCTCCCTAATTCATCCCTTGTGATCTGCAGCTCCATATGTTCGGAGCAGAATCTTGTGACAGATACTACAATAAACCGCGACCCTGTCAGGCTGAGATACTGATGCACTGTTTTACCTGCTGCTGCTCATCAGTTCTGGCTGGCAGGATCCCCAGGCTGGGCAGCAGCCAGCGACAGTGGCAGGAAGAGCTTTCTTGCTTGTAAAGATCGATGCATCCCCGCTTGTCGCCTGCAGCAGCCTGGCGTTGGCTGGCACCTGTGGAGGACAGTAATAGATCTTTAGGAACAAGGCTAGAGTCTGAGCTTTAGCACGGGCATGAGCGGCTTGATGTTTTAACATGTTCCTGAAGGTGGGCTGTGACTCCACGATTGACTTGTTGGGGTTGAAGTTTTGTGGTAAATATAGGAAAATACCGATTTCCGCTCTTGTTCATTCAGAATGCTGTCACAGCATTGTTAGAAACCAAGAGGCTCCTCCGCGTGGGCCCAGTGCCATGCCTTGGAGCAGTCTAGCCTGGGTGTGGGTCTTGGCCAGTATCTCTGGCAGCCTTTGTTTGGCGGGACGCCTGGCGTTTTCCCCTGCTGCGGGGAAAATGTTTGTGGAGGTCTTCTTCACACTGTAGATTTGCAGCTAATACGTATGGGGGGCTGATAACTGCAAGAACTGTGGGCTTTGTCGAAAGGTGTGTTGAACCCTTATCTTTTCATGTTACACAGGACGAGGAAACAGTTGTACATCTATGTAAGAACTTTATATCTGTTTCTTATACTTTGTTTGTGTTCGTACACCAGTTTTGAGCATTATTTTGTGTTTGAGTTCTCAGAGAATTTAGTATCTACTCTATGACCATTAGTTGTTCCTTCCTCTGAACCAAGGCATTCCTCTGTAATATCCATAATTGAGTTCCTTAAATCTTGGCTAAACTTCCTGTAAGGTGGAGTTTCTAAGAAACTCTGTGTCTTCTTCACGCCTTTTCTTCTACAGCCTTGCTCTGGGGCCTCCGTTGCTAAGGAAATCCATTGGTCTGCTCTCACTCATCTAGAATTGCTGGACATATTTCTTTCCAAATTTGGAGAGAATAGTAGTAGCTAAGTTAAAATGAGAGCAGGACCTGTAAGTCGTTCTCAGCATCTTCTTCCCTTCTTGCCTTCAGACTGTTCTCCAACCTGCAAGCAGTTCTGGTAAATAAACGGCTGTATTGGAGGGAAGAGGGAGGATTTCAGGACAGGCGGCCTGGGTGCAGTTTTACTTTCATTAAATTAGACAGCTACTAAGCACATGGTGTTCTTTAATTTTAAAAAGGCTTTTTTTTTTCCCCAGATGAAAACTAACCTTGAGGGCTGTACCTATTGGCATTGCTGTTTTCTGAGCTATTAGGATTTTCCCCTAAAGGTTCCTTGCTGTACTTCACCTTTCCTTGCTGCATCAACTGTCCCTTATTGAAAAGCCTTTTAAAGTAAACTGGAGATTATGCCCTATTCTGAAAAGTGAGTGTGTTGTTTCTCCATTCAGTAAAAAAATGCTTAGAAGCCTGCAGAGGTTTTATCAATTCTGGCCATGGAGGGGAAAAACCCAAACCTTTGAAATTCCAGCGCGTACCCTGAGGCAGATAACTGGGAGACTTTCACTGCTGCTAATCCTGCACAGCAGTTGTTTGCGGCTCCCGCATCCAGCCCTTTCCGAGCTGCAGCTCTTATCTCTTGCTGGCAGCAAGTGACATGAGAGGGAGAGGACAGCCCTGTGCGGAATGAGTGCTCTGGTTTTGCTGCTTGTTTCCCAACTCGTTTCAGGGTATTTAGGTATTTTGGTGATTGGAGGTAGCTGGATCTTGGGAATTGTGCTTGTCTTAAAATAATTCCAGCTTTTTAAAACTTCCTTTTCCTATGATTAGAAGGAGACTTTATTATAAATGTTACTACGACGCGTCTCCCCTGTAGGACTTGTAGAAAACTGGATGTTAAGGAGAGGCAGAAATCAAACCCAGTGGATTGGCCCATGCCCGAGTCCCGAGGTGATGCTGTGCACTAAGGGAATGATTCATCCCTCTGCCGTGCGCTCGCTGCTCCATTCGAAACTGCAGAATATCCAAAGGCGTAATGCCGTGTATCCTCGTGAGTAACATCTCGCCTCGTGAGGGAGAGGAAAGGCAGACGTAGGATGTTCTGGGTGTCTGTTTCTCTCCATTACTACATGGAGGACATAAATATTTCATACTATTAGGTGTGGTTCAGAGGTCTGGATGCCTAAATGCTGTTTGGATTCCTTCAGCTGGTATGTGAGCTGAGTCACCTGCCTGGAGTTTGAAGGTCTTTGCTACAAAAGAGTGATGTTTATTGTTCCCATGGTCATGGCAGCGCTGTGAATATGTGCTTGGGTGATAAAGGTCCGGGTCTCAGCAGAAGCTCTGAGAGGGAGAAGGGAAAAGAGGGGAGAACTTTTAAGCCGGCGCAAAAGATGGGGCGCTCCAGATGGTGGGGTGTCACCCTTCCTGTGTCCTCGCTGAGATCGTCCTTAACTGGACTTCCTGCAGACGGAAGCTGGAATCCTGCGTGTAGCGCACTTGCCCAAGCAGCAGCTCCACTGCGCACCCGGGATTAGGTGCTGCGTGTTTCTTAAGTGCTTTGTCATCCTTTTACCTTTGGCAAAGCCAAGTACTGTGGGAGAACAGGCAAGCAGGCTGCTGCAAGGACAGCACTACAGGTCCGTCTGACTTTGTGATAACGTGCTAACTTTGACATCTTCCCGAGTGCTAAGTTTTATATATTGATTCCTTCTGCAGAGTCCCAGTCGTGAAGCTGGCTGTGCTGTGCTGGGGACAAGTGGGGCAACTTGTTAAAAGCAGAGGCGTTCTGGGTAAGTAGTGTACTGAGCTGCTCTCGTAAATACTGAGGGAAAAACTAAAAGCTGCCCTGGCTGGAGGAAGGTTTTGAGGATTCATCTTTGAACCTAAAAGTTTGGAAAGTGAGGAGACTGGCTCTGTCACAGCAGAAATTAGTCACTGTGGTCAATTAGGCAAAGCTGCACTAAGCTATTTTGAAAAGTATGGTTTATTTTTAATCTGGTGACTGTTGTAACGGAGTGTGATAGAAAGTGATTCTTTGCAGTATAGCACTGAACTTCAAGGAGATTTTTTTAAAAGTTGTATGGGTAGAAACCATTTAAATGGTGGCAGGAATTTATTTGCCTGTGATAAGCTAAAGATGTTGTGTAACAGCAAAACTCTTGCTCTTATGCCTGTCTTCTTCATATGAAAGTGTATTCCAGAGAGGCGTACGAAATTCTTTATTTTTTAATAGCTCATATATATCTTTCTGTAATTATTTCTTATTGATATTTTATAATACCTTAAAAAGTCTTATTTATCTAAATAAAACCATAGTTATGCTCTCATTTTTTTTTCCTGCATTTCTTATTGCATAAGAGTGAATTGCAGCCATCTTTTTACCATTGCTTTGTTTCCCTCAGTGATGAGAAATGAACTTGCCTTGGCAGGATACACTTAGCAAGGCCAGCAGAGAGTGCTGAGCCCTCTGATGCAAGGTGAGTTCAGCTCGGTATTGCCTCTCTCCTTGCATTACCGCAGGGCACACGGGTCGTACGTAACCAAACAGGTGAAACAACGCCTGAACTTGGCCTTGGGAACTTGCGGCTCCAGGGACATGGAAGGGAATCCATTATTTTCAGGGCTCTTCTTAAAACAGTGCACAGTGTTTATGGTGTTGAAGTTAAATGAGGTATTTAGAAGGATATTGACTATATGTCCACTGAAATTGAGCACAACTAGGAATCTGTGTTTTTAAGATTAATGAAATCAACATTTCACTGACTGTAAAATCGGCCTTTTAGAAGAGCAGGTATGTTGAGGTTTGTGCTGTGTTTCCTCCTGGCTGACAGAGTCACCGAACACGCTGCAGCTCCCCAGGCTCTGCCGGCAGCTCCGCAGCAGCTGCTCACACGGGGAGCTGCAGAGGTTTTGCCCTGAGCCTTGACTCAGCCGTGCAGCAGTTTCTGAAACACAACTGGCAGCAGATTAGAGCTTGGAGATAGAAACAGATTTCTATCAGACAGTTTTGCCTTGTGCAGTTACTGAATGGAATACCGTGCTGGGAGTAAAATGAACTTCTGGTTTGTTTTTCCCCTCTGAGGGTGTGAGTGTAGTGAGGAAAGCTAGAGATGTTAAAATCTCTGGCAGAACTTAAAACTCTGGAGATGAGTTGAGAAGATTTAAACGGCACTTTACTGTGTGTGTGCAAGCGATGGTTGTCAGAAAAACAGGCAAGCAGTCAGAAGATTGAGAGCAACTTCACTTGCAGTCATTTATGTGCCAACAATTATTAACTCAAGTAGAGCAGGCAAACTATAAAACTTACTGCAGTGACTTGGAAAGTACCGCACCCTATAAATAATGAAATGAGCAACAGTCAAGAATTTAAACTAAGGTCAATAACTTTGCTTTTAAGCTTAACTAGTAATCAATTTGGAACAATTTAGTTGTCTTGCATGCCTTTCTATCTCAAGTTTTATAGCCCGCCCTTTCCTCTGTGTAGGACAGTCAGACAAACTTTGATTTAGCCCACATGAAAAGGCGGAGGTAGGAAGTTGGGAACAGAGGTGAGTCCTGCAGAGGAAGATGCTGCCCTAGGGGATTTCTCCCTACCTGCTTCTACTCGCGTTCCCTCCTTTCTGCTGGACACCAACTCATCTGCTGGTGTCCCCTAACAGAGGAGGAAAGGAAATCTCCAGTTGTAGGATGGAAACGTCCTATAACAGTAATAAGATACTAACTAAAGCTGGCTACCATTTAACAGACCTCCTTTAAAAAGCGCAAAAAATGGATAACGTATAAAAGAATACAGCTCCAAACTTAGATAAAAAAATCTAAATCTGAATAGTCATCAGATAAACCATCAGGGATAAACCTCTGATAAAATACGTTGTTGTATCTACCGTGGTGTAGAGCATTTTTGTGCTTGGGGAATCTAAGGTGTAAATCTACCGTATTTACAGTTCTGACTAAGCCTAAGGAGGACGCGATCTCTAATCTGAGACGTTGGTGAGCAGCGGTGCAGGAAGAAGGGCTCAGCCGGCGCAGGTGTGCGCCTCCTGGTCACACCTGGGCACTGCCTGCTCCGCACAGAGCGGCAGCTTGCGGGTGTCAGCAACGCTGCGCTGTACGTGCAGGTAGTGAGTCTGGGCCATAGGAGATACTTGAAGCTATGTGTTTGTCCAGATGAGCAAGTGGAAATTCTTTTTATTAATGTTTTATTAAGGGTAAATATTGACATTAGGCGTGCACAAGATACTGCTATTAGAACATTTTGAATTATTCAGATGCCTGAATTGCTTTCAGCCATCGACCTCCGGTCTGTCTGCATGTTCTGTAAGCTGTTTAAGTTTCATCAGTCCATGCAGTTGATAAACATGGGTATAAAGCTCGTGTCTTTCTTATAAACCTTGGGTAGTGAAGGGAATCTTTCCTTTTACTCATTTAATAACAAGTTATTACAATAAAAATCTCCCCCATTGCTTGGCTCTCTGTGTTGGGTAAAACTACAAATGCCAGCAACAGGGTTTGTTAGAGGCTTGTTAGCTGTACTGCCTGCTCCAGAACGCGCTGGCTCATGCTGCAGTGTGTCACTACACACAACAGAAACTTACTGAATTTTATTAAAGTGATGTACAAACGTTTCTCTAAACCACTGAAGTGTTCCTCTACGAAGCTAAAGTTATGAAAACGTTTGTATGTTCTTGGTGGTTTCAGAAGCCCTTTAGGTCTGACTGTCTTCCAGGAACTGCAGCCAGCACCTCGGAGTGCTGGCACTTCAGTCCTACAAGCCGTTTTCTGAACAGGCAGTGATGTTCTCGTGAACTAGCAGAAAGAGGAGAGGAGCTCCTGGTTCTCCTGAGTCAGCTGCTGGGCCGGGGAAGTCCCGTCCTACCTGTGCAGCACCGTTTGCCTGCAAACAGCATCGATTTCCCCTGCAAATATTTGCCTGCAATCAGGTTACTGATCAGAGACCCTGTTTTCCCCGTAGTACATAAAGCGAATAAATAAGGCTTAACATCTTTGCCATGATTATGTTTTCAAGGGCTATTTACAAAAAAGTGTTTTAACTTTGGCTGACCTCAGTACAACGTCATCGGGTGAAGCTGTAGGGGAACAGTTGGTTTCTGTGCAGCACAGTCTGTATTTTGGCTGCCAGTCGATTAACTCTGAGAAGCGGGTAAGCTCATGCCAAGCAAAGTCAGGCACATCATGGGATTCCGCTTTGCCCGTGGAGAGGATGTAGCCCGAGAACCAGCTTTGTAGGCTAATAACCACAGCAGAGACCGGAGTTTGGGGCCGACCAGTTCTGATTCTTGCGCAGTTTGCTGAGAGGAGCCAGTGTGGTGTTGCGTTCCTCGCTCTCCCTTCTCTAGCCCTGGAGCTGTCCTGCTGTACTGAGAACAGGGCTCTGGCTCTGTCAGAACTGCCCTGAGCGCAGCCGTCATCGGCTGCTGCTCTCCCAGCCTCTCAAGGGAAAAAAACGGAAAGCAGCTCATTTCTGGTGAATACCTTCTCGTGGCCGTGCGCCCGAGCCTCCTTCAGCAACAGCAAATGACACTGAGAATTAGTGTCACTGCTGCCCAAAGGGCGCACAGCAGCCGTGACGCACGCTGCGAGTTCGGTGGTGCTTGTGTGCTGCTTCCGTGGGGCGGTTTGGGGTTTTGTTTTCTTTTGCAGCAGCAGCCACTGGAGTTAAACGGTATTTGTTTACAGACTCAGGAAAAGAGCACTGCATTGTCAGTTTGGAAGAAACAGATTTATTATTTTTTTCCAAGACCATTACATTCCCAGATAGCTTACATCACATCCTGGGAATTGCATTCAAAGGCAGCTTGAACCAGGTCAGGCTTTGCCTACTCATAGTAGGTGGATGTTACCGATAAAAACAATTTATGCACACCATGCAGAGATTTATTAAAGTTGCTTGTGCAAGTGTCTGTAGTGAATTTAGCTTTCCTTTGAGCTCACTGAGAATGGTAAACTATTTATTGTGTTTATACGAAACACTGTTTTGACAGATTTCTTCAGAAGTAAAGAAGGGCAAAAGGAAACATTCTGTTCTGTGAAGATAACTGCAGCCACCGGCAAGAAGCAGCAACGCTGTGTATCAAACAAGGAGACTATTTCCAGGTCCTCAAAACATGCTGTTGAACTGAGTTTTGCAGCCGCGTTTTCAAATGTACCATGGGATGCATCAAATCCAAGGACGCCTTTGCAGGTTCCAGTGCTACCCAGGATGAAAGGATCCGGGAAGGTGACGAAGGCCGCACTGGGGAGAAATCATCACTGATCGCAGCGAAGGCGGACGAGAAAGGTCCATCGAGCACGATAGTGCTGGACTACGCACACCGACTGTCCCGGGAGATTCTCGACCAGGCCGTGAAACAGTGGGCAGTGACTGAGAGCAAATACAGCGACATCCCTTTTATCGAAAGTGATGTGCCCTGAGCGGCGAGGACCATCTCCACTGCGAGTGTCCTCTCTGCCGTGCGGTTTGTGTTTGGTACTGGTGCAAATAAAGCAACATCAGCTGTGATTCGAGCATAATTTGAGCTGCTATATGAATGTGTTTGCAAGAAGAGGCTGGAAAAAAATGCCTTTTAATCTATATTGCTAAGAAACGAACTGGATTACAGTAGAATCTATTAATCAAGTGTCATTTGTTATCAGCTGTATGTTGAGTATATTCTGTCTTTGCATGTATTGAATGTGATCAGAAATTAGTGTTAAAAAGGGGGATGAGAAGAATGTGGCTGCTCTGCAACTGTACAGGCACTGTCACCGAGGCCCCAAAGATGCTCAACAACAAAGCGTGGGTTATTTTTCTGTACAGCATAAAAACTCAGTGGCCTGTTTGTAGGTGAAATGAGAAGAACTCGCAATACTTGGTAAATTTGTCCTCATTTTGCTAATGTGAAACCCGGGTCTACATGTAGCAAAGGTAACTGCTGTCGTAAATTTTACTTTGATGCTTTGACCTGACAACATCTGTAAATCACAAAATCATGAAGGTGATGAGAAGCATTTTATAAAACCAGTATTCAGGGAACCACAGGGATTGTGACACTATTCAGCTTCCCTTCTCAAGTGAAGCAGTGAGAAACATGACAATACTGATCAACAGGGCTTTATCAGTAACAGATGCTCTGCCTTCCGTAAATGCATGACAGCTCTTCTCTGAAATCTGCATTCAGACCAAAGCTGTTCGTTTTGGTTTGGGGGTTTGGATTTTATTTTTGTGTTGGGTTTACAGGTGTTTGTTTTGTTTTGTTTTTGTTTACTGTAACCCTGATAAGTGTGCAAAAACTACTGATGCTGCCTAGCAAAATGAACCTTCAGAGGCATAACAATGTTTGGGGACTGTTTGTGTCATGGGAACTCTGGCTGCGCTTCACTAAAATTCCACCCTAACTCCCTTGGTCCGGTGCCCCTGCCTTGGGGCTCTGCGGGCTTCATCGCCTCCCCGTCGGTGAAACGCCGTGTGGAGGTGCAAAAACGAGCGGCAGAAACCCAGAGCCTGGCGCTGAATTGGTGAAAATAACCCTCAGGCCCAAAGCTGCAGGGCTGTGTTCTCCACCCGTTTTATATCCGCAGGCTGCACCTGCTCCTCCCGGCCTTGCAGCCTGAGCCGCTGTCCTCGGAACTCACCTTTGAGGCACCGGGAAAGGGAGGAGTGAATGGCAGTCATCTGAAAGGTAGGATTTTGATGACGTTTTCTACAAAGGGAATGCCTTGTAAAAGCTTGAGTTTCCAGCACCTTTTTCTGTTATGGCCAGTTAAAAGGACATAGTTGTTGGTTTGTTGGTTTTTTTTTCCTATATCTAAGTGCTATTTTACGTTTTCATTTTTATAGAAAAATGCTTTCCATACTGGCAAAAACTGTTACTATTTTTGAAAGGTACGTGTAGTTCTAATAAATTATATAAAGGGTGATTTTTGAAGCAATGGGAAGAGGACCACGTAGTCATTGTTTTTAACTTATTCTCAGACATGACACAGTCTATGAATTGGGCTGTTTTGCAAACTTTGTGACGCAAACTCCATTATTTGAACTTCACCTATGGGGGAAGCTGTATCAAATCAAATGCTTCTTTGTAGCAGCGCAAGACTGCCATTAATTCAGTGACCAGACTGGACCCTGCTAAGACTCCTCTTGGGCTTTTGCTGAAAAAGGGAGCAAAATCTGCTTATGCTGTACTGTCATCTTTGATGTAATGGAGTTCTTTGAAGCCCATAAATAGTGGGATGAAGGTATTACGGTGCATTTAAATTCCACTGCTAACAGTGATGTTCCTTGAAGCTCTAACGCATGTAAATCATTAGATCATCCCCTGCATTTGCTCTATCTGAAAAACCTCCATGCCATATATTAAGGTGAATTAAACAAAAGCACAACACCGATCAGTACATGTTAATTGGATATTAAAAAATATTCCTATTCTTATAGCTAAAATAAAGCTTTATTACCAAAAAAAAAAAAATAGGCCAACCTTTCTGTAACATTGGTCTTAAGAACGTTAACGCTGCCAAAGACAGTGACTAAAAAAATAAGGCAAACCAAAGTCCACAGAGGTGATTTGCCAGCTGGGGGAGTAGCAGATACAAATCTGCATGCACTTTCCCAGTGTGTTTAGATGTATCTGTGCTGGCGCTTGCAGAAACACCTTGGTGGCTGCCATGGGGACTTTGGTCTTGCAACATCTCAAATCCTCTCCTTGGATCCAGCTTTAGCATCCGACTCTTCTGGAATGACAATATCAGAGGCGCTGTGGGAATCGACTTCTCTGTCAGCAAACTGCCACGGCACAATCCGAAAATAAGATAAAATAGCCTAAAGTTCTGTCGTAGCATCCCTACTGATAAATACTCAGAACTTCTGCAAAGGAGCGAGTTACCTCGGTGTAAGCAAACAAGCTTGCGAAGGGGGAGACAGCTGCTCACCAGGAAAATCATCTCTTTACAAGGCACTGGCTGCCTAAATAATGCACTTACCCTTATTAAAAAAAACCTGTTCAAGACTATGATCTAGTGAGACTGAAGGATCTCTTTCCAGAATTCTGCTGTATTTTTAATGGGCACAATACTAATACATAATAATAATAAAGACTTCCTTACCTAAATAAAATTAGATCTGTTTACTTCTCATTAGATTACTCTAAGCTGTACTACAGTCTCATAAAGCCACTTACAGTGCTACTGATTCTTTGACTTGATTGTGTGTAATAAAGGCACGGCAGTACGGGACTGGCATACTCTGCAAAACCATTTACTTCTATTTAGGAGTTAAAAATACGTTTGCTTTATATTTTCTCCAGGAAACATAAGTATAGGCTGAGTGGGTACAATGTGACTGACTTGATATACTAAAAATGGTTCAAAACACATGAACTGCAGCACAACTTTGTAAAATCAACATTTCTGGAGTAAGACACGTCAGTATGCCCAAATAAAACACACTACAATATATTTTTACAATATTTTTTGTGGAAAATATTTTCTTGTGGACCAAATAAAATTAAACTTACCATCTGCTTGTATGACTTTTATTTGGTAAAAATGCACAGATTGACCAGGATCTTGTTACCAGGAGTCTGGGATAATTCCCGTTCACATACATTTTGGAAGCAACTGAATATGCAAGCCAAAGTTTACTGCTTCAGAAGTGCACTCTTGCTAAAACATTCAGTCAGAGAAGGCACGATCCCCGTGTTTTTCATTCAACACGGTCACTTAAGATTGCTCCTTTTGTACAAAAATAATGGAACGAACCAGTTTTTCAAAAATAAATTATAAATAGCCATTGTTTAAGAAACTAAAACATACACAAAATTTAAAAATAAGAGGGGGAGTTTCCATTTCTTACAGAACCAGCATGAGGCAGAAATTGAAGTCGTATTTTCAGAATTACCCTAAAAGTATGGATGAAATCTCTCAGCTGCCATTGAAAATAAACTCCAGGACTGTCTCCTAACAAATATGTACATGGGAGCACTAAGTTACAGCTCAAAATTTAACAATTTTAAAGATTCTAGTGCCAAAGCAAGGAGTGAGTTTTTCTGGGTTTTGCTCTCCGTTTTACTCACCTCTCATTCTTTGAAAACCGGCCTCGCGCTCACCTTGATGCCTGAATTTCCTGGACTTTGTTTCCAGGCAGCAGGTGCTGGGAGGGAAGGAGCCCTGAGCCAGCGTAGCCTGCTACTGTCGGTAAGAAAAACTGCACAAAGTTCAAAACTCCGTTACCGCTTCTGCTGTAGCTCTGACTTTTTGATTGCCCGGGGCTGACTACTGACTACGTTATTTGAACAAAAGCGTTCTTCCTTTAGTCTCAGTGGTTCGTCTTCAGAGAAGCAAAAATGTGTATTTGTCACCTGCCTGTAAGTGTAGAAACAAGCAGGACGAGCTACTGAAGTATGATTTGATTACCCATAAAAAAGCACGCAGTCTCAATGGTGAAGATCAGTAGCTGTGTGTTGTATAAACGGTAGAAAAATTAATTTTATCCCCCCAAAAGATGATAGTTTTATCAAGGAGCTCTGGTTATGTCATACGACTTCAAGTATTAGTATCAGTACCTAGCAACATACACACATACAAAGAGGGGGTTTTGATGTATATTTAAATTTTAATCCCAAAAAGCGCATTTGTTAGGATACATTGCGTTAAAATACCATACAATCTGTGTAGCAGCAGCAATTTCATGTTTCCCCCTGCTCGTTATTTAACATGTCTTGCATTTTCTTTTGTAGCTTTGTTTTAAAGCATTATGTATATTTTATTTCCATTGTACAGAGAAGAATCTGAGGCGCAATCCAAATGTAACAGATCAGTGACAGAGCTGAGAACACAAAGGTCTCCTGACTTCTTGTCGATCAGGCCATCCCTTAACTATGTTCTGTCCCCTAAAGAGTTTATGCAAAAAAATAAATGTTAATCATTGCGTAAAGCAGTAAAAATAACAATTTGCCTTGAAGTAATGTTTCCCCTATAATAACCAGAGATATGATTATTTTGCCACTAAGGCGGCGTGACAAACGAGAATGTTCCTGAATGCAAAAAATTAGACTTAGGAATCTCAGGCTAGCTAAAAGAGCCTTGACAAGCTTTATCACACTACTATTAATTTTTATATCACAGAATTAAGCGGATGTATAAGATGTCCATAGGCTTGATTTTTACAACTTGAGATCGTCGTTTCCCAGTGGCTTAAAACAATTATCCAGAAATTCGTCGCTAACTTCTTCCAGAGCAGCTGGCTTCCACCTGGGGGACCGGTCTTTGTCAATCAGCACTGCCAGGCGGGGAATAAAAACACAAAAGTTACTTTGCAAACTGAATTAAGATGAGGTCAGATGGCACCAAGACACACAACCACAGCAGGTACATGGGGGAGAGCATCAATGTGCTCTGGAGGAGATGGAGGGTTTGTAACATAAATATTTCTACTAGAATAAAAATTCTTGCATGGTGACCTGTCTAGAGATGTAGCTGGGAGTTCCCGATGACACAAGGAACAGTGGATCGCTGCAGCAGTAGCCCAAGCCTTGAAAGAATAGATCTGAAATTAGTGCTTTCTGTTTGATTTACTACTGACTTGTGCGTTTTCGTGTGGAACCGGCAAGTCTGGATGATGCTCCTTCTGGACAAGGGCTTTTGCATCTCGGTGCAAAATCTGACTCTTTGTAGCATACAGGAGATGACTCAAAGTAGGTGTTAAATGCCTAAAGCGAATTTAAACACATCAAATAAACTACTAATGGAACGACTAATGAAGACAGAGTAAAGCAGAGTATCTTAATGGGAAAATCAAGAATATTTATTTGTAAATACTGACGGGTACTGCAGACCTATGTAGACTTAACTGTGAAGATGTATATAATCTTGGTAAGTATCCTTTACACTGTATCCTGGGAAATACATTGCCGAAGAGCAAATCATCACTGAAGGAATTGTGTGTAAAAGCGTAACAAGAAAATACAAATCCTCAAAAAGCATTCCTTGTATCACGGGAGTGTTGACGGCACGTCAGCAAGAACAGCTGCACTAGCAAATAATAATAATAAGAGTTTATTTGTGTGTAAAAATGACCAGTGTGAATGGAATCCCAGAGCATCCTTCTGAGCACTTTCTGGCTCCAAGAAAACCCATAGAGATGCTATTAAAAATGTGGGGTATTTTAATAATTCTAAAAAGAGGAGCTGTAGTGACTGTAGCTCTCCAGGACAAACCGATCACCCCTCCTCACATTCCCTGCAGGTGTGTGGTATCGGCAGCTGATCTGGAGAGGCACCTGTGTCCTGGAGACCTCCTGACCACACACAGCACAGGAGGCAGGACGGGGAGGGAACTCCTCCCGGTTTCTCTGCCGAGAACTGAACTTGTTTCTTTTCTGACAAAGAGTTTGGAGCAGGATGGTTCTAAAGGTGGGTGGACAGAAGATGCTCAGAGACTAGATATTTTGAAGAATAACAGGTTTTTTGGTAAATGGTCGTGTCTTTCTAAACAGGCTGCATTCGTGGTGACTAAACTAGAACCAGCCAGGATGAGAAATGGGCAAAGGAGTCAGATTTGAAGTTCAGCGGAAAGAAAGCCTACCTAAAGATTGTGTCTTATCAAAAGACAAGCGTTATGGCAGCCTGTGGTAAAACACATGACTTGAAAACTTATTAAGTTCTCCTTCTCTAACCAACTCTTGGAAAATATCTAGAAAATAAATACTGTTCAAATGATAACGGCACTAAATAATATTTCCATAGCTGAAGACATACAGGTATCGCAACCCTTTAGCTTGCATCTCCAAAGAGAAAGGAGAACCTGGGTCCCGCATCCATTTACCCGCAAATACAGGACTAAGGACTCAATGATACAAATCAAATACTGATTTTGAAAACAAATCCATTATATAGATGGAAAAAAAAAGTCCATGTGTTTACTACTACAGCTTCAACTCTGAAATACAGTTGTAATTCCCAGTCATTCTTCACTCTATGGCACTGCTGTGTAATTAAATTAATCTTTCTGTTTGGATGTGTGGCCAGTTTTACTCTGGTGGATACACTGCTCATAATGGTCTCTCAAAGGAAATCTTTAACCTCGGAGTGAGTTAAAGTATTTGTTTTGTAATAGTATCATGAAAGTATTCCCCTTCTGTAGTAACTTCTGCATATTTTGCGTTTCTCCAGCTTGAGATATCGATCACTACAAGAATGGAGCAAAAATTCGGAAGCTTCAAAGGTAAGCTAAGGGAAGTTCATTAAGACAAAAGTAACTGAACACGGACGTTGTGTTAAGAGTTTCTTCTTGTGGTTTACATTTAAAAAACAAAACAAAACAAAAAAACAAGCATCCCCTCTGCTTAGTAGGGGAGAGAACAGGAGCCACACAGAAATAAGGTGTTTGCAGGACAAACAATATGTAGGAGGCCTTTACAATTCCAGTTGGGGTGTACATCCCTCCACAAGTCGTTAGGAGGCTTGTTTAACAGATTTTTGTCCCCTTCGGCTGTTGAGGTTGTGGTCTATCTGCATGTGTTCGAGTACCGACTCCAAAAATGAGCACTTTTCTTATGCAGTAAAAATTTATAAACAAAATTACTGGAAATTACCCAGAGCAAGACATTTTGTAGTTTATGTATTATTCTATAAATCAAGGTGAAACATTGATACCTAAAGTGTTCAAAGACCACATTTACTATTATATGGGAAAATGTTGATGAAATACAATTAAATATTATCTGTGTATTTTATGCCTTAAGGGTTTTGGCTTTTCTTTAGTAGCTCCAATCAGAAGAATCATAGATAGGGAAGACACTTTGCCAGCAGATTTTCAGTCTGGTTGAAAGAGAACTGGCTAAAAGAAAAAAGAGATTTTGACTTCAGGTCAAAGCAGGCTTAAAAAGCTTTTAAGCATACTCCTTCCCTAGCATTCCTATTAAAGTTATTGTTTGAAGCAGATAAAAGCTATTATTAAAACCTGATCTGTGGCCATTGCTGCTGAAAAACAATCATTAAAAACTAAAATCTGATTATATTTTTACTTTGTGGTAGACAGGGTCAACAGCTGGCTTTTAAATGCTTGTAATGTAATGTTTTAATAAAGAAAAAGGTAATACTTAGTTAAAATTTTTATAATTTTTTATTTTTATTCATCCTGCTTGATCCTGTGAAGTGCTTAATAATCTTATGTCCTATTAACAAGGATGCTCAGCACATTGTTGGATAATGATTTTTATGAGATTAGACCCAACTACAAAAATGATCTTGAGTGAGATTCTGCACCACTCTTAAATAGAGAAACAATTTTAAGAGTTAAGACTTTGCTCCACCACCCTATGTCAAAGCTGCTCAACTGCTGTTCTTGCCGCTGCTTCCTTTACAAGCAGTTTGTGTAATTTACTGGCCACGTTGACAAGTGATTTACTTTTGTCCCCTACTGCATCCCCAGATGGTTTGATGACCTTGTGCATTACAGAGAGAATTTGGTTTGGGGTTCGTCTGCCTCTCAGCCTTTGAGTCTGTCGCTTCCTGAATAACATCTCAGCAGTTTACAAGGTGATTTGGAATATATCCTGGGAAAATTCATTTTAAGCTATCTTTGTCCCCATTACCAACACAATGAAAACCACGCACTTCTCAACATGCATGGCAAATTCTTCAAAGGAGTCTCTGCTAGTAAGTGCCAAGATGAATTATTAAAATCAGAGTCTTTTTTCCATGCTGTACAAACAAACTTTGCATCTCTCACACCATTTATATGTATAAAGTATTACTAATAGTGAACACTCAAACTAGTATCCTCTACTCAAGCAGATTTTAAACTACTTTATAAAGACATAAAAATAAGGAGGAGGTGATGATACATAGTCAAGTATAAAACTGTGTGAATTAAAAGGCAGGTTCCCTCAACCCCCAAGTGTTATTCATCCAAATGTCTTGTACTGTAAGCTCCTTGGAAAAGGAAATGCCTGTGCTTTGTTTCATCTTGTGCTGAATAGTACATAAATAATTACTACAGTTTCTAACAGATGTGACATTGGGTTTGACAAACTGCACAGTGAATCAGCAGTAGAATCAAGGACAGACTCTAAGTCTGTCCCCTAGATGAACTTGCTGAGCTGCTGCTCTACTTTTACTACTACCTATCTTGACCCACGCCATAAAATGCTGAATTATTTAACATTAAGTTTGCATATATAGTTTCTTAATAGTAAAACACCTGTGTAGAGAGATATATTGGACATGGGTGAATGTAGTCTCTGTCCTAACAATTTTCTATGCAAATAGTTGGTCTTGACTTTGAGTCTTAAACCATGTTATAACTGGCTGAACCAGCTGTGTGGCAACACTCCATCTGAATGCACAAATGATAACACAGCTACTAGCTACTGTCAGCATTAAATACATTTCGAACTTTCCCAATGAAAACCCTTCCATGGTGCTGTGTTACCAGGCAGATAAATAGTGCTAGGAAACTGAGCTTGCACAAAGGAAACAACACGTGTGCTACACTGTGGAACAAGTAATAAATTGTGGCCATACGGGAGTCCAACAAACAGGACCAGCAGCAAGCTGGGAAGTGTTCTCTGGGCAGCTGCTGCTGCACTGTTCTTAACCTCTAGAGATGCAACACAACAGTGAGTCTGTGTATTACTAAGTTTGGGAAGCGTTTCCGGTGTGCATGCTTACCTGCTCGAACTCCTTCATAGAAGTCATGGCGTTTCTGAAAAATTAAAAAAAAAAAAAAATAAATTTGTAACATGACAGATTCTTTTATCCCGGCTTTCCCTGCCCCACTTCCGCTTGAAACGCAAGTTCTCAAGATCTGTTTAAATCCCACTTGTACTGTCCTCATCTAGTCCTGCTTTCTCTTCACTTATTAAAGAGCTCTATATTCTCTTGCTTAAACACAGCCAGAACTCTTAAAATCAGTCTGATAAACTATAATTGATCAGCCAACTTCTATGCAGTGCACACCCTCTCTCTGGGGTACATCTCAGATTTTTATTTGTTTTTCTAAAGAGTTTTGCATGATAGAGGCAAGGTGTGTAGGATCAGAAATTCTTCAGAGAAAGGCCAGTCTTCAGGAATTGTGATGTATTCTGCATCCTTGGAACGCTTTGGTTAAATGGCATCCTGGAAACATCCAGTTATTTTTTATAAAGGGAAACATAACATTTAAATCTCTAAGGATTTGCTTTACTGGCAATGAAGGAACAATACTAGTTTAAAGACAGATATGGCAAGGATACTGCAGGCACTACAACATATCAGAATTAGATACATTTTTCACTCATATTTTATTTTAAAGCATTTTCTTTAGCCATCACACATCATTTGATACATACAAATCTTATTTTAAAATCTGACAAAACCAATAATAAGGATGCCATAGGGAAGCTTTACGAGGAATTAGTTCAGATAATCAGTTAGCAACTCTGTTCTACTGAAAGGATCATTTCCTCAAATGTTATCCAAGTGCTCAGCCCTTACTACAAATAGTACTAAAATCTCTTGGTTTTTTAAATAATTTTATGGCAGCACACCTGAAAGGCAGTGATATACAATTATTCCCATCCTGCTGATGGGAACTGAGGCACTGATGACTAAGTAATTTAAACAGGAAATCTGTTCAAGAACAGCAGAGTTTTAAAATTATGGTCAAAATACAAAACTTTCTATATTGTAACATCATCGTAGCTTTCTTAACAAAAGCCCTCTACTGCTCCCATCTGACCATTGTTAACGTAGTCTCCTTCGAGTTGCATGGAAAGACAAGGAACTGGGAAAAAAAAGCAAGGGACTGCCTAACAAACACACAAAGAAGAGATTGAAAACTAAAACTTATAAATTGTGAGTCTTTGATGTAAAGAACCGCTCGCTCACCAGGCACGCTTGGCTCAGTCTGTATTCCATCCTGAGCACCTCTTGCAAGCTCATGGAAGCTCCTTCTCTGAGCTGCCTGAGAGTAATCTTTAAGGAGGTCGGTGACATCTTATTAAGAGTCTGGGGAAGACATTAACGATTATTTTTATTCTCTTCAATTCAGATACATTTGCAAGTCTGTCTGGTTTGCGTTTTAGACTTTGTAAAGAAATGACGGTACTCTTGCCCCTGAGCACACTCCTGTGATACCTGTTCCTCCTGCCCCCTCCCGCCGTGCCCATCATCCTCAGGAACCTTTATCAGCAAGTTCTCTGGGCTGTGCGCCATCCCTTATGGAAAGCCTCAAACTCCTAAGGTCACATCCTTTCTGAGCAAGTTACTACTAGCCAGAGAATCTAATGCAGCTTGAAAGCCATTTCCGAACAGCTTATTTTGAGAAGTGAAAGCAAGTGTTACAAGCAATTATACTCAGTTTTTTAATATCATATAGTCTGAATTGCTCTTGGATGTTACTGATATGGCAGCTGATATTAGCATTGTACAGCGTTTAAGTTTTATTTGGTAAACCAGTCAGAATAGCAAGGTAATAATAGCGAGATTAGCCACGAACTTTAAGTAGTTGCTTTAGAATCATCTGCAAAGACTAGACAATAGACTAAGAAGAAAATTGTGGAAGAAAAAAATGTATTAAAAGAAATGAAACATAAACGTGTATTTGTCCAGGTTTCTGGTCTGGGATCAACAGATACTGCAGTAATTTAGCCCTGCATTGCTCTACCGATAGGAAGGCTGGAGGTCTTACCCTCCTTTTGACTGAGCTATAAATATTATGTGACAGGATCTCGTTAAGGCACCCAAACAAATGCTGCAAATCTGGCTCTCATGAGTATCCTTCAATTAACAACATGCCAGCAAACAGTAGGGGGAGGTGGAGAGGAAGACAAAAACCCAGTTAAGAAAACAACTGAGTTTTAAAGCTTTCAGGGTTGTGGGGGAAAGGAGCTAAACCTTATTGTTGCTGATCTTTGTTTTCTTGCTCCAAACAAGACTCTTTCTTTAAACTCAACTAAAAGCTCTGTAGTACTCACAGTACAATAGATACTTCCCGTTGATTAGGACGTTTTACCAGTAGTGAAAAGCGGCAGATGGTAAGATTTGCCTCTTTACGTTATTTTCATGGCAGACACTAGACTCCTCACCCACAGACTGAAATGGCAGGTCATCAACATTAACATTTTTCCTGGCTCCCAATTACTCTTCATCCCTCTCCAGACACCAGCTAATGCAGCAATGACCCATTTTGCCTAGTTAAGCTGGAAAACACGCGATTGCCAAGTGTATTGCAAAAGCACCGGTTCTGTCAGTCTGTTATTTGCGTGTTGACCACTTGCCTTGAGAGACAAGCTGGTTTTGAAAGAGCTAATGCTGGCTCAAGCTGTCGACATCTCCTCAGTTCGGGTAAAGCTCTCTAATGATGAGCTGCCTTTCAGCAGATAAAGAAAACAGCTATACCTCTAACTACATCACCATGTAGGTCTTGGATGGATAGCGACTCTTAACTGGACTCTTCCTTTCCTGTGATGCACTCTTGCTGGCTCTACCTTTGAACGGGACCTTTTCACCTTTGCATTTCACATTCTGTCACTAGATTAAGGATTCTCTGCTCAGGCCAGATTAAATGGTACGCACAGTGCAACCAGATGGTTCCAGAGGTGAAATGGTCATGGCAAGTTCTTTCTGGTCACAGAAAGCATCGAAATGGGGAAGATCTGAAAACTGCACTCAACTAGTCTAGGGCACCAAGCAGCTGCCTTCTCTTGGCATATCAATAAGGCTGAAGGTGGAGGAGGCACTGCCATAAACCAGACTGAAGGAAGAGGAACGAGGAAAGAAAATGGGTAGGTGTAATTGCAGAAAAATGAGTCACCAGTGTATCTAGAAATAAATTCCTTGTACAAGGAGGAGGAGGGGATCAGTGCTAGGGAACAAGCCTGAAAAGGAGAAGTGGGGGGTACTAAAATGCAAACAAGTCTTCACAGACTTACTTGACATCTATTCCTGTATCTTTGAGACCGTCTTCATTTCAACATAATGATCCTGAAAGCTACAAGCTGAATTTGCACTAGACCTGAATTCCAATTAGATACTATCAGAGGGTGCCTGAATTAAGTGGCACCGTCTCAGGGGAGACCCTTACAAAAATAACAGCTGGAACAGTGGCTACATCTTTTGTCTCCATGGCCTGTTAAAGCTTCTGACATGAGCTGCTGAGGGTCCCTGAGGGAGGCTTTAACTTAAAAATAAACAAAATAGCTCTCAGAGGTCCAGTGTATCACTTCCCTTGCAATGGGTTACCTGTCATTTATACTTTCTGAGATACCAAAGCATTTGTTCATACACAGGGAACAACACTTCTGGACGAGCTTTGACAAAAAAGGTGTATCTAGCCAAAGCATCACAGAAAAGCTACTTAAGGACATAAATAGCACTCTCTTGCTGATCTGCTAAGAGTTTCAGAATGCTGTTTTGCTTGAATTCTACACTACTGAGACACCATCCAGCTTTATTCCTGTATTCTCTCTCACCCACTTGCTGCAAACCCATTTCAAGTTCCAGGAGCCAGTGTCTGCATTCCAGCCTGACTAGTAGAGCTGGACAAGGTGTCTTGTAATTCTTAGTCTCTGCAGTGTCCTGCACACTATGCTGGAATTCATTCAGTAACAAGGCAGGCTATTAAATCATGAAGTATCGGTCGTCAGAAGGTACGCTGTCCTGCCAAAAAAAGCTATAAGAAAGCATCATGTGAAAACCAAGTCAAATATCTGATGCTTTTCAGATTTTGACCCCAGAAGCTTACTTCATCCAATTAGAAGTGGTACTTCTGCCACACAGATTAAAGCTTTTTGGCTCCTGTAAATCCTGAAAACAAAGTAATGCTATGAAGTAAAAGGCTTAAATAAATATTTTACTATGAGTTCAAGAAGTGTGTTAGTACTCTAGTTCTCTACCTATTTGTAACGGAGTTAAAAATACAATTTAAATCATTAATTAAAATATGAAACAAATGTACTCCCCTAAACAACAAGTAAGAACTACTTTTTAACTTTATTTTTTTTAAATCAAGGAGATCTGAGTCATGAGGCTGCAGATGAGGGAAGCAAGTTGAGCAGGTTTGGGTCATTAGAGCAAATGTGGCAGAACAAACTATCTAGTGAATGTATTTCAGTAACAAAGTGTTTCTGGACTCCTTGCATCTTTTGTAGTAGAAACTGTACTTCGAACAAAGCACCCTTTAAAGGCTATATGCTATTTTAAAGAGTTCCACTAGGTCTGATTACGTTTTGAAGTGCCATAAAATGATGTGAAACAAACTTAGGAAAAGCAATATGCAAATAATTCTTGATTGTTTTCAACCTCCACTGAAACTAATCGATATAATATCCCCAGAGAATAATATTAAGCTTTATAAAATCTACAAATAAAATATGCCTTGTAGCTCAATACTATAAAGACAGAAGAGCCAGCAAAAGCGACTGCTATTCACATGCTATCAAAATGTCTCAGCAGATCTTAATATAAATATTTTCCCTGCCATCATAAGAGAGGGAAACAGTGAAGAAGCAAATAATGCAGCCTGCACAGTTTGGGGGAAAACCATGATGGTAGCCTATGCAGAATTCAGGTCTACAAACACATAAAATTATTATTCTGGCACTAGCTCATTGGACTATTTTATTTAATGAAACTTGAATATAAGTTGAATGTAATATAAGCAAAACTCTTATTGAGTTTTGCTTCCATAATGCATATGCTAAACTTCTGACAATGTACTAGGCATACTGGTTGGCACAAAGATAATTTTAAAACTTCCTTTCTCAAAAACTGTTTGAGAGTTCCAGTCCCTAAATGTTAAACCTTTAATTAAAAACTAAACCCCAAAATGTATCTGTGTATCTGGGACAGGATGCCTAATGTTAATGATACCACATTCTAAAATTATATTCCTTCCGCTCAAACAAAAGTCTGAAGATGATGGATGTTTTATTTTCTTACAAGAGCAGAATTTCTTCTGTAAGCTGTAACTAAAGTACAAACAAAGCTTGTTCTATCCAATTTTAAGTAATATTTAACAGCTCCAGGGCAAACTTGTACAATGCACCTGAATACAGAGACTTCAAAAGAAAATGACAAAATACAAACATTACTTAGAAATGAAGATAAATTGCTTCTTGCTTTTGAGGCTGAAGTGTGTATTAAGTGTGTAGTATTACTCTACATTTTTTTTGAGTAGTGACTAAATCCAACACCCAGAAAAGCATTAAAAAGATCAAAAAACACTTTGTGATGATAAATTGCTTGCTGTTTACCCAAATGAGATACCTGGAATGGAGGAAGAAGAACAACGCTGTTCTGGCGCTGGTTTATTGCAATCCTTGGCAATAAAATGAGCAGCTATAAAAGGAACCTTTGTCACCAACAACCCCCGAACATGGGAAGGGGAGAAGGGAAAGAGAGGTGTTTTTTTTTACTAGATTACAATTTTATGCAATATATGATGATATGCACAGTGTGCGGTTTTACAGAGGAAGATTCTTGTCTGTGTAGAACTACTGACAATGCTGTGGGACCGTACGTGAGAACCTGAGGATCTTGGTCCAGTGTCCTACTGGTGTCACGTATCATTAGCGATGTTAATAAGGTGACTAAAGTCTGCCCCGTGATAAGAAAGTACAGAACCAGAAATAATCTCTGACAAAAATAACATAGAAGACATTACCTCTAGCTGCTCAATGGCAAAAGGAGAACCATCTTGCTTTAATTTTTTAACAATTTCTTCCACACTATTTGCTGAAAAAATACTAAAAGAAATGAGAATAAATGAATGAAATGCTTCAGGGTTCCTCTTCCCTCTGAAGTGATAGTAACAGAATTCAGAAAGCGTAACCAGCTGATCTGGCTTTTCTTAGCAATTGTTTAGTTTTCAGTAACTCACCTGACAGGCATCTCCTCTTCCTTTACAAGTCTCCAGCATTTCAATAAATCTTACTCACAAACTCCGATATTAATCCAGAAACTTTAATGACTACCCTCAGTTTTATCTGTATTTTTATAACACATCAAATCTTTAGCTATGGGCTCCATTTTACTGGTTTGGTGTCAACATCTTTCACCTCTAAACTTAGTTACTGCCATCCTTTTTCAAGAGTTTTAGCTGATTCTTATTGCTCTCATTTATTTCTCCTTCCCTTTCTGATACACAGAATTTCCAATCATAGATATGGTCTTATACCAATGAGAGTAAATACGCTACGTAACATTTCATGTCCAACTGAACAATTACTCTTCCAAGTCCCCATCTACTTTCTATAGAAAATTTTCATTTTAATGTGCCAAAGGGTAGCTGCTTAATATAATGGTGTATGAATCATGTAAATATGCTCAATATTTAGTATACTGAAGAGTGAAATATTTAATGAGCTTCAGATAAAGCTCCCTAAAGACAAGAAAGTTTAAATTAACTTGAATGTAATTTCTGTCACCTTATCTGTGGAACATTGGTACCTTTACTGGATTTAACTTCATATTCTCTATCCAAAATTAAAAAAAGTAAGAAAGATTGCTGAATACCTGTTAATCTTCTCCATATGTTCAGCAAGTACAAACTCCTTTTCTTGACCAACTCTGCTCTATTTAAAAAGCAAATACTTGGTTATTTTAGACTGAAAGCTTATCAGTACTGAAAAATTTCAATTACTTGTGTTACAGAAATATCATATATTAACATTTACTATTCATAGGATATTGACACTTTTAATGAATTACAATTTTGCTGTATGTATAAATGAATGTGTCCCTTTATCCTGTGAATGTTAAAGATGTCACCTCATAATGCAGTGCTTGCTCTGAGCTACTACTTATGCGTATTTGAGTGGGCGGTTACCTTGTACACAAGTAATCATTATTATTCTATCAATACATTTCTATAATATACACTAAGAAAGCCAGTGTAGATAAATCTACTCAAAAACCTGAGGATGTTTAAAAGAAAACCAACCCAACATATTTATTTCCTCAAAAAAACATACAGGCATGTATTTATGTCTTTTTAAAAAAAAAAAAAAAAATCAAAAAAAACAAGGCATTTTTCTTCCTTATCTTTTCTCTGTCATTTTACAAAATTTTATTTAGATAGCTAAAGAGTGCAGAAGATCTGTTGTCCTTATGTGGAAAGGCTGTCAAATGTGTCATATCTTCTGGCATTCGGGGATTTAGGACATAAGCAGATGTTTCAGTAACAGCAGCTGAGGCTGAGAAAGGTTCCCTGTCATTTCAGCTCTGGTAACTAAAAATACACAGCTTCCTTTTCCAGCCAGCGTCACTTTGTAAAGCACTACACTGCAACATATCATCACTCCTATTTCATAGCTTTCCAGTTTGTCAAAATATTCAGTACTACTATGTAAATTAGTTCATCCCATTTATTTTTTTAATTAATCTTTATATACTAACTTAGTCATTCCAAACCAGAAATAACAAGAGTAGACACTGCTCATTTTAAAGCCAAACAACTGGGGAGTAGTAGATTGACTGAATACATTGAATCCTGACTTTACTCCAGAAGTTTCCTTTCTTTCGAAATACGATTACAGTGCACATCAAAACAGCTAAAATAAACACTGAATAAAGCAATTGTAAAGCCAAAATGTATTGTTTTCGTGCCCGTTTTCACATGGGGCTAATACAAATAACGATTATGTATTCTCAACAGAGTTACATTCATGTGCAAAATCACAACAGAGAACTATGGGTTTGTCCGCTGGGAAAGCAGCAGCTTTCTCCCCCTTAAATACTGCCGTAAGACCTCAGGTGCTTTCCCTACAACGTATGTGCTAGTACTCATCCTATGGATAACTGCTGTGCTTATTCCATCTTTCAATTATCTCAAGGTTACAAACATACAAAATATTTCAGAAATTAAAAGAACAACTCGAGCCTTTAAATTCAGGTTTCAAATTGGAACTGCAGATGATCTGCATCAAAATAATGCTAAAATTTACATTTAAATTTTAAGTTTGACCACTATAGAATGAGACCTACAAATTAGAATTCTATAGAGTGCAAAGAGTTTGGACACCCATTAGTTTTTAACCATAAAACAAATGATCAATAGCATGGATAAAAAAAGCATTTGTATTTACATATGTTTAACAGTTCTGCTTGATTTCAGCAACTGATCAGATTACCTTCACATGGTAAGAGTTCAGCAAGTCTGCAATATTTTCTGTTGAAGGAGATTTCAGTGCTATCAGGTCCTTCTCTAAGGCAGGTATCTATTAAAAATAAGATTTAATTTAAAATAAGTAAAACAAAACGTACTTCTTGGATTATTACTGCTCTGGTAATAGTACTAGATAGTATATATGTATATAAACACCACCCCACAACTTTTGGACAGATCTTAAAGAGGTACTAAGTAAACAACACAAGGAGCCAGAGTTCACTTCCCAGTGTTGAACCATCTGGATTTAATGATGTCTGCACTGATGAGTAACAGACTGATAAAGAACACATTAATGGGGGGTTAACTAGATTTTTAAAAAACCCTGTTCGCAGTGCATGGCCAGTTTATTAATGTAATTGTGCCTCTGCACGCTGATAAAAGTATACTGGTGTGCTACACAACTTGTCGTTACGGTGCAGGCTGCACTCTTGCCAGCCCTGGTTGGCACTTACCTTTTCACAGTCTACAAAATGCGTGGCAATGCCAGCTTTTAGTACATCTCTTCCTTTCAGCCGAAATCCTGTTAGCGCCAGCAAATAGCCCATCTTTCCTGAAAGTCTTGGCAAGAAATATCCTCCACCTACGTCAGGAAAAAGGCCTGTAATAAACAAAACAAAAACCAAAACGTGAAGGGAGAAGAACTTGTCCTAATCACAGATGTAACTTAGCAGCTATTTTTTCTTGACTGGCCTTTATCTCCCTGTTGTAGGCACGGCTCTCTTGCCCAAGTCTCTCCCTGACTTAGTTTGACATTTCTCTTTCATCAAAACCCTTCCTAAAAGCAAACTCTGGAACACCTTCCAGACTGCCTCCTTTCCACTGGCACATAATTTACAAATATCTACCAGACAACAGTGCTCGTTCTATTTCCCAGCAACTTGAGACATTTTTAGAAGCCTGAACAATCAAGTGTGCTCTCAGAAAAACAGAGGTAACACAAAGAACTGTGAAATAATCTGTGCCATCTCAAACTGGCTGCTGCTTTTTCTCTGAAATTTGTTATTTATTGCCTCCTGCACATCGAAGTTGGAACAAATTTTGGGGCTCAGAAATTCTTAACAGATCAACAATATTGCCAGGGTCTTCCTCAAGGTAGAGGCACGACATGCTGACCTAGTACCCAGGTTTTGACAGGACTAGGACTAACCTGCAATTAAAAATATTGTATAACTTTCCAATTCAGTGACTGTCTTACATTTATATATTTTTTTAAATCTACAGAGTAGAGTAATTTTTGAAAATTCAAAGCTGTGAATAAAATTTAAAAGACGCTTAAAAGTTGTAAATGAAATATATAACTACTTTTATCAAACTTTGAATATTTAAAATAACTTTGTCAATATCTACCTTATTCCGTTATATACATTAACCACCTACAAAATAAATTCAAACACTTTTTGTAACTTTTAACATACTTAAGAAAACTTAAGCTAGCTATATCAAGCTCAGAAATCTAAATGGAAAGCAGTCTCCCGCTACTACTTCGAAATAATCACCCATGGTGCATTCACGAAACTGAAAGTCCTTTGAAGAAACTAAAAGTGTGATTTTTTTTTTCGCTTTGAGAGAATAAATGAAACATGAAAATAAATGAAAAATGATATAAACGAGCAATAAGAAACTCAGAAAACACTTCCAAAAGCAGAGAGAGTAGCTGGAAAGATTAAGATGTACTTAAGGAGTTTAAATGGGGTTCTGACATAAGGTGATAGTTTTTCACTTGCAAGTAGTTGCTTTCAGTCACAAAAGAGTCAATGTATGTATTATAAAAAGACTTTATTGCAAGTATTTTAAGATGTGGGAAATTAGTGGTGCCTGAACGTCCCACCCTCTTTTGTTTTTTTCAGACAGCTTCTCTTCAGTGTTTTTCTCTTCTCGATAATCTTTAAAGTTCAATGCTGGGTTATGTTCTCACCCATCTTAGCTTCTCCTCTGTTTTCCTCTTGGTCCTCCCCTGGTTCTGCAGCCTCTAATACATCACAAAGTTGTTTTTAGTAGCCACTTCCTCCCAGTTATAGTTGTAGTATTCTATTCCCATTCCCACTGACGTGCATGTTGCCATTAAGTGATTCATTCCTGAGACATACAGCTCTTCTCCCAAAACACTGAACGCCTCGTTGGCATCCTTTAAAAGCCCTGAGCTGTATTAACCTCAGTTCATCACTGATCTGAATAGTCACTTTCTGAATAGTCTACTCCACAAACCTTCTCAGTTTGAGCCATCGTATCTATAATGTTGATGCCAAGATCGTAATTTAGTTTTATGCTGCTAGTCATCTGTCTCCCCTTGAATATCCCACTACTGCAAAAAAAATCCTTCATTTCAAAATGAAACTTTCTTACAAATGCCCTCCAAAGCATGAAGGAAATTACATTATTCTCCCCATCCCCGAGGACTGCAGCAGCAACAACCTTTCTCTCTTCGTTGTAACTAAAATACCGATGCTGAAGTACCATCCTCCCCATGCTCCACTGAGTTCCCATAGGAAAAGCCATTTACCTGTTGGGTTCTGCAGGGCCCTTCCATGTGGCCATACACAGGGAAATTAGTTCTAAATAAACTAGGAAGTTGGTTAGCCTAAGTTGCTTTAGAGGTGAATAAAACTAAACTGAATTAAGGTTTCTTTAATTTATTAGGCAATTTACACACAGGACTAGTGAAGGTGTAAGTAATCCACTTTATACTCACTTGGTTGCATAAGCATAGTCCACTATAGCTTCTACGGTATCCTTTCCAAGGTCCCTGTTGTCTTTTCTTATAATTTTACTCCTCTTTTCCCTGTTCTAGATATTTCTCTTAATTCTCTCAATAATGCTTCCCATATGTTCCTGCTTGCTACTGAGTTTCTGTTACCATATTCCATAATACTTGATTTTTTTTTCCTTTTGATAGTGTTTACCGGTTATTTCTCATATTCCTACTTAAATAAGAGGAGAACTGACTGTCTGCTGGGCTGAGCAGGCTAAAACCTGTGCCTGTAATGCTGCTTTGCCGCCTGCGTTCTGAGACAGATGCAATGTGCTTCACTGTAATAACTATAGTGAAACTCCTCGCAGTTGCCAAACATAAGGTAAAGGTGCTGCTACTACATTACTACCTTAACTTGCAGAGGTGGTTAGAGATTTATTAGTAAATGACTTACAGAAAGCTAAAAATTTGGAGGGATATACAAGAAAGTGTCCACTGTTTTTAGAACATCACCTTAGAGCCCACTTCTCACAACGTACTTTCACCTTTCGTTCCACCTAAACTACTTTCCTGTGCTTTATCTTATCTTATCTCTGTCGGGTCCAAACTCCTACAATCTGGAACTGCCTTTTATTTCTGTTTGCAAAGTGGCGTACCTATCTATAGCCCTTTATTTATGGTGGTGTATGAATGCAGAATAATTGTGCGAAAATGTAGCAGCTGAATGAATGCTTTGTTTTCATTTCACAGAAAAGGTGTAATGCCTACTGAAATAACTGAACATATGAAAAAAATCAATTAATAAACAGCTAGACAGCTAGACATTTTAAACATACACCACAGATCGAAACAGCTAAGCCCTTAAATCCAAACAGATTTCAGTGGTTTTACACCTCATTGATCTTAAAAGGGTTTTAATTACTTTATTTCCTGAGCAACTTCTAAGCCTTTCCTTTCCACGTCTTCACAGCCTCTTTTTGTTTAAGTCAGTCCTCGTCAACACAAGAAATGTATGTAAAGTACATAATATTTATTAATCTAAAACTACCTTTGAAGAAGCAAGCAAAGCAGATAACTTTAGTGTTAGAGTAATTTCATATGCCAAAGAACCGCTCTGTTAAAAAAAAAATGTTTCCTTCAAATGGTTTTCTTGTACAACAACTGATTATGAACTTCAGGAATTTCGCAAATTCATGTTGTGTTAGCGCTTAAGCTATTTAATTTACCATTTTCCTTCAGCAGGAAAAAAGTATTTGGAAAGCCACAATAGTTTTTGTTTTTCTCATCCCGAACTTATTTGTTGGGGGTTTTTAACCTTATTTCTTTGTTTTAATATTACATAATTGTTCAGAAATTCTTTTAAGAAAATAATGGTCAATAGTCCTTACAACTAATTCTTCAAAGTGAAACTAAGATTGAACCTAATGGCTCCGTGTCTGGTACCATTTAAACTATTTAACCACCGGATAAGATTCTTATTTCTGAATAAATGTGTTCAACAGGGCCACATATTACAGACCAGTCCCATTCTCCTGCATGAGGACATACAGATCAGAACAACCGCAACCATCCCTCAGCTGCCTTGCCTTGGAAGGATGTAGAAACTAGAAATTTTGCAAGAGAGAAATGCAGGACAGGCTATAGGTTTTAAGCGCTCTTCATAAATGTTGTTGATAAGCAGGGAGAAGAGATTGGAACATTGATGAAAGCATTAATGGAGTACATATGCCAGACCATAATAGGCTCAATGGGGATACCCTGGTGGTTCCAGGATTGTCCTGAAGGGAAACACAAATGGTTTCAGAGGAGGGTTCACTTTAATCTGACTGACTGCTCTTGAGCCATACCACCATCTTCATAGAGCTCTGAGACAGAGTACTTCAGTTTGTACATCTCCGAGCTGACAAAGGAGCTGGAGGATCCAACATTAGGAAACACCAGATACATGTTGCTATTTAAAAAAAAAAAAGATGACAACACTGTGATCTCACCTGCACCCAATCTGTATGCAACTGTAATGGTCTACATTATTAATCTACAAGAAAAGCTGGAATTTCAACATCTGTCTCATTTAACATTGCAGATCAGCTTGTGGTACGGCTAGTTTGACTTGTACTGCCCTCCAAATGTAAAGCTGGGTGACATCCTCGCACTGGGATCTTCACACTTTACCTGCCTACATCTGTAGCAAAGACCTAGATCCTCAAAACCTCTTCTACTTTTAAAGAATTGTATCCTGCTGGTCTTTGTGGCAGTCTAGACAGTAAACTCAGATTAAGAACCTCAGTGTTCAATGTCCCAGAATACAGAGAAGTTTCTATTAATTAAATAGAAAATATGGTCATCTCTGATTCCTTTTTAAAATTATTTCATTACTGCCACTGCTTTCAGTCAAAGACATTTTATCATGTGAAACTATATAGTGAAACTATAAACATGTTAACTTGTGATAATCTGTTTAAAATACTTACCTATTGCTGTTTCTGGCATTGCGAAAATTGTCTTTTCTGTAGCAACTCGGAAATGTCCATGGACTGAAACACCAACTCCCTATGCATGGAGCACAAACAAAAGACAGAGTTATAAAATTACCAGTAAAAACAATCATAACCATAATCCTACGTAACGCACCTCTTGCTTTGCTCTACAACGAAATAATATTAGATTTACCATGCACATCTCAACAAAATATTAAAAGGCCTTTTACGGTTCAAACACTAATAAAGCATCATATTACTTTTATGATTTGGCTGAAATAACATTCTGTGCTTTGAAAGATTGATGAGTCATGCAGACACTAACTTCAAACACCCATGAGAGACAGCAACAACATAAACGAGTGACCCCATTTTCTCCATTAGACTATTACGGGAATTGACATCCTTTTGCTAATGTTACCCCATCTATAATTTCTGCACTTACTCCAAACCACCACCAAAAAAAAGCTCACCAATACTTTTGGAATATACATGAATTACACAAAGTTGTAATTCTAATACTTAAAAAATGAACTGTTCTTATAATATTATATTTATCTACTATATCAATAGAGAAGTATTTTAAGCAGGAAAAGTTCTCAGTTCAGCGTTATCGATTAACATTCCAAGTATGTGGTCAGAAACTCGCTTATTTAACCTGAGGACTTTTGTTCTCCAAGTCAGAAATAGAATTCACGTTTCTAAGTATCCAGTATTCTCTAGCACTCCCTCCTGATGTGACACTTCCCTCAGGAGCAGAAGAGCTCCTGGCATTGGCCATCACATCTTTTCAGATTTAGGCAGTAAGCAGCAGCAAGGCCAAATGAAAAATATGTTTTCGGTTCACACAAAATAATTTAATTTAGATACAGTTCAAGAGGTAAACTGACAAATTTAAAGAAAAATTATTATCTGTCAAAGTTACTATCATTTAGTAATAATATTCAAAGTAATCCAAGAATATTTGGATTACTGGACACAACCACAACATATGGGTAAAGAAGTCTCACTTCTCAAAGCTTATCTACATGATACACGTCAATAAGAATGTGTGTTAGATACTACTTGAGACAGAACCCTCCACCAAGAAATTTCTTCATATAAATATTTTCTCTCTTTTCCTTTCCGCTGTTCCAGCTGATTTCCTTTCCTTGCTGTTAAATTTCCCTTTGCTTAGTCCTTCCATGCACCCAATTTTTCTACTAAACTAAGGTATCTTAAATAACACTGGCCAAAAGAAGTCAGTCTCTAATGAAGATACAATAGATTTTTAAGTAACATTTCTAATTGTTTAGATACTAGAAAAAATGGCACTTCATCCAAGTAAGGCTACTGGCGTCCACAAAAGTATTCACAGTAATTCATACTTTGCATCAACAATAGTGGGATTAATCAGGTGATACGGGCTTGGACCAGTGTTATGTATTCGATAAGATTTTAAGGAGAGAGTAGAACATAGTAAAGCATCTTGTCATTTTGCCTATCTACAGAGATCTTTGGGTGGGGCTTACATTAAAATTTTAAAAAGTTATCTCAATTTAATGCAAGTTACATCCATTTCCTCACACCATTCTCATGCATTTTTCCCTGGCCTCTCCTCCAGTTCTGCCCAGCAGGAAATTAATTGTCACTGCTTATTCCATTAGGGATGGAATAAACTGACTAAACTGGGAAATATCTTCATGGTTTTTTCTGTAAAATTAATATCTGCCAGTCTCAGGTTTTAATAGAGATGTATGAAGTTTTTAAGATTCTAGTCTAATTTCCTGAGAAATGGACACTTAAGGTAATTGGTTACCATGCTTGATTTTATATCCAGAGACTAAGCCAAAACCAGCTCTAGAACTCTTCAATGAAATGGAAATGTGACTTCAGCATTTCCAACTTTTTAAAAAATATCATAACAGCACATTTTCACTGTATTGGGTAAAGCCTGTTGTTGTTTTTACGCATGTTCAGCAATAATTACAATCTTTTTATGAAGATAATGAAACTTAAAAATCATGCCCATTTTGCTCTTTTTAATGCTGAAATTATTTTTTTTCTAATCCCACACCTAATATAAATACTATCTACCATAAAACGTTTTTTCTGGCTTATTTTCGAGACAATCGGAAGTTTATATAAGGACCCAAGTTCTCAGCTTGAGTATTAAGTAACAAAGACTGGAGTGTGAACTCCATGAAGAGAGCTTCTCTCCCAGGCTTGTTCTTTTTTATAGTGATAAAAATAACTGTAGTTTTAAAAATAAAAAGTTGAAAGAGGTGATTTTCTTTTGAAAGAAGTAATTAAATCAGATTTCACTTTTTCAGGCGCTAAAGCCATAATTGGATTTGTTTTCTGGATAGCCTTCAAGCTTTATAGTGTAGATAAGAGCTTAATTTTAGATGTATATTTAAAAGACTAAAACTATATTTTCTTTTTATCCATTGTAAAGAAAATAATGCAAATATGTCCTTACTTCTTTGAAGATCATTTCTAAATAATCCAACATAAAGATAAAATAAGGAGAGAAAAATGAGTGAGTGCTTTGAGGGTACAAACCGCAGTCATTTATTAAACTAGCGATCATGTGCTTTCCAATGTTTATTTGCAACTTTCCAAATAGTTATTTTAACATGTTCACTGCATGTGTTTAACCTTCTCCATCTAATACAGAGGACAGATGTTTCTTAGTTTAATATAATAGTATCCCGTGTGAAGGAAGTCTAAATGCATTCCTCCTTCATTTCTGGCTTTTTAAAAATTAAATTTAACTGAAATCTTACATAACTAGAGTTAAAATGTATACTAAAGCTAATGTCTTCCTTCAGACTTTTCCAAGATAATAGATTCCTGCAATTAATCAGGCTTGTTTTTTAATGCAGATAGTTCATCTTAATACTGGCATGAAACTTTTTTCCCCTGCTGAGAGCTGAGTGTTTGAATTTCGTAGAGGATACTTAAAGAATAATACTAGAAGTTACGAAATTACCAAGCAATTAATTTAAACAATCTTCCTGTAGAGTTTACATATGAATTAACCAAAAACACCGATAAGAGCAGAAATGGTGGTCTGACAATGTATTACTGGAGATCGATTAGCTATGCAGGTCTTTGGTTACAAATTAGATTTATTACTACATGGATATTAAGATATTAATCCTAAAACCAGTGTGCTACAGCTCAACTATTAGGCTCAGCTCGCCTCAGTAAGGCACATGATATTATAGGCAGTTTGGTCTGAATTCCTCAACAAGCTTCTGAAGCAGCCAGTAGAGTATCTGAATTTCACTTCAGATACACAATTTCCCACTCAATGCCATATTTCAAAAGTCATTATGTGACTGCGTATAGAAAATTTATCACTGACTTCCATTTTTTTATCATGATGAATACAGACCCCTATTAGAAGTATTTTTCAAATGAAAACCAAGGTGCAAATTCCTGATAGATGGAGAAATAGAACACAGAAAATTAAACTGTAGCTGGAAGGCTGTTATAATATCTTAAATTGAGAATGACCCATATTAGTAAATTGGAGAACTCATCGCATCTAGGGAACTTATTAAGAAATTGAGGGACACCACAACATGCAGCACAAAATAAATATGCCCTTCCTGAATGACATGCATAAACATCTGTTCACATACAGAAAAGTAGATCTGTGTCACAGCAAAATCATAAATTATATTTAGTCTACTTACTAAATAGCCTAACTCACTGCCTAGGAAAGCATAAACAACAGAATAAAAGAAATATAAACAGAAAAAGCCTTCAGGATTGTTGCTTTTCTCATCTTCACTAGGCTGATAAAGAATTCTTAGCTGTTCAAGCAAACAATTTTGTGATAATACCAATATTAATATCATCTGCAGTGAAAGTCCTGTTGCACCAGTTAACATGCAATGATCACACTCGTTTTTAACTGCATAAGAATACAGCTGTTGGTAGGGCTAGAACCACAAAAGAATTGCTACAAACAACAAAGAAAATGAGCGTAACACAACAAAGGGCAAATATACCTGACTACAGATGTGTAAAAACAGCCAAGGTGCAGCAAAAACATTTTGAAAAGCATCAGTTGGCAAAGTGAGTAGAATTGATTCAGGAAGCAGCAGGAGCTTACAGCGATGTTAGATCCAAAATCACTGATGTAAGAGCATTATCCCCTCCATCCAGACACAGCAAATCTTAAACTGAATCAAAATTAATCTTTGTTCATCATTAATGTTATGGACCACTCCAGAGAGTATAATCTGTTTTTATCTGTAGATACTAACAGACAAGATGACTTAGTGAACCAGAGCAATGTAGCATAACAGATCAATCTGGACTAAGAATATCACTTTATTTGGTTGATGAAATATAAATCAACTCTATGAAAGTATTTTAAAAATATCACTTAAAACAGTGGAGTTTTTTTAACTTTTCAATCATCTAGTGTGGTATTTTAAAACCAAAATGTTAATGTAATATGATTTAAATGTAAAATATTAATTTCCACATACTGATTATGCATCAGAGATTCTCACAGAAGCACGACTAGCTCACTGGAGACAGATTCTCTATAATAATATCTGATGTTTCTGTCTTGTTCTCCTGACCCCTTATTACGTAAACAAATTTGATCCAACCACATTAACAGTAATCACTTAGGTTCTTCTGACAGTGAAACTTGTAAAAAAAATAAAATTGGCTGTTCTGTGTACCAATGCTGTTACAAGAAGTGTCCCTTATCAACAGAATTTAGACTGAATTTTTAAAAGCTCTTTCATGTCAGAGCTTATAGCTAAAGTAATTAATTATTAACAAGTGAAACTTTTCCTAGTGTTAAATTTGAAAGCATTCTTTTTTTCCCAGTATTGTTGCCCAGTGTCTCCCTATACATAACTGGCCACGTATGTTCAGAAAACAATAGTAAGTACTTTTAAAAATATTTCTAAAATTCTGGAAGACAAGTTCTGTCCCTTTGTCCCTCTGTATCACCTAATAATTCAGCTGCTGCAGAAAATCTGTATGTCCAACTCACCACATCTTAATGTCTGCAGGGAGGACAGGAGGGAACCCATTTCATCAACTTGCACTAATGCGTAACGAAGCTTTTAGGTTTTATCTTAAAATTGAGAAAACACTTCTTGTTCTTAAGACAGGCACATGCAACAGAACTTTATTTAAACAAGGGCACAGTTACTTGGGATGACAGGAGTGAACTGGGGCATTTTGTAATGATGTGCTATTTCTCAGGAAAAAGTGCTTACAAGGTATAAGACAGATTAAAACTAAATCCAGGAGAAAATGAGTATTTGAATTCTTCTGGAAATGAGAAAAATTAGCAGAAATATGAAAGGATGGAGAAGCAGGCAAAGATAATTCTCTTCAGAACATTTTTCCCTTGATGTGTATTAAAAGGAAGGAGAGGGAAATAATGAAAGAACTCTCAATACAAGACTAGGCATCTACATGAAGACCTAGAATTAGAGAAAAATAGTGCAGCTTTTAGCAAGAAAGAGTCTGGTACTAAATGGAAATAATAAATCTGTGCAGAAGCCTGCAAAAATCACTGCAATGACACTCAGCAGTGCAGGAGTAGGAAAATCCTTTCCATGAAGCCACAAATAAAACCTCCTTTAACATACACAGGTTTCAGAAAAAAATAATACTCTAGAAATACAGCTTAAAACTTTAACAAAATTCTCGGAGTAGACAAGTGATGTTTTGCTCTGTGATGTGATCTATGTGTCACTACATTGCACAGGAATGCAAACACTTATTCTGTAATTCTAAAATATTAAGTGCAGTATGATTGTATAATACCAACATCTGTACCGTGTACATTCAGGAAGTCTGCTTTTCCTTTGGTGTGTAAAATTGTGGCATTAATTCCCTTTCATAATGTACGCTGAATAACGCAGTCATTGCAGAGTTGCAAGAGGAGTTTTACTTACTGCACCAGTACTGACCCATCATTTAAAATACTTGTTTTCAAGGCACTGCTTTATGACGCCCTTTGGGGAATAACATCACACACAAATTGTCGGACATTCAGCGGTTATTTTTTGTTGATGTCAAGAGCTGCTGATAATATAATTCAATTAGCTACAAAATGAAGTGCACCATTTATCCCTCAGATCACAGGCAGGAGCTTAGCAGGCAGACCAGATGGTAAATATACTGTAATATCAGCAAAGAGCGCATCCTTTCTTCATATTGCCTCAGCATTGTTTTCCACATCCTATATTACAAAAGCTAAGTGGTACAACAAGTCAATCTGTTTAAGATTTGTACAACAAATTGCTACTACTACTTGCAAAATCTGTGTTCTGCTTTACAGTAAAAGCTGCCTTCAGCTTTGAAACACTGGCAACAAAAAAGGCCACAAGCTCCTCTGTGGTGCACATGCATGAGTTTCCAGAGAGAGGGGGAGAAAGGGAGAGAATCAGAAAGCAGCTTTTCTAGGTTTAATATGACAGTTACTTTTACTTCAGGGCAGATTTTAGAGCATACATTAAAACAAAACCGAAGTTGTTCAAGTTTCAGAGCATGATGACTGACAAGAGGCATGACATATTTACAAAAAGGAAGGACAAGAAGAACTAGGAGAAGTCCCAAGAAGCACTATTTCTAAGTTCTTGTTTCTTAGCTGTAAAAAATGACTAAAGGGGTAATAATGTCCATTACAGTATAGAAGTGCTGTGCTATGTAAAATAATAATTTTTCACGAACTTTTAAATGCTGTAGTCACCCAAAGTACATATATGTACATTAATAACTAATAAGAATTTCTATAGTTTGCAATAAAATTTGCACACCACATTGAACAACAAATAGTTTTTTGTTCTGTGAGCAATATCCACCTGTCCACTTCATGAATACACATTCCTCTAATTAAAAATTGTATCACAAGTGGGCAAAAAATGTGAGATTTTACAGATACAGTTAATTCTAATGTCTCCTAGCTTTTGAATGTTAGTCTCAAATGCTGCTATTTACATCTCTGTATAAGAGCTATATGCACACAACTTCTAAGAATACATCCTAAGAGCAAATAAAGTAAAAAAACAGATGGAAAGACATCTTATAATGTGGAGGAAAATGGGGAGCTTCCCCTGCACCCCATTGTGTTTTTATTTGCCTAAGGAATATCAGAAGACACCTAACTTAAAGTTAAATGTTTACATAGCATCTGCAGCTATTGCCATCTATCGTATTCGTCTGGATGCTTTTTTGGCAGATTCTCTATTAACAGCTCATAGTTCAAGTGAGGTCATGATGCAGTAAAGCAGTAGGTTGTCTTTACACTTCCCACCTTCCTCTTTCAGTCTTCTGTCACTTCAGCTAAACATACTGAAATGCCAGTATTCAGTGGTTTACAAGATCTTAACTTTGGTTTTAGATACAGGCTCACAACTTCTATTTAAATACTTTTTATGGAAAAGAACAGGCAAACGTCACATGTTATGTTCACAATTATTTTGTTTCACTAGTGTGCAAGAAAAGACAGACAGCAATGCCAGGTAACTCGCTCAGAAGGACAGACTCTGTGGACATGTCTGTACCCACAAATGGCACAGAGATCCAGGGCAGACCCTCCTCTCCTGCTTTTACATCACTGGGAACTGGGTTTGGTAGTGGGCTGTGGAATCTTTGAGATGTTCCTCCCCTTCCCTCCTCCCACCTGCCGCAGCAGTGCACCCAGTTGTAGCTCAGAGGGTAACTCGTGAAGCCTGGGAATAAAGAATTTTATTTGTGTTTTTTATCTGCAGCAGTAAGAAAGGTGTGCTTTATCTTACACTGCAATAAAAAACCAAACCAAAACAAACCCCCACAAATAATTCCCATTTACAAATACGTAATTTAAATTCAACATTGATGTTGACTTTTTAAAACATATTTTGGAAGAAACAAGGGAAAAAGTGCTACTTGCAGATAGATGCCAGAAATTTTACATATATGTTGGCAGGGAAAGGAACATTCCTGAAGAGTTATAGCCACACAATCTGGATAAAAACGGAACAGGATAAGAACAGCTATTGCTCAACTCCAGCTCCTCTGTGTGCCGGAATTCGATCGACTAAAACAAATAACATACAAGCTGCTTATGACATCACTACCAATTTACTTGGTAAGAAATCTTAAAGTAATAAGAACTGCTGACCAAATCATGCTAAAGTACCAGTTTAGATATTTGTAACTATATTGGTAGAATTCCCATGGAACCTGTAGCAAACCTCTAGCAATACTGTTCAAGAAAACATCATGTTAATCTAGCTGTTGGAAAGTATTCACTAGAAATTTAATTTGTAGTCTTAGTAAACTCTCTTAAAATTGTACTGTATATCTAAGTCCTTGTTTTCTCTGATCAATGTGGTCCAGATCTGTCTGAGCCCCCATATACAGGCAATATGTCAATTAGGTAACATACAGACATGCTAATAAATAACCAACGTATTAAGCAAATAAAATACTGCCTGAACATCTTCTCCTCAACAACATTTCAATTTAAGTAGTTTAGAAAAAGTCAAGATGCAGCCGATGTTTTGAATATTGAATTGGAAAACTTTTCAGATGTTTTTTCTATTAAAATAAGCATTAGAAAAAATATTACAGCTTAAATTACATGCATGCAATGCAAAGTATAAAAAAAATAATTGAAGCTTAAATATTAGGTACTCGATTCACTCTTCTACTGCAACATAAAAAGATGCAGTAATTCTGCATCTGTAGTCCAGAAGGGAAGCACAGGTAGATACACAATAGAAGGAATATTTCCATACCACAGGGTAGGCTCAGGAATTTGGCTGCATCTATTTCTCTGGAACCCCTACATAATCCCCTGATTAAAATGACATTATCATTCAGCAAGCAACATTCTGAAAAAGCTTCATGTTTTGAACTGCGATGTTTCTGATGCTTCCCCACGCTCAGCGGAGTTTCCTCTCATAAACAAATAATATCACAATTAAATAGAGGGCTCAATCATCTGAAAGTATATTAAGAGTTACCAGCAGCTTGCAATCAAACTGAGAGAGCACCCTAACTGAGGTCATACAGAAGCAAATCACTGATGAAGTTTTATTTGAGATTTTCATTATCTGCTTGGATGATGAAATAACAAGGATTTCTACGATTTACAGAATACTTTTGGGGAAGGCAAACTCTTTGAAGGGCAAGATCAGAATTCAAAACTGGAGTTTAATAGAAACTAATGAAAAGAACTATACTTAAGAAAGCAAAATCAAATGCAGAGATTATGTTTTCTACGGAACAAACACACAGATGTTTTTCAGGGGTTTATAGCAACCATGAACTTAATACAAGGAATAATACAATGCTGTTGCAAAAAGAACTAATGAAGGTGTCATGCAACAGCAGAGCCTCTGCCAGCAGGCACCAAAGGGTTAAAGCGTTACCTCCTCAGCCTCAATTCAACGCACCTGAGAAGACTCATCAGATTGATGGGAGCTATACTATAAAAGGCAATGCCAGATGACATAGCACTCAGGTTTCTTGAAGGAGAAAATGGGTACTATTTTTTTTTTCTTTGTAGACTTTGAGGAGAAGAGTAGCTCCACAAGACTGACTCTGATGAACAAGCTCTGTTCAAGGAATAAGATTTTAAAAATGGTAAAAGGTAAGTGATAAAGAAATGTATTGTGATAGCAGTTTATGTTATACAAGGAGGAAAGAGTTCAGAGTAATAGCTTTAAGAATAACTAGAAGTGATGGCCTCCTAGCACCTGATGCTTTGAGAAGCTGACATTTACATGGGCTATTTGTGACAGATTATCTCTGTGATATATGGAGGATAATTATTCTGCTCAACTTGGTGCTGACGATTTCTCCAGCTGAAATACTGTCTGGTCTCTAGTAATGAACTGTAAAGCACACAAATTGGAGAGATTCCAGAGGATTGCAAGAAGACCAAGAGACTTACTCTATAGTTAAGGCTGCATAACTATCCTTATTCCTATTAAAGAGAGATGGCTAGGAGCAAGGAATGCAACTATCTCAAAACGTTCTTAGAGAGCTGTGACTAAGACAAGAACATATTGATTACACATACTAAAGACTTAAATTAGACACTGGGGAATCTTAACCTGAAAGAATAATTCCTGCTGTTGGAGAGTTCTGAAAAACTGCTAAGCAACTACCTCGCTATATTTAACCCTTCTTCAAGTGCAAAAGAATAATCCTGAGGCTCTTCTCAACTCTATACTTCCGTATAATCTAAAGCTTAACATATTTGACACTACCTGAGTGACTAATACAGACTCAAACAGTTCTTTAAAAGTTCTACTCTGTGGTAGTTACCTTAAAGATACTCTATGTAAGTAACTTAGATGTAGACTCTCAGCTTAATTAAAAGACCTTGCCCCAAAAAATCTGTACTGCTAGGTGTTTTGACAAAACTAATGGAAAGCCACTAATGAACTCATAACTCCAGTCCATACACTCAAGGTCGTTTTCTACTGAAGAGAGAATAAAGCAGTCAGTACTGCGTACCACTACCGCTCTCACAAACTGGGCCCTAGAATCTGAGAGTTAGGGATGGAAATAAGGTTGGGTGACCTTTCTCTCCTTAAATTGCAAGCCATAATAAACTTTCAACTTCCTCTTACTCTCCCTAAACATGATTAGAAAATAAGATTCTCAAAGGGCTTTGCAAACTATTTAAGAGAGCTGGCAACTCTATCAAACTCTGTTTCTGTACTGAAAATGTTGCGTGTTATCACATAATTAAAATCTACTTGCCCCACAGGAAGGTGTTATCCTAAAACTCAAAGCATTAATTGTTAAAGCAAGAAGTATAACATAATGGTATAACCTTTGTGAATCTGTAACTTGCTAAAATAAAGTTAACAAATATGCTGTGTAAGAGGTCACAATAAAGGATTAAATCCTGTATATAATTGTCCAAAGCCAAGAATTCCTACATTTGAGCAACAGTCTTTACTCATCAGTAAAAAAATAAATATTTGTGGGCCTGTTTTAGCCTTACTAATAATTAAATATATAAGCATTCAATAATATCAGACAACAGGCCTGAAACAGAAGCAAATTGCTTTTCACAAAGCATGAAATTCAACTGCAAAACCAATTGCCACAGGCCTTTCTGAAGACCAAGCCTACTTATTGTCAAAAAATACTAGACAAATGGAGAGGTCATCAGGATTGCTGATGGTTATTAACACCGTGGTTCTGAAATAAAGCCTAACTCAGGAAGTTTCTGAATCATGCACGCTCTAGAATTTGATACTAAGGAAGAGGGTAGTTTGTATACACTGTCACAGATTCCTCCCTAAACTAAAAGCAATGGCCTTTGCTCCTAAAAGTGATGTACTTGTCCTTCGGCAATATGTCACTAAAGTTTTAAATTTGCTTTACATAAAGTTAGTCCAGTGACCTGAACCCCGTTCATTAACTTCCGAAGTCTATGCCCTGCATTTTTTTTTCTGTCGAATATTCACCTCAAATTCTCAGCCAAATCAACCGAAAGCCACTACTCAAATCTGTCTAGTGTACTTTATCTGGCTGTGAAACAGGTTTAAAATACATTTTTATTAATCCTTTTAATATGTTAGAGAAAGTATCTGACGCAGTAATGTATTTTGTTTCAAAGCCCTACTTAAAACCATAGATTTAGACTGCAATTATAAAGCATGCTTCTTATTCAACTCCAAAGAACTCAGGAAAGATTGGGGCTTTTCTAGAACCAAGAAGCCCAAAGTTAAGATGTCATTTACAGACAATAATATTAAAACAAACAAAAATGTTCAAATACTCTGCATTTCTTGTCCACTGTTTAGGTATTTCACTTCAAAGAAATAAAAATCTATTGATAGAAGTCAACTGAAATAATCTGAATAGTAGTTTTTAGCAGCATGAGTACATGCTCAGTGTTCCCTTCAATGGTATACACCCTTTAGCAGTAAATGTGGTATTTATAACTTGTTTCACAATTTTTTAGTAAAATGCAGTCATCTTTGCTTCATCAAACATACTTGTCATTTGCACTTACTGCTCTGAGTAAGTACAAAAGATACATTTACACTGAATATCAATTTTTGATGAACATACATGAGCATATAGACAAGGAAGTGCAGAAACAAGCTCCATGGCCCCATCTGTTGGCTAATTAAACTCTCAAGAAAGCCATGCACCAGCCTCTAGCTAACAATGCTGAAGTGGAACCAGTTCATTTTTTGATACAATTCCAAGTTTTACCATCACAGATTATATCGGTGCATCAGTACTAACTCTTACTATCTAAGCACATAATTACTGAGTTTCTAATTCACTTGTCCTATTTTCAACTTATTCTACATTAGAACAACAGAGCACTCGATGTGCATAGAGCTGCTTTTTTTTAGCAAGTTTGAGATTGACTTGCTTGCATTTTCATTCATAGCTAAATAGTCTATAGTGAAACTGCAGTATTTAAGTGGTGCCCCTTGATTTTTAAGTCTAAGCTAAAACCACTTGTTTCTAAAGCCAAGGGCTTGAATGTAAATTTTTTTAAAGGCATTTACTGTAGTTTGTAAGTGGCAAATGGTTCTAGCTCCCACACTGCCTTGTAGGGACTAAGCCAGATCTAGACCATATGAAACAGAAGAAATACGACCTGATTGTGTTACAAACATAGATACTACCATCTAAGTGATTTACAACAAAGCATCTAATTATACCTTTAATAAGTAACTTTAATGAGTAACTCCTTCAAATGTATGCAGTTCTAGTGAATAATAACAGTGGCACATAGTACTTCCATACAGCAAGCAAAACAAGATAATAGTATCACTGTGACAAGTTCAAGAGATTTTCTAGAGGTTTTAATCTAGAAAATCCCACTGCAGCGAACCACAATAGAAAACTGCTGATGCAAGCCTTGAAGTTTGGTTAAGGTCAGTTCTGATGAAGCTCCCAGCGCTGAACACGGTGAGAGAAGAGGGTGGGGGAAAAATGGGAGCTAATGCACTTTTCCTATGTAAGCACTAGTCCATTTAGAGGGATCAAATAAAATCCTACAGACAGGGGAGGTGGTAGAAAGGGAAAAGCATAGAAGACCACTCAAAACTAACACAAAACTCTATAAAATATCTCCTATCCACAAATCTTCAGGTTTCCTGCATTCAAAAAAACCAACCTTCTAGCTACAAGACTAGTCCTCTTTATTACGGAAACAATTTCTGCATACTAGACTGGGAGGAAAAAATGGCTATCTAGTGGAGATCTTCGGGGCTTGGTAGCAGAAGAGCAAAGGGGAAGAGAGCTCTTGTACGTCTAGATCACAAGCTAAAAAGACCACGACCAAAGTAGATGAAATGTATAAGGAAAGATGGAAGAGTCATGAGAGGTGATAGATGATGTGGTGTTCCACTTCCTGCATGCTGTCTTTAACAAACTTAATTTAAACAGACTGTACACCCATATACTGATGTGCAAGAAAACAATCTAAATGACAGTATGACAGATGTTACTGTCACATGCATTGTTCAAAATAACTTAAGATTATTGTATTCTACTCTCTGCTATGGTGCAAATATATCCAACAGATGTCTAACTTAACAGCATTTTAGCATGTAGAAAAGCATGGTACTGCCCTTTTAACTACCAGCTCATGGTGTTTAGAGCCAATAATTGCTGAAACAATTACTAGCACCGAGGGTAACTAGCAATAGGATGAACTCTTCTCCAGGTTGCTTTAGTAATAAGGCGCGGCTTTGGTGGGGATATGAGGGAAGTCATATTTTAGGAGTATTGTAGAGATCAGAAAATAGATGCATTTTGGAAAAACAGAGAACTCATTAATCTATCTTAGAGTATAGCTTAGAATGATATTTTTCCAAATTCTCCTTTAATTGTATTTGTATATAGTTCTATTTTTTTAATACACTTTGAGCAGAAAATTCTCAGTTCTTGTATTATCTACAAATTCACACCTGAGTATTCTGAAAACCTCTGTGAGGGGTGTTTCCTACAGTGACAGAATTCTGCTCCTTTTCTCAGTCACCAGATCCTCAGAGAAAGCAGTTGCATTAGCTGTCAAAGGACAGCAGAAGCACTAGAAGAGCAGCCACCTATCCTGACAAGCAAGAGACAAAGTTTCGCATTACGATGCTTGTTCTTGAATTGAAATGTTTGAAATGCCACATGTGTGCTTCATTCAACTTAAGTACAGAATATTAGATTACTTTAAAGCAAAATATATCAGATATCACACCAAAGTACTTAACTTACCCCTCCCATTGTAATGCCATCAATAAGTGCCACATAGGGCTTCTTGCAAGTGCCTGTAAGAAATGCAAAAAAGATTGTACATTTTCTTCAAAAAAGTGGGCCTGTGACTAACTGTATATGTGTCACATTTCCCCACGCCTTACTTCAGGAAGAGCAACAGAAAATATATGGTAAATTAAACAGTAAAATAGCAACTTATAATGAAGGCACTTAATGTAATTCTTAAGCAATGAAAACAAACGCCACTTAGTGACTTGCTGGATTTTGAGTGTTGTAAGAGAACATTATACAACCATCAATTGCCAGATTGATTGTTATGTGAGCACCTGACAATTTAGCCACATCTGGCTATCATAAATAGCTCTGTAGGACACTGGGACACAACAATTTCCCTTTCACCCATCTCACAGCCTGGATTAACAGCACAGAGCGTGTCCCAGCGCTCCAGTACTTCACCACAGAGCTGGATGCACTGGGAGGCTTCAGCCAAAATGTGACTATGAACTACTGCTATGCAAACATGTTCTGTCCTGCCAGCTCTGTTGCATTTTACAACCCTAAATGTGGCACGAGCAGGTTGAGATGATAATGTCCTAAAGTACCCACCCCAGTTTTATCTACCAACTTTATCTGTTGGGGCCTTTAGGAGGCATAAAACTAGAGATCTGATGCTTTCAATTGCCATTAATGGAAAGACTCAGAAGTTCACTGTGAATGAAATTCCTGCTCGAATCCAGTGTTTTCAGGTCAGACTTCAAGTTTAGTCAGATTGTTGATACAGGTATCTGCTGCAGCCATGATGCTAGCTTTTCTGCAGTTTAAAAAAATAACTATTTTAAAAGGCTGTTCAGTTCTTCAAATTAGTAGTTAGAAAGTAGAATGTGTAAGCTAATGGATGGGCTCTAGATGCTAGTCTTTGAACTAAATTTCTATAGAAGCATGCTTTTCCAACAGAAAATGCTGTGTATTCTAAGGTGTAAATTGTAAGATATAAATAAATCTTTTTGGAAGAAATCCCAATCTTGAAGGAATACAATCATACCAAAGTTATCAAAAATCCAGGGTTTGTAATTACATGCGTTACAGACCTAGAACATCCATATAATTTAAAAACACCCATATCATTTTAAAACAACCTAATCATTTTAAAAAAACCACAACTTTTCAAGTATGTACCCTTTTAATATTTGAATAGACTAGAATAGTTAGTTGGAAGAGACCTACAACCATTATCTAATCTAACTGCCATGGTAATACTAGTTTTACCCAAGTATGTGAAACCTTAAACTTTTTTTTTCAGGAAGGCAAGAAAGGTACATGACAAACATGCTATAATTGGAATCTCTGTCAAACAAAGTAAAAATAACTTTTCAGAAATTACTCTTAACTCTATGCTCTTCTGTCAACCTAAGTTGATAGGAAACATGTTCACCTCTCTTCCTGTGCTAACTAACACTAGTTACAGTGTTTAAAAACTAAAACTGTATTCAATTAAAGTACATTTGGAGAAGTTTCTTCTCAATGAAACATTCAACTTTTACCCTAAAGAATTAATATCCTTTCTTAAAACCCTTTACGTCAGTAAACTTTACCCAGTGTCTTTGCTGTTAGTTATTTTAAGACCACATACTCCTGGGTTCTTTGCAATAAAGTAAGGCAGTTATCTCCTAGCCTGAGCATTCATTTTTGCAGTTCATTTAAATGGAAAGCTTTAACATAATTTGATCTTCTGCTTTCTGACTGAATACTAATTATCTTCTGTGCATCTATTTTTATCTCAGGTCTTCTTTGAAGTAGATGAATGATACTTAGTGCAGAAGTACATTGTCTGCATCTAAGACTTAATTCATCCATAGTAGAAATATAACTACCCAGAAAAATGGAATGGGATGAGGTAGCTATCAAAATATCTTACAAAAGAAACAAACTCCGCATGCAAAGTATAAAAATGAGACACGTTACACTGCTGGTACTGAAGTTGGTTAAAAAAAAAAAAATTACTAGTTCTGTTGTGTTACATAGTCTTTTCTAGATTAGCAAAGAGAGCAAGTGAATTTAGATTCAAAGTCACTATTATTAAAACTGTGCTGCTTCAGAATTTGATGTTAAACATACCAATGGCATTGTTCAGGCTGTATTCTACTCGGAAGAAATCTTGTATCAGTCTACTTTTAACTCTTCCTGCATCTGCGATGGCTTAAGAGGAATAAAAATTTTTAAAATAACTGTAAGTTTAATAGAAAATACAAGTAAAAAAAAAAAGTATCACATTATAACAGTTTTTTCCGTACAGCAATCAAACAGTAACTTAATACTGCCTTTTTTTATTTGAGAGAATTTGCTCAAACTTAAATATGAATGCCATGTTTCAAATTTGAGTCAATTCTGTTGTACTGGAGACTTTGTCACATACTTGTGAAAGCGCAGTCAATTTTCTATTGTATGAAACCCCTCCTAAATGTCTGGTAGTCTTGTTTGTGATACTTCATATCAATATATACAACAGTCACTTAAAACTGATTATACTGAAGACTCTGAATACTAAAAACGAGAAGTTAATTAGAGCAGCACATAACAATAACCTTTGCTGCTTGTTTACCTAAAATTTTAAACTACTGCTAATTTTCGGAGTTTGGAGATTTCCTACAGTTCATAATAACAAAATAATCACAGATGCATTGATTACTGTTGTCAGCTCTGTATCTAGTCATCTCAAACATTGGACACAAATTGTCCAATAGCACCAGAGCTACCTATTAGGACTCTTGAAATTTCTTGTAAGAAGCTGTTAGTAATGAAAATCTGGGAAGAAAACAATAGAGACAAGAACACTTCCTTCCCAGGAATGACTGACTGATATTACCAGTCATTCATAAAAGCCCAACTTTCACTCTTTAATACAATGTTCTGACAGTTGTCTCCTGACAAATAAACATCTGCACATCCAGGTGTCATAAGAAGTCAGCACAACTAATCTCTCTTCCTGTTGTGTAGCAAACCTCTGTTTATCAGAGTCACAGTAAATAAAGGAAATTAATGAAAGTAGTAACTGGCAAAGATACGTCAAATGTTTAAGTGACTGTAGTCCTTACCTTTGATGTCACCCCCAGCACAAAAAGCTTTTCCTCCAGTTCCCTTTATAATTATTAGAAAAGTCTCAGGATCTTGCTCCCAAGCCTAAAAAGAAGTAAACATTTCTACATAAGATTAAAGGCTTTGCAAGAAATGTTTTCTCTCTATACAATCTCTAATGCTTTTTTTACTTTTTGAAAAAGCCAATAAAACCATATTTTAAATAGTTTGTCTTAAACTGAAGTTTGAGAGCTAAATGTCTTTCTGCCACTTCTGGGTCCCATTCAGCTTCTACACAGCAGATCAGCAGAGCTCTGTCTTGTGTTTCAGAAAAATGCCTGTGCAGAGCTCCCAAACTCTGAAGAAAGATAGCACTCCCTAAAAGAGTGCCTGACATAAATATCAATGGGAACACAACCCTGGGGCAGAAAGCTGGGAATATAGAAAATATAATAACAATGCTTCAGGCCAAACCAAGGAAGTTGTGTAAATCTAAGATGCATGGCAAGGAAAACAGCATTTAAACTGTTGATGGATTTTGTCAAAATGACTACAATCAATGCTAATCAAGGACTGGATCAAATCAATTTGTGTGTGGATGTTTTGCTAAGTAAAAAGACTACGTTTTGGGTTTGCTGGTTTGTTGTTTGTTTTTTTTTTTTTTCCTGAATTAAATACACTGGTACAAGACTCCAGCAGTGGTGCAACTGTGTTGAGAAAAAGGTGCCTTTTACAGGCTTTTTCCCCCACCTAAACTATGCTAATATATCCCTTATTCAAGTAAGTGTAACTGAATAAAAGAGAGATAAGACATTTCTCTATACCAGCTACTGTATTTAAAACTATGTGATCTTTTAAGGTTGTGCTTCAAATAAAGCCCAGTATTCAGCACTACAGATCAAGTATTTATTTCTTTAAATGTTCTTCAAAGAATGCATAAATTTGCAACATAATAAATAATTAAATTTAAAAGCACTATTTACATGCTTAAAATGTCACATTAATTCACTACCTTGTAGAAAAAGTGCCTCTAAATCCAAAAGGTTCTCCTTTAAGGAATGACACTTATAGCACTTTGCTTCCTAATGGCTTTTATCTTTTATTTCAGCCACACAGCCTTCCCACAGAACGTGCACCAAATCTAGAGGTGACACCACTGTATAGCTTGGAATTTGCGCAGGACAGACCAGCTGGGTGTTGCCAAAAGGAACATATAAATGGTGAGTGCTGCTTGCTTTTAATTCAGTTCTGGTTTTAATATAGGTGCCTCTTCAACTATCCAGATGCTGAATTTAACTTTGTCTGACAGCTGGTTTCTTTGACATGTCTTATCCTCTTTCTAACTTCCTGGAAACTGTCTATTCTTTCCCACCTTATTAATCTGAGTTCATTGGATGATGTACTCACACAGACTTTCATTCTTTAAATCCATGCACTGAGTTCAGATTGCATTTTAAAATTGGTTTCAGATAACACATGTATACTGGATGGGCGGAAGTGGAGCTACTAACCTTTATTTGTTGATAAATTCGTTGGATCATAGAAAAATTCAGGGTATTGAGAGCCTTGGGTCTATTCAACGTTATTACTCCTGTACCTCCTCTCTTTTCCAACAACACGTCAGCTGTCGAATCTGTTTGGTTAGACATTTTCTGTACATGCAAAAAACCATAAAGCAAATGTGATCAGTTGGATACCTTGAGTAACATACAAAAGTGTTTATGGACATACATTCTCAAAGTGCACTATTTAAGATCATAAAGCACGTTTTGGAATTGTATGCTAAGGCTTTCACACTGTACTTCAAGTTTTAGTTGCATTTCCTAAACAGTTTTTTAGAAACCACTTTATGCTTGTGCACCTCAGTGTAATAAACCTCAGACAAGTATTTGAGCCTCACACTCTTTGACAATGACACTGGAGTTCATTAAAAACAAACAAAACACAAAACCATGGTTCTTTAAGACTGACATTCAGAAAATACCTGCAACAATGACAATTCCATGTTTTTCTACTGGCAGTTTGATACTGCAAACCCAAATGTACTCATTGCTTTGTAAGTAACTTTTTTTAACAAGAGAGAACAAATCACTGAAGTATTTTCACAGTTGGTTTCAAACTCACTGTTGAATGATATTTAAGGAATACACAAGCTAACATAGACAATAACTATAAAAGCAGGCAAGGCCAAAATAATTAAGCTTTAATTTACAGTGTACTACGAACTTATAAGAAAGTGCTCAGACACATGGGCAATGTTATGCCTGAGCAATAAATGGCGGCACTCAGAACCACTGCGAGCATGTGAACAAGTCACGTGTGCTGTCTGTCCCAGGGGAGTTAAAAGGGTCCTAAAAGCTTCCAACTCAGTCAAACAGGATGCTCTTCTTACCAGATGTTGTAATATTACTTGCAGCCTGTTGAATGGCTTCACCCTGAAAAAAAAAAATTAAGATAGCTGAAACCATAAACCAGCTACACAATGCCCATATACGTGACTGCTAAGTTAAGCAAAGCTTTATCAGAAAAATTTCTGAGCACAATTGTTTTATTCTCCTTTTTAAAATCAAGTAAATTAGAGTACAATTTTGAGATCATAACAGTTGGCAACTTATTTGCTTACTAGTAAATAGATGGCAGATACCAGTGCCACCTATTAATGTTTTCAATGTGTTCATGTCAGAAGCTGGAAGTAACAAGAGCTCGGAGGATATGCTTGATTCTTAGCAGTGCATGTCTTTTAAATATTTACAGCCTTCTTCCGGATGCTTAAATACTAGCGTTTTTTACATGGTCTTGTCAAAAATTTGTGCCATTTCCAAAGCTTCCAGAACACCAAACCTGCCCTTACATCCTTATGTACGTACATTTACATAAGTGTTACGTTAAGGGCCTGAACAAGGCTCAAAGGAGATACCTGTGCTTAGATGTTTTGTGAACAATGTTACTTAAATAATGAGGTTATTGTCGCTGTACTCTGTTGAGGAGGACACGTATCAACGGTGCTCGCTGGACTTTAGACACCTGGTGTTTGTCAACACTAACAAGTAACTTTTATCTTTCAGCTACTTCAGAGCACAAAACACACTTAATTACCATGCTACATCCCAACCGCCCGGCATCTAAAACCACCTGCTCATCTTAGAACGGCAAAGTTAACCTAAGCCTGACTAAATTGTATTTTACAGCAGCTCAGGGGGCTGCAATCCCCGGCACCTGAGGCCTCCCCAGAGCAGCGCTCCCGCCGCAGGCCCCGCCGAGCCGCCATTTAAAGCCCCTCGGCGACCGGGCGGCTGCGGGAGAGGCTTGGCCGTGCCTCAGGGCGGCCACCGCCGCTCCCCCGTTACCTGTGCAGCCGCCCCAGCACCCGGGCGGCCATGGCTGCGGCCGGCGCGGTCGATCGCCGTCATCGGGTGAGCGGTGCGGCGGGAGGGCGCATGCGCGGGGGGAGCGGCCGGCGGGGCGGGCTCCGCTCCCCTCAAACTGCCCCGTCACCCTGCGGCGGGGAACCCGGGCGGCTGAGGGGGGGTCGCCTCCTCCGGGCTCCTTGCCCGCTCTGAGGGGCAGTCCCCGCTCCACGGGGCGCCTCCCGCTCGCCCTGCAGCGCTCACCTACGTGAGGCGACTCGGGGGCGGCCGCCGGTTCCCGCCGCAAGAGCCCATGGGTCAGCGCGGCGGCTGACGGGCGTGTAACCGGGGCTGCGGGCCCCTGGCCCCCGCTGTCTGCAGGGTTCTTACCTTGATGCACTCCGAAAGGGGTGCTGACCCCACCTTGGATCGGGGCGGGGGCGGTGAGAACACGAGGTGAGGCTGAAGAAAATAACGTCGTATGTAGCAATAACACGAACCACCGTGGCTGAGAAGGTGGAGAAAGCCACGTTGCCAGATTACCTTCAGAGCTGAGCTTTGTGGACTGACACTGCATTTCGAGGATTCCTTGTTTTCAGCAGTAAAAACTTTTTTAAAAATTTCTGAATTCTCCGTTTCTCCTCATCCTTCACAGCTCTGGCCACACCTGTGCTGCCCACTGAGCTACCGACACAGATCAGTGAGCAAGGAGCTGCTCTGAGGTAACATCCTGCCAAATCTGGTTATCTGGAAGGTAAATACAGGGATTAAGCAGCCAGTGTGATTACTGCCCCGGCAGGAGCTGCAGACACAAGTGTGAGCTCCAACACAGCATGTGTTCAGCATAAAGAGACTCAAATTGCAACTGGGAAAGTGTCTGTTGGAAAAAAAAAAAAAATATGGCCATCACACTAGGAGTCTATAGAACTAAACTCGCTTTTATTTCAGTAACTAAGACCATTTAATCAATTTTTTGGTCTAATACATACCAGCATGCCATTGATGCTGAAAAGTGCGATAAACCATGGAGTAAATGAAAATAAGTAGAAATGTAGCTTCATCATCTCTCCATGTAGCAAGTTCTTAGCACTGGCTCTCTTGATTCATATTCATATTTAAAAAAAAAACCAACACCAAAATCTTAAAAACTTGTAGCAAGATTATTTTGCTGGAATAAAAAAAATCCCAGCTCTTGGAAGCACTTTTAGAGAAGTCCCCAGAGGGCAACCTTGCTCTTCGTTCCAAGAAATTATTCTGCCCAGGCTTATAGCAGTATCATCTGTGTTGGCATTTCTGTTGCAGTAACTCTCAGGGTATATTAAATTTGGTTGTAAAAATCTTAAACTAAATGGCACAAAAAAAGACACAGAACATTTCTGTATTATGCAGTTTTATTCTTATACGCAGTGAACAAAAAGTAACTGATAACAGGACATGAGGTGCTTTTGCAGGCATTGGGAGATTGCCTACTGTGAATTAATTAATTGCAGAATTCATTAGGCAACCCAGACTAGTCAAATTTTTACCTACAGATTATAGGATCATCAAAGATGCAGCCTATTAGTGTCATCTTGAGTATACACAGCCCAATATGCTGTTTTACAGTAAGTACCATGCAATTAAATCTAAACCAGTCTAAATGGCACCAAATTATCACAGTTGCCAAATCTGAACCCTTATTTAGAGCCAGGCATAACCAGATTATGGGGAGCTTCATAAGCAGATAACACTTTTGTGTTCTGTATTGTACACCTGCAAGTCTATACATGTCACAGACAAATATGAACAGAACCTTTCTGTAGGGTAATTTTTTGTCAGTGTCATTAAGAAAATAACTAAATCAGCCTGTCGAAGCTACCCTTGGGTAAGAGCAGGTGGAGGCTGTTTGAAGCCCCTGGGAATCTCAATAAATTACACCTGTGCATTGTGCACATGGGCAAGGCTGTGATCAGCCCATGATTACATAGGATGTCTGGTTCTATACCCCAGAATAGAAATCAGTGGTCTGATTCATCTTTTAGTTATGCTGATTTTAATCTATTTTGCCTTTAGTATAAATAATGGTGTAGACCTGTTGGCTTCCAGCTGTAAGTCTGATTTAGAATAAGAGTGGGGCCTGCTCACTTGTAAACACTGAAGAAACAGCAACCAGTACCTTACAATAGCTACTGATTTTTTTCCACAGTGCCAACACTGAATTTATGTGTAATATTTTCTTTGGGGTTTTTTTTGTTTTGTTTGTTTGTTTGTTTAATTTGGTTTCAAGAAGAAGGGATGGTAACAGAAGAGCCATCTTCCTCAAACTTAATGTTCTACTTTTATTTTAAAGCATGCTGGTGATGGCTTGAATTTACTGATAGCTTGGGAGGAGGAGGTTGGTAGGTGTTGGAAAATAATGATTTTGTCACAGACAGCCATTTAGTGACTGAAAGCCAGTCCAACAGTAACTGTTTTTTACTAGGCCTCTTGCACACCCCATTTTCTACAGGATGGAATATTGTTGTGAAAATGTTTTCTTAAAATTAAATAAAATACTTCTGTAAGTAGAAATAGAAAAAAAGAGTTAAAATAATGGAGTTGCATGCGAATATGCGTAATGAGATGACTTTTAACCTGGGAGTTACAGCTGATATTGCTATTAGCAAGGAGGGCTGCAGGAGACTGGATATACTAGGGCTGAGCAGCACCCCTAAATAACCAAGCCAGGAACTCGGGCAGTGTAAGTGCAACAGCCAGAAGGACAGGCAGGTTGTAATTCCTCCCTTTGGAGAAATTCCCTGGCAGTGTGTTCAGCAGGTTTGGAAAGAGAAAACAAATTGCAGACTGTAGGAGGACTTCGGAGTTGAGCAGATGTTTCTGGGGTTTTTCTTGTTTGTTTCTTTTCCAGAAAAACATATCACTTCAGGATGTGGGAGATCTCGCTCCCAAGGATTCCAAGAGCAGCTCGGCTGCGTTCTGTGTGCAACCTATATAGACCTAATTAATTAATTAGTACTTCTCACTTGTCTCTGAGAGCTCCCAGTGTAGTTCACCAGGACCAGATAATAAATGGTATAATACTTCATCAAGTCCTGTGCTCCTGCATCCAGGCTGGCTGTAAATTTAATCTTTTCTGGTCTAACAGCATCTGATTTCTCTGTGTGTGGGTAGTAAGTGCATCCTCACAGTGTATGAAGGTAAGGAAAAATGAGTCTGTGAAGGCCTGAGGAACAGAATGGGAAAATTTTCAGTTTATCCCTGCTAACTGGTTATTACTGCACTGACAAGCAATCCTCAGTTTGCTTTTTCTTAGTCCAGTCTCAGTTGACAATATTCTAAAACACCTCCACGTGTGACACGGGTTCAAATTTCCTTGTGCCAACGTGGGCACCTAAAGGCTCAGGTCTGCAGTGGGGACTCTTCCTTTGACATCAGTGAGAGTAGAAGTAGAATTAAAACAAGTGGAAAACTAATCTTTCTCTACTCTCCAACAATAGGCCAGCCCAGGGGAGGACTGAAACACAGAAATCACAAAGGTAATATGTAGAAGCAAATTTTTGCTTTTTTCTGTAATGTGGGTAGTCCCATGGGAACAGTGTGCCTTTCTCAGAGGCTTCAGATAATGCATCCGTATAACATTTGAAGTCATAGATTTGGGATGAGGGCACAGATAATGACATGCAGTAGTGAATTTCTCCTGAACCAGAAAGTGTGTGAGAGGGGGAAAAAAACCCACATTTAAAAAAAAAACCAAAAACCAAAACAAAAAAGCAGTTAATTTGCATCTTATCAGTGGGGAACTAGAAGTGTTTGGAAATGGATGAAAGCAAATCCATAGTGAAACTGTGTGAGTGGTTTCCATTTTCTTTTGGCCTCTGCAGGCGCCAGGGACAGTGTGGGGGTGGCTGGGTGCTGCTGCAGGTGCTGCTGTGTCGATGAGGCCGGGGAGACCCTCTAAGCAAGGTCCGTCCATCAGTGGGTTCCTCCCCTCCCTCCATCCCAGCTTAGCCATCCACCCTGCCCGTGCCCCCGAGGTTAGACGGGACCCTGGGCAACCACCCTCCCACATCTTTCTTCCCTGCTGCCACACGCCATCTGTCACTCCTCCCCGTGAACCACCCTCCACCTACATAAAAAAACATAACTGTCAGGAACGCCCTCGTCCCTTCCCCTTCCCTCCCCGTTCTTCTTCGTGGGTGAAAAATCTGGTCGCCCCTGAATTTGGCTTTGAGACCCAAGCTGTTTGATACCTTTTTAGGACCACAGCTTGGAAAGCTCTGCTTGCAGATCTATTGTGTTAGGTTTTCGTTTGCATATAATTGCATATGTGTGGGTGGGAAGGGGCTATTTGCTTCCCACTCACTTTGATGTGCTCCCTTCCTAAGAGGACCTGCTTCCTTCCCTTCTGCTCTCGGCCTCCCACGCATCCAGCAAATGCTGCAGAAAAGTGACCAGCTACCAACCCGCCCACCTGAAGAGGAGGAGCACCAGCGGCAGCACATTTCTCTTTCAGCTTTTTAAACACAGTTTAAAAGAGCTGTAGCGTGGGTGGAAATAGCTGTAGGGAGCGTGTGTGGGAATGGGGCCAGAGGAAAATGAATTTGCTGTTGGTAGGATGGTTAACTTCTAGTGGACCAGGAAAATCCTCCAAGGATATCTTACTGCTGAGAGTGTCTTTGGGTGTATCATTAGTTCTTAGGGCTGAGTTTCCCAGGTCTGGAAATAATGAAACTGAGTTTCTTTTTCTCTGGTAGTGCAAGTGGCAGCCAGCACTCCTCACTCAGGGAGGCTTGCCTACGAGACTTCAGGAGTCTGCTTAGCAAATGGTATTTGTATTGCATCCCGTTGTGTCATCACGTCTCTTGTTCTGTTCATGATGTTCGTGTTTGATTCTGTGAGAGTCAGAGCTGCCTGTATGTAGGAAGAGAAAAAGGCATGTGGTTTTCACACAGTGTGGGTCTGTATTTCAAAATACCATTCCTGCTGGACCCCTTGAAATAGCATGATCCCAGAATATCAGTTAATTCAAGATTTACTCTAAATTTGTGCTTCTATAAGAAATTAAATTCAAGCTTCTTTATGTTAACAGGATGTTATCTGAGGTGCTTTGCTTGTATTGCATGAAAATAGCAGTGAAACTAGTATAGGAAAACAGATCTTGTAAGACTAGTGGTATAGAGTGCACAGTGGTACTGCTGTTTCTTGAGAAATTTCTCTGATAAGACTTCAAGAACCAAGGGTACAGAACAGCTTTCAGGTTCTGAGTTGGTTTGATTTAGCTATCTGGAATACAGGTTTTGCGGTATGTCATCCTAATCAAATTTGTCCTAACTTGAGCTAGCTATATGCATTCTTCTCAATGCAGAACTTTACCCATAAATTTATTTTGACTAGTTTTCTCAGCAGCATCAGACTTTCCATATATATTACTGATGCAGAATCTTGTATCAGGATGTGGTCTGTAATGTTTCAAAGAGATGCAATAACAGCCAATGGATGAAATTTAGCTCTTAAAGTAGGGAGATTTAAAAAAAAATATTGCACAGGACATGGAATTTTCTCCTAGTGAGTAGAAACGTTGCACTTGATATTTGAGTGGTTTTAGCCCTGTGAAGTAACTTTCTTCATGGAAAAGGAGTGCACGCTGGAGTGCAAAATCCTGTCACAAGGCAACTTCCCTTCCAGCCAAGACAGAGCAGTTTGCCAGGTCCCTGTCACAGGCCAGGACCGCACAGAGACAACCCAGTATGGAACTGGGATCGCTGACTTCAGTGCCTCCCCCTGCTTCCAGCCTACTTTCTGTAGCTCTGGAGGTTTTACCCTAGAGTAGGAATGAAAAATGTAGGCATAATTCCTTACACTGATCAGCTCAGAAACAAAGGAAGTTATGAATAAGGCTAATTAACACATTAGCATGTGACACAACAGAAAGATCAGCTGATAGACTCATGTTAGAAAGAGCTAGAGCAGTGCCAATAGAGATGTAACATTAATGGAACTAATTATCCTGATATTTTAAAAGTCTTATTTCCGAATGGTGATTAATATTTTAAGAATATACTTATAACCTTCCACTGAATCTTATGTAACTTATAATTATAATCTACTGGAATTACATACCCACCCTAAGGAGGAACAGTATTCCAAATAGTAAGTTCATGTCACTTGACTGATTTACTTTAAAACATTGCAGTCATTCCTTTGTCAGCAGTATTTTGAAGCACTATTGGCCCGCTTGTAATTCTATCTTGCATTTAGCATTGGTTCAGTTAACTTTAAAGGTAGTGCTTTTCATACCTTTTATATCCATGAATGTATCTCAGATTTTAAATGCAGATTATATGCTTATCTTGCCAACTACTGTTAGCCTGAAATTTTCCTCATATGATCTATTGTGGTGGAATGATATTATTCAAGAAGCAGTAAAAAAAAAAATCAGATCCATTAAATATCTTTTCTAGGAGCTCAGTCCTGTGTGTAACATCCCTGTTGGCTTCCCTGTTTTATCTGTTGTTCAGCTTGAACCATCTGGTACCAAACCTTTCCTTCTTAGGGGTCTAGTGAACAGCTAGTTACATCATTTCAGTCAAAATCACGGGGAATTAAGCACAAAAGCATTTGATACTAATTAGTAGCTTTCTGACAGTCCAGGGATTTGATGAGTACAGAGAACACCTCAGATGTTTATTTTAAGAATTCGTTGCTCTGAATTAAAGCGAGGCTCTTCAGCAGGGCAGCGTGGCTGACAGCATGACAGTATCTTATTAAATGGATGTGTATGTATTCAAACCTTTCCATGTTACTCATCTAACACATTGCACAGGTATTAATTTTCATTTGCAAAGATCTACCTTTGATTTTAAAAGTCAATATTAAGAATATTTTTCAAAATTTCTATTTTGTTTAATCCTGGAATACAACTAAAACTGTCCAAAAAGTCATCCCTTTGAATAACATTGCCCAGGGAAAGATGTCTCTTTCTCGTTTACTGTCACAAATGATGCAAAGGACAGCAGAGCAGATTGGAGAACTTAAAAATTAGGAGAAAAAATAGATTGGTAGGCTAAATAGAGGCCTTTAAGCTATTAAAAAATAAGCATATATCATTCATTGCTGCAATTACATTCTGTTTGTAAATATAAGTTATCAGGCTCCAATATGGGGTAACTGTGAGCAAATGCTCTCAGTTTATCAGCTCTGGGTATAATTATTAATGTGGTGGAAAGCATGTGTAGCAAGTCAGAAGGGAAAGTGTGTGTGTGTGTGTATGTGTGTTTGTTTTAAAAAAGAAATATTGTCATCCTGAATCATAAACAAACTTGCAATGGAAGTGACAGGGACAGAATACTTGGTTCCTGGCACCCTCATTCAGTGGATACACTTCCCCAGGGCTATGCTGCTCGGTGAAGAAGGTGGGGGCAGCTGTGGCTGGGCACAATGTAGACCTAAGTTGTTCACAAGGAAATATTTGGTCTCTAGTATCATTCATTCCTCCCTGTAATCATCTTCCACGTGCCCCATGGATTTCATGATTCGGCTGGTTCTCCTGTCCAGGCCTGGACAGTCTCTCTTTCGCTCTTGCTCTGTCTCTGCAATATCAGGCTAGAACGGAGGTTCATGCTGCTAAGAGCAGTATGTGGGAATATATAATTATTTCAGAAATAACATGCAACACAGTGTGATTTAGTCATACTTTGACACACCTCTGTCTGCCAAGAAAAATGCAGGCACTACCTTGTAGAGCTGTTGCTAAGAGCACTTCTTCAGGCTCTGGGAGTGAGAAGATGCTTTATTGTGTGGTTAACTGCAGGAGCTAACGGCAGGGTTTCAATCTGGGACCTGCCAAGATATTAAAGCACACAAATCTGTTGCTTGAATTAAAGACTGCACTTGTGTCTAGGAGACCTAGCACCATATAGAATTAGCCTAGGACATTATTTTGTAGATTTAAGACACTTTGAAAAGGTATTTTATTGACATTTGTGGCCTAAGAAAAAAATTCAATAAGAGAAATTTTTGGGCAGCACCCTTTATGCTAAAGCTAAATAATTTTCTAAGACAACAGAGATTTTATGTTAAAAAAAAAAAAAATCTATTTTCAGTCTGAAATGTTAATGGATTTTTTTCCCTTCCCCCACAACCAAGCAGGAGAATCATGAACCACGTTTGGACTGTGCATTCCTTTTCCTGTGCCACCATTAGCATCCCTGTGGCTTTTTTGAGTCTTTTGGAACATTCACCACCAACTAGTTTCTTCCTAGTAAGAGACTGCTGAATCTTACAGATACAGGTGTCTGTCATCGTAATTACAATAGCAACATACAATTCCCAACATTCTTTAAATAGTCAAAAGAAGCAGACATTGAGAAATAAGTTTTTAGCTTTTTCACTATTCTGCTTTAGTTTTCACTTCTGTAAAGTGAAGAACATAACCCTTAGTGTCTCATTGTAATATCAACATTTGCTTTATGGTTGGAACAGTAAGATGCTATATACTGGTGAGAAATAGCGTCTTGTCATTACACAAAAGATAGCTCCTATTATTGAGCTAAAGTGTAAGTATGGTATATCTATATGTTTGCAGTGTCTATACCAGAAAATGCCACATAGCAAAATGACCCGGGCTTATGACATCCAGAGGAAGAGGATTCAGATACCACGTGCTTTGAATTTCTGTCTGTTGGCTTTACAAATCAACACATGGAGTCTATTTTCTGCTTCTATGAAAAAGAAAAGAAAAGCTGTTCTGTGGACTGTTATAAACAGACATCCAACCAGGGTCTTGTATGCATGTTAGAAAGGATGCATGGCTTTTCTTTCTGACAATCTGACCACTGTTCCACCTACAAGCCTGTAGTGCTGCCATCTATCAGCTGTTTCCCAGCTCTACAGCATGAAACAAGGATTTTTTTTTTATTTTTTTTTTTTTTTAGCATAGGACAAACAAATCCATGCTGTAATAAAATGTGCTCACTCAGCCACACTCCTTTCCTCAGGAGTATTTCAGTTATCTTTTCTTCCTGAGGAAATTTCCCACCAATCTGAGAATTTTCCACCTTCTTCACTTTTTAAGTGTCAGGTACTCCAGTATACAGTTTCAGGAGGTTTGTAGGGTATTCACACAAGCCGTCAGCTCTCTGTTTTACAATAATTTATTTGCTTTTATTAGTTATTCACAATAAGCAGTCATAATGCTTGCAGGTAATCAAATTACTAACTGCAAAATGACTGCAACAATGGATTGTGACTGGTAACAACCAAAAGCAGATTTCTCGGGAATATGTGGAGTTATTTCTAGAGGGTGAAGGAAAACATCCCCCCTAGAAGATGTCACTTCATCTTAAGCACCTGGAACCTTTTTGCCAAAGATTTCAGTGACCCATGCTGTGTAACCTTCACCTTTCTTGGAACTGTTTGCAGATCCATGTAAATCTTTCACACCTATCTAATATGTAGAATGTGGGCAGTATTTACCTATCTCATTGAAAACAATAGTTCAGTATGTTTTTAAAGTACTTCAGCTCAATAAATAGCTAAATGAAAGTTCCACACTATAGAGTTTTAATTGTAGTTTAGTTCACTTTCTGTCTCCATTTCCCAGATAGGCCTGAGTTAATTAGTAGCCAACCTTCCAACACCCGCTTCCTCCTTTTGAGCCTTTTGTGTATAAACCAGGTATATTTGTTCAGCCATTGTTGTTTCAAGGAGATCACCCCACCCAGCTCAGAGTCCAAAGGTTTAGCAGTTTTGTTTAGCTAATAAATCTAAAGGTGGGTAAGATAAGACAGGTTTTGTAAACCGATTACTGCATTCCATTTTAGTGATACTACATTGACTCAAAATTTCATGGTGGTGTGTCAGAATTTAAAAAACATTGCAGTTTGAGGTCTTTAAAATTCTTCTCCAATATTACTATTTGGAATGGTAGTTGATGTTTAAATGATTAATTTAGAAAGTAAGATGTGTCACAAACATCTATGTTCATAGGCATTTTCATTTTTGCCAAAAAAATTATAAATAACCCAGCTTACCAGAGAATTTTCATGATTGGAAGTCTTACTTCTGAGAGTGCTGTCTGAAGGGTTTTTAAGCATCGGGCGGGCTGATTTGCAATTGTCCTCCATAGGGTTTAGGGTAATGGTTTAGCTTTTTATTCCACTACAACCTGAATAGTAAAAAAACCTAAAGTTCAGAGCCAATGACATTTGCACTCTTTGCAGTGATATTATTCAACACGCATGCTACGAAGGAAGAAATAACTGAGACCTTAGGCTTTCCTTAACATTCCTGCTATCCGTGACAAAGGCTATGGAAGACACGAGGAACATTTGCCTACTGCTTTTCTCACTTAGATATATATATAGACATATATAGATATGTCAACAAGGAGCCAGCTGCTGATAGCTTGCTCTGGCTTCTCCTTCTGTCACTCGTGTACTGACAGACGTGCACTAGTAGGAAATGCAACTGTTTTAAGTACATTAGAGTGGCTTTGCAGGATAGGAGAAGTGCCTTCCTGACTTGGTACATCTATAAGCTATTGTTTAAGGCAAAGCATGAGGGTTAGTAGCACTTCTTTGCATGGTGGCTGGCCTTGAGGGTCCATGAAAACATCAGTGACCAAAGGTGATCTGCAAAAACAGATATAGTGTTTACTTGAAACATTTAATCATAAGAATGCATGATATTTTGAAAAACTGAAGGGAAAATAAACCGTGGTACAAAACGTTTGAGAGCTACTGATTTGTTGTTATTCTAATGTATTTTAATTGTTCCCCAGAGGATTACAGCTCTTGGAAACAAAAATACATAAAAACAACCATGCAGAGTCAGCCCGAAGGATGGTTTAGCCCAGGACACCATCTCCCAAAAATGGCCCTGAGGGGCTGCATGGGGAAAAGTAAGAATAGGGCAAACATGGCTCACACTTTATTTTCAGCTCAGGGGTCTCCTGAGTTGGATGTGGTAGCATTTTTTTTCAGTCTAGTAACCTGGGGATTTCTCTTCCATGCATTTGTCCAGCCTCCCCTGGAACTTGACAGACTTTTAGCATCTGCAGTATCTTTGCGGGCTTTGGCCATGTCTCCTACTAGCTTCATTTGCTGTACCATGTATGAGAAGAAAGAGTAAATTTAGCTGTTTTCTCCAATTCATGACTTTGTAAATCTGCTGTATCCCTGCTAAGCTGCCCCTTTTCCTGACTGGTCAATACCAGGCTACTCAGCTGTTCCAGGCAGAGAAGTAACTTCAAACTTTAGAGCATCCTTCTCTGAACCTCTTCCAACACTAATATATTCTTTTTGAAATGAAGAGACCATACTGCTTTTTTCCTGTAATTCATATGGGATCCATGTCTGAATTTCTCTCTGTGTGAAAAAAAAAATCCATATATTATGCTAAAATAGAATTCTTTCTTTCTTTGCAATTGGTTTTGCACTTAAAATATTCTTTTTTTTTTTTTCACCTCATAAGTACTTTGACAGTTTCGAGCCTTCTGGTAACAAACAGTTAACAGCACACTATAGCAATATAAGAAATCTTCAGGGAGCTAGGTTGTACATCCTAAAAGCAGACAAAATTGTCCAAGACTGCAGGCAACAGGCCTCTTCTCAACTATTAATAGAACAGGGGGAAGAGAGGGGAAAGAAGAAAAGGAATTAGTAAATGACTTTAAAAAGCATAGGTACTTAGAATTCACAGTTGGTGTGCTGATTTCGGAAGTAATGAGATATGGCATAGAAAAAAAAGTAAGAAATGTTAATACTGTTACACAAAGACTATTTTTTTGGTTTTGTCACCTTCCTGTGTTTTTTCTTTTCCCACCCATTTCAAAGGCATATCCTTACGATGACGCATCAATTTTCTGTCTGCTTGAGGTTTAGAAATAGCTGAGCTGGTATAAATAGATCACAATCTGCAGGAGACAAAAAGAATGGAAATGTTGTAAAAGGTTAGCTGAAAAATTTAGATGTGGATTGAGATTTCAGGTGTTTCCAAGAGTGGCAGTACTCTGTTTGAAATGCTTTATTGACCGCAGCAGAGGAACTCGTGCTCCTTGTGCAGCAGTGGGGAACGGCCAGGTGGAATCAGGTGGCACTTTTGGTCACGGCGCCAAGCAGAGTGACGTCCAGCCCCGTCTCCTGGAGCTCACAGCTCAGTGACGTGAGAAGAAGTCACTTCGCCCTTCCTTACTGTGAGGCAAAAGCACAAGAGGCAACTACTCTTTTATAGACTGTAGAGCCACTAAATCAGAACGTATAACTTTTACAGCGTCATTTTTCTGGCAGTACCCGAGTGCTCTGAATGGGAGCATTCATCAAGTTCACTCCCTTTTTCCACTTTGCCTCCAAAATGCCTCACCTTTAGTGAAGTGTCGTAGCATATGGTTGAGACCTTGTCCTTGTTCAACAAGGCAGTGAAAAAATCAAATCTGGGAAACAGTTTAATAGTCCTGTTTTGTTTTTTTTCCTGTTTGAGTACACCCTTTATAGGGTCATTCAGATCCTGCTCACACTTCCAAACGGACTTTGAAAGATCCTGCACTGAAACCTGTTACCTGGGAGTGGTGTTATTCCTCCAGAAACATTCATGTAGCTGAGGTCCATTTTCTTACCTTCTGACTATATAATTCTGTTAGAGTGACTGTGAGAGAGATGATTTGGCCACTGTAGGTGAAATAAAACATTAAATGGAAGGTGCAAACTTTCTCTGCAATGTGTTTCTGTTTTGAAGTGAAGCTGCTTCCTAAAACCCAGCTGGGTTTCACAGCAGTTATATCATGACAACTATTAATATATAATAGTTCGATATAAGCTGTATATTCTCAATCTTTACCAAATAAAATGTCATACCACGAATGTAAGACCTGGTATTTCCTTGAAGTGCATATCCAGCTGTCATTGGTTTTAATAGAAGTTTAGGCCAATACACACTGCAGAATCAGGTTCTTCAAACATAAATTAACATTCTGTCAAAAGCTAAACATATGTTGTTGGTTTTTTTCACTGTCAACAATTTAGTTTCCAGGTTTGGAATAGAAACATTGCTGAGGAGGAATCCAATGCATTTATTAATGAGCTCAGTAACTATGGAACTATTAATATCTTCTGAGATTTTGTTTGTCTTATTTTTATCTCCAGCTTCAGACTCTGAAATAAACAGATGTTCAGAAGCTTTCCACTGAGAATACTACAGTATGTTAAGTCCTACCTTAAATACATTGTGGTTATTGAGATACTGTAGGAAATGAGTGAATAGCTGTGTACAATATTTCTGAAACAATTTGTACCATGACATGGAGTCTTTATCTCACATTGCGCTAATTACCCTAAAAAGAAAATATCTGGAATGTTTCTTATATCTTAGTAATGATTTTTATTTCCAATCAGAAATCTGAATACAAAAATGGAAACATTATTCTCTAGTGTCATCAGAGACCATTGTATCTATGATTACTATTCCGTGGCATGACTGACAACATAGTTTACTTGTCCTAAACATATTTTAAGTAGATGAGTGCTTTGTCTAAAAAAGTTCTATTTATTTCACAATCATTTTTGATCGGAGATACTGCTTTGAATCTCATTGTAACTCAAGTCTATGGCAATCCTACTGACACTGAAGTACTGAAGTCCTTTGTTCTTTATAGTGAGGAATATCATCTTGAGAATTTGAGAAGGGCATCAGTAAATTGCTCATTGTTTCCATGCTTTGAGGAGCGGGGAGTGTTTGAAATTCACATTGAAACTACCTGTATCACTTGGCTGTTGTCATATTAGCCAAGAAGTTAAAACAGGTTAACCAATCAGTTATGGTGGTGGTCCTGAGATGAAATAGGAAATTAAAAAAGGTCAGTGTGCTTTCTGGAGAAAGGGTTTAGATGGCTTGGCTAACACTGTTACTCCCTTCTACATGAAAAATGACATTTACTGCCCCTATTTATAATGAGGCAAATTTGGCCATAGAGGGAGTTAGATGTGAGGCCTCTGAAGGCAGCAGTTGGTCTTACCCTGAATTTGGCACAATGCGTCCCTCAGCACAAAAGATTAATTCACTGCTTGTGTCACTCTAAGTAGTTTTCATCAAAATTTGCATTTGCATGTACTAAGTAAAAATGCCTGCCTTGGTCTTGGTTTAGGTTCACAAAGCTACATTGTAGAAGACCTGAATTTAATCAGGGAGATAAGATGATATGACTGTGCTTGTATCTGGTTCAAAAAAACACAGATCAGTTAAAAACTGCTTTGAGCTATGATGATTTTTTAGCCATATAAATGGTGAGAGTAGTCCTTGGATTAAAGGAGAAAAATAGACAATGCTGTGTAAAATCAGAAGTAATTTTCTTGAATAACCTTTCAATATGTAGATTACTGAATCTCAATTAAAATTTGTTTTGGTCAGGGAATATTTTGCTGTGCAGTAGTATTGCATTTCCTTTGAAGGCTGTTCTCAGAAAATTAATTTAGCCGAAAGCTGAGAACTCAAATTCCCATTGACCTCAAGTCACTGATTAGTAATTAGGGAAACAGAGATATCTAACCCTATGTGTGCGGTGGTGATTTTTTTTTTTTTTGGGGGGGGGAGGTGTATGTAAAGTTCAATGATAGAAAATAATTTCTTGATTGACTGCTAGTATTTGCTCAACCCTTGCTCTCAGAAGGGACAAAAGGAACTTCCTAGGGATCAGAGAGAACTGGTCAGTTTGCCACCCCTCAGTCATATGTGTGCAGTTATTAAAAACATCTTAGGCTCAATAGGTGTGTAGTACACTCAGAATACAGCATAGAAGGCATCCATTTGTATTATTGAAGCAAAGTGTGGAAGCAAGGACCCATCCTGCCAGGACACAGTGGGCAGAGGAGGTGGGTGTATATGTCATATTTTTAACTATTCTGTCTGCTGAAGTAATTTTGCATTTTTATTTTAACATTTCTAGTTTTTATTTAGAAGAAAATGTATATGCATGCGGGGGCTGTTTAACTTTTAGAAGTTTGGCCTTTTCTGCAGATCCCATTATAAGAGAAGGTCTAAGCAGATCCAGCTCAACACTCTGGCCAGTTAAGCTTCCCAGGCCAATGCAGAATTCAGGTTCTGTGGCTAAATGGCATCAATTGTCTCTAGTTCCTGCCTGGACTAGAGAGTCAGTGGCACTTTGTGCACTCCCAATCTGTACCAGTGGAGCTTATGACAGAATCAAGGCCATCATGTTTTTACACGTATTCGGTGGTGTCAATGTTAGCAGCAGTGGACAGCAAAACTAATGAAACTTGATTTCTTATGGCAGGGGTGTCAAACTCATTTTCACCGGGAGTCACGTCAGCCTCGTGGTTGCCTTCAAAGGGCTGAATTTAATTTTAGGACTGTGTAAATATAACTACTCCTACATTTATACAGTCCTAAAATTACATTCAGCCCTTTGAAGGCAGGCACGAGGCTGATGTGGGCCCCGGTGAAAATGAGTTTGATGCCCATGTCCTATGGGTTTGTGTATCACACTTTTACAATCCACTCCGTTTCCTCCACCACTTTAAAAGTGCCAGCTTTAAAAGCTGCTCATTCTTCCTTCTGTTCCCTTCTCTATTCCCTTACCTGACCCCCAGCTCTTCACAGGGTAACTTAACGGCTGCTGGGGCACAAATGATGGTTGACGGGCCAAATGGGAGCCCGCTGTGCCGTTGATGCCACAGGCTTTCCTCCCTGCCTTTCTCTCCTTCACCAGCCACTGGTGTTCACACAACCTTGCAGGAGTTTAATATTTGTGAGGCTGTCATGGCACAACAAATTTGATACCTGCCAGTGGGCTCAAAGGTTCTTGGGGTGAGGAAAGGTTGAGTACTGTATAAGCAGATACCATGCAAACACAAATCAAATTTTGAGAGGAAAACATAGTCACAGTAAACAAAATTTCTGTAAGTAGTGTTTGCTTTTGCACATTGCTTTGCCTTCTCTTTGCTAATGAATGTAATATTGCTAGAAGTGTTAACCTAAAAAGTGGAGGAAGAGAATCTTCTGCTTCCTGCCAAACCAGACAGACCACTGCAATGGCAGCTGTTGTCTTACCAGCTGTGAATATTTTCTCCTTGGTTACCATTAACATTGCTTGCAGCTGCATATGATTTGCTGATTCACTGCATGACTGTTTCTTAGCTCTTCTGTTGGGATTTTTCTCTTACTGGTAGAACAGTTGCTTTTAGTCTTTGAAAAAGTAGGGAAAAGCCACTTTGTTCCTCATAATGACTTACCTTGTTCCCAGATTTATTCTGGGATATGTACAAACTGCTGTGTTATGAAGAGATTCCTAAAGAGGGACCTTTATGAAGTTGCCTCTCCTAGCAAAAGACTGACTAAAGTAGTTTTGTTCATGTTATGCAAAATATAGTAAAGTTCTGATGGAAATGAAAGCGTTTCTGTTGTCTTCATTGTACTCTGGAGCAAGTTTTAGCAGCATAAATCTCAACTTCAATTTATCATTCTAATCTGACTGATGTAAATTATATATTTTTTCTTTTTTTGGCTCAGACTTAAAAGCTGCTACAGGACAGCAGAATACTTCATGTCATCCAGAAATTCTTGCTTTCAAAGTACAGCTCTAGCTTATGAAAGAAACCAAGTTGGAAGTTTTTTTATAGATTAAAATTTAAGCTCCTAGAAACCATTTCCATATGATACTTTACCTGTGGCATTACTGGAAAATGTCAGAAGCACAAGATGGATCTATCATACATAAAACATACCAGAATGTTTTTCCATGAACTTTTTTTTTGCATTATGTAATATTTGCTTTATTTTCCCTCTAACCTAAGGAACAAGTCACTGAGTCAGCTGACACCAATGAGTCATTTTCAAGCAAAACCAACTATGGTTAGCAATGTGCAGCTCCAGCAGGTATTTTTATGTCATTTTGTTTATTTTCCTTTTAAAAATAACTACTTTTCTTTAATTTTTTGGTTTATATGGGGCTTTCTTTTAGACATGAAAGTTTTTGGGTTGTTTGTTTTTTAAGCAATGAGGCATTTGTACCTTTTTTTGGCATGATACATGGTAAAGTGGTATAGGACACATACCTTGAAATCTTCATAAAGTAACGTGGGCATTTAACCAAAAGCCCACAAAAATCCAGAGGTATTCTTTCCATTTCATGGATAAGTTTAACTCAGGTGTGGGTTTATAGTACAGAGTTTATTATATGGCATGCCTATGACATAATTATATGTATTTTATAAATTATTATTTCTGAATATACTAATATCCAGTGGTCAAGTACATATTTATAAGTGTCACTCTATCTATTAGCTAAGAGAAACAGATTGCTGTTTTGTAGTTTTTCCATGTTATCACATTTTACTGTGATTCAGAGCTTGATCCAGAGCTCTTAGGAAAAAAATAGATCTTTCAATTAATTTCAATGGTTTTTACACCTGACTCAGCTTTTTAGTTTCTGTGATGTTTTATACTAGCAACTGTTTTACTCAAAAACTTGGTACTTTAAGTAGTTTAGAACTACCTTTCCTTTTCTCTGAACAATGCTTTGGCTAGAAATACGTGATAAAAACACATTAGGACAGTTTGTGTACACTGCAGCAGTTTCTCCATTTTTGCTAATCCTCATTTTCACAGCTGAAAGAACCGAGAAAGAACTCTCTGAGCAAGTGTAATAATTTCTAACAGGCTGTAATCCAGATCTTTACACAGAGCCTCGTGGAAAGAAAGAACCATGCAGAGCCCTATTATGTTCTGTTCTGCTCATGCTGGAGTCGCTTGTCAGGTTGGAGTAATTCTGTTCAGTGTCACAGCTTTTCGCAACACTTACAGGTCTGAGCTCTGTGACCAAACTCAGTCAGTACTGGATTTGGCTTCTAAATTAAATAAGAAACCATTTATATGGCTTTTTTATATATATATACACATATATATATCTATGAAGAAAGCATTGTAAATTACTCTGTATTGGTCATATTCTGTTTTCTGGTCATCAGCTGTAACTTCTTGTTCATGTATCAGGTGACGCAACGACCTGCAAAGAAACATTACACATTTTGTCTTAATTCCTCTATTCTGAGAACAAGTTTTTGAGGGGGGAAAAACACCCCTGGCACTTCAGAAACCAAGCAGAAGGAAGGGGGATGATCAGGGTGTAACTCCTCAGAAACGCAGCTCCAAGAAACAGTAATAAAAGGACAGTGATGTTGAGTTATCAGAGTTTAGGGAAAAATGGCTTTTGTGGCTCCAGTAAATGTAGCCTGTGACTACAAAGATCAGCTTTTTCCTTTTCAGTTCACAGTGCCTTGAAATTATTTGAAATACCCGTTCTCCCTAAAAGCATTTGTAGTAACTTGCCAACAGGTCTCCATGAAGATTAAGTAATTTCAGTTGGAGCTGACATGTGGTTTATTACAGTAACATTTTGTAATAAAAACCCCACTGTACAAGTGGATAATTGTCTGTGTCAGAGTTCTGCAAGATTACAGGAGGCCTGCACTCCTGGTCTCCTCAGACGTGCTTTCTCTGTGGTTAATTAGCCAAGGGGGCGATTCTCAATGAGGAAGAGACAGATGACAAACAAGCCTTCTCCTGCCCCAGGTCATCATCCTACAAAATTCAGCTTTTGTCTCCTGCCTCCTTTGGGAGAGGCCTGTACTGTAAGGGTAAAGCTTTTAATCAGATGGTGTCCCGAATGGCCTTTGTATCTGCGTGCAGAGATTGCACCCCAGCTGTACTCTAGTGTGGCAGGGGAGCGACCCTGAGAGAGCATTTCCTTCTGCGGGGACTGCTGTCCCTTGCACTCCAGTGAGGGCTCAAATTAAATGGGTCGAACGCCCGTGGTGCCGCTGTTCCTCTCTGTCTGCCTCAATTATACAAACTTGTCCTGTTCTCTCAATTTCTTCCCTTGGGCAAAATACTTTTTTTTTTTTTTCTTGAGGAAAAGGGGGATCCTCCCTCAGAAAGTACAAAGGGGAAGATGCCAGCAAGTAATGCATTTGCCCTGTGGTATCCTGGGCAGAAGCTGCCTGTGCTGTGATGCTGGAGGGATGACCACTGGAGCCTGCTGGCTTTATCGGCTCTGCTTGGAGCTCTTGTCTACAGAATACCATCCCTTGAGCTTAATCCTCAAACAACTTCACTACCTCCTGTTGAGTTCAGGGCTGATAAACACCGCAAATCTCCAACTGGCCTTTCACTTTCTGTCCTGGTTATTGCCCTTCTTTAGCTTAGCAGCGCTGACCTTTTGATAGTGCAACATGGCTCAGCTGTTACTTGGGAAGTTTTCCTCCCTGCCTGTGCTTTTCTGCTGCAACAATTACTGGAGAGGGGAGGGGTGGCAGTTTATGTTGTTGTTGTTTTAAGCATTTACGTAATTTTATTTGTATGTAATTCTAGAAATGGCGTTACCGAAGGGATGATGCCAGTGGCTGCGGAAGGCACTACAGGTAATAATTTGATTCTTTATGCTGTCATACGTGTTTAGAACTTCAGAGGAGCAGGAAGCACCGTGGATGTTATGTCGTCGTTCAGGGCCCACGAACGCTCCCCAAACACCATTTTTAAACGAAACGCCCATCCCGTGGCCCAGCGCAGGTGCCGACCCGCGGCCCAACAGCGCCCGTAAGTACAGCAGCGCCGTCCCCGCCCGCCCTCCATGGCCGGCCGGGCCGGCGGCCCCGGGGCGCGGAGGCGGCG
>VWYH01007424.1:247692-288781 GCA_013399365.1 Pampusana beccarii | reverse complement strand
GCGCCGGCAGCGGGCGGGCCCGGCCGGCGGGGCCCGAGCCGGGAGCTGCCGGCGGGCGAGGCGGCCGGTTGTGGTGCGCCGAGCCGGGCCGGTGAGGCCGTTCCCCGATCTGTGACCCGGCACCGGCTCCGGCTCCCTCCCCGTCGGGGACGACGGGCCTTGTCCTCGCAGCCGCCCAGGATGCTGCCGTTGGGCCCTCGCCTCAGCCGCTTCCTTCCCTCCTTAGCGGCTGCTGGGCTCAGCTCTCCGTTCCCGGAGGCGGTTCCTGCCCGCGCCGCCCTGGAGCCGATCAGCTGCTCCTCAGCTGAGCCGGGTGGTCCCTGTGCGCTGGCTGGGCTCGTCTTGAGGTCCCCGGCGTTAGTTGTGGCGGAGCGGTGACCCCATTAGGATGCCGGCGCTCATCTCCAGAAGCTCAGCATTGTGTTGAACCGTAACCGCCGTGTGTGGGACAGAGACACCCAACGCCACATGCCCCATGCCCTCCTGTGAGACCACGGGTGACGGTGTCGGCATCCCTGGAGGTGGCCACTGCATGGGCAGCGTCCCGTGGGAACTCATGCACAGGTGTCCCGGTGTGTGTCCCTGCTGCCGGCGGCCAGGCATGGTGGTCTGTGTAGCTGTCATTTGGTTTCTTAACCCTTCAGTCCTTAAAATACGGTGATTTTTAATAAGCAGGTTGTCAGTTTCTCCTGTGTTTGTTAAAACAAGCACAGGAATAGATACTTGCCTAAGAAATTGGTGCTAGAGGTACCATAGGTGTTACAGATGCCTGTTACGTCCTAAATTAGAGGGAGTTAAAAACCCATGTTTGCTCAGGAGTTATAAAGTTTCAACAGCAGTCTGTTTTTAGGTGTTGTGTTAGTGGAAGAAGTGGCGTTGAAGAGTGATAAACTCGGAGTTTAGGGGAGAGGAGATGGGCTGTCTTAACACTGAAGTTTTTCAGTAAAAACTGCCCAAAACAGTATTAGATTACTAAGATATGTAGGGCCTAGTTATCCACTGTATTGGGTAATGTCTAAGGAAAAAGATTGTAAAATGCTAGTTTTCTAGCTTTTTTGGTTTGTTTGGTTGGTTTTGTTTTGTTTTTTGGTGGGTTTTTTTTTTGTATTTGTTTCCCAGGATATAAAGAGCAGACAAAGGCGACGTTTATTTTGTTGTTTGTGTTCTCCGAAGACCCACTGGGAACAGGGAAGAAGAAAACAATCTTCTTTTTAAGGATGGTGTTTGTGATAGCAGTCATAAACCCAGTAAAAATCCTAAGCAGGTTTAAAAATAAAAAAAAAAACCCAAAAAACAAAAAACAAGACCGACAAATTCAAACAGGTGGAGTGAGACTATAAGAGTAAAAGCTGATGATATGAGGAAGCTGTGGTTGATAACTACTGTGGCTGGTGCTAGGGCACAACTTAAATGCGACCTAAAATTTATCTTAATCTTCAGCTATGGCACAATGGGCCTGAGCTTAAATAGCACAAACTGGCCTGTCCCGGTCCCCAGTGAGGAACACAGCTGTGTTGTGGGTGCTGCAGCTCTGACGCTGGGCCCTTGCCTGCTCTGTATTTGAAGGCAGGTTTGTTATTTACTGTCCTTACTGAAGCGTGAACCTTGGCAGTACAGACGCGTAGTTGGTAAATTAAAAACTGGTTAAAAAATTAGAGTCTAATATTGACTAAAAATAAACTAGTTAAAAACTAGTCAGCTAGGATATCTTAATTTGCACATATTAAATGGAAAACATTATTGGAAAGCAGGAGTCTTAAGATGTGAATTTAATGTTTTTCCTTTAATAGATGAGGACCTAATAGTGTTCTTGTCTTTAATGTTAATACTAGCAGTGTTGTATCAACTTAGCAACTTCAGACCTATTATGAAGTGCATTAAACCTATTATAAACCTGATCTTGACATACTTCAGACATCCTGTAGTTTCTCAATCTAATTGACTAAATGTGTTAAAGTATGTGGGGTTTTATATCCATATTGAATGAAGGAGCAAAACTGATAGAGCAACACATTACGTGAGTGCATGCCAAGCAACACAAAATAAAGCAATTTTAAGAGTTAAATGTTTTAGAATGAGGTGGTTTCGCTTTATGGAAACCCCAATTATGGTGGGTAATGTTATAGCACTTATATCCCGCTTCAGACTTGAAACACATGTTATTTCTAAGCACTGAGTTAATTCACTAAATGCGATTGATTCCTGATTTGCTAAATTCTGATAAGGTGCCGGAGCTGGTCCCCCCAGGAGGGCTGTGTACCTTCGGAGGGCAGGGACAGCCCCTCCGAGTGCTGCACCTGGCCTGCCTGGCAGAGCTCTGGGAACGTGATGCGAGAGTAGGTGAAGTCAGTGCCCTCCACTGTCATGATGCAAGTTGTTTGCATAACGTTCTCCTCCTTTTTGGCATGGATGCAGGCGACAGCACCAGGCTGCTCCTTAGGGGCGAAACTCACTTGGAAATGGAAAACATGGTCTATTATTCATGTTTCTTATAGCGATGCCTTGTAGGCCTGCTGGATGCAGGGCTTAATTCTGAGAGACGCTGCACAGATATATGGCAGAAAGTCTTTGATCCAAAGGTTTTGTAGTTGAGATCAATGAGAGAAGAGGGGCTGAGTGGGAGATGTGTGCATGAGGAGTGAGCGAGGTGAGCTCGCTTTGGAAGATGGAGAGTTTTTACGTCTGCTTCTTTAGCACAGACCTGTTCTGAATTAATAATTAGCGACTTTGAAAAAAGTTTATTCAAGAAACATGTTTTCTGTTACCAGATTTTAAAATGTTCGTATGAAAACTTCATGTGGAATTTCACGTGTTTGCTACGAGGTCAGTTTGCTAGTCAGTGAAAGTCTGGAAGGGGTAAAATGAGATGTGATGCTGTGTTGGCTGGCTTTGGTTTATCCACACAAAGCAAACAGCAAGCTAGCCTGCTCCGTTCTTACAGCTGCATGTTGCTCGAGAGATTAATTAATAATTCCGGTCTTGAAATTCTACTCTTAGAGTATGTTTTTTGAGACTGTAATTTTGCTAGATATTTAACAGGCTAAGCTGTTCTTTGTCATTTGCACTTTGTTGTGATGAGCTGTCCTTTTTTGTTGTTTGTTTGGGTTTGGTTTGGGTGTTTTGGTTTTTTGGTGGGTTTTTTTTTGGTTGGTTATGGTTTGTTGTTTTGGTTTTTTTTGTTTGGTTGTTTTTTTTTGTTTTTGTTTGTTTTGCCTTCGTTGCAGCTCCAAACCCCTATGCTGAGGCTCTGCTTTGTGAGTCTTAATTGTGCTTTAATTCTCAAAGCCTAGCGAATGGAATATTTATGCTGAATTAAACTTTATTTAAAAACAGCAGCACTTGTTAACCCCAAATCTAACTTTCTGTTGGTCTGCGAGTGAAGTTTTACTGCCTTGTTCTGTAAGTGCCATGATATTTTCCCTGAGAGGTTCAGGTATTTGCTACCCCAGTCTGATCTATTGATTGGCTCTTTTTTTTTATTTCTCTGAGATACAATGCAAAGCAGGTGTTTTGGGTTTTTTTCAAAGGTTTTGGGAAGAGCGACTCCAAGGGGAGAGCTGAGTTTTTAGTATAATATTTTATATTACTATTTTCCTTATAATTTTCTTTTGTTTTATAGGGAACTTCTTGTAATGTCAGGTTGTCTTGACTAGATTAACTTTTTATCCTTTCAGATCTTGAAATCCTCTTGATGATTAGGAGAGCCAGAGTAATAAGGATCAGTTTAAGAAATAAAAATGGCAAGAATGCCGATACTTAATTAAATGTAGAATACCTGTATTTGCCTCTTTCCACCTACCTGCCAAATAGCCTTGTTACAGTCATTAAAATGACCATCACAGAATGCCTTGGGACAAATGGTTTTTCCTCTGTTCCTCAGATAGTTGTTCAAAGGTACGAGTCTGTAGGAAAGATGCTGTAGCTGTTTGCAGAAGCTGACAGGATGAAAGACATGTCATAGATGTGAGGGTTTGAAAGTGGATTTTGACTTGCTGGAGGAACAGACACAAACCAGGCGGCAGCAATTGGCATCGGGAAACCTGGAGAAAAGTTAGCTTTGCAGAAGTGTTTTTTCAAAATTGCATGTTAGGCCTTTGCTGTGTGTTTGTGCACTTACCTAAGTTTAGGGAAGATGGCTTCAAAACTGTTACTCCTGTTTTTTCAGAGTGATGTTACCACTCTGCATCCTCTCTGGTCTGCTTGTCCTGGCTGGACTGATGATATTCAACAGGCCTCAGTCAAAACTTTATGCTCTGTTCTGCCTCAAATGAGTTAAAATTAACACTGAAATCAGTTCTGTTTACTCTCTGAACCATTCTTCCTCGCTCCTGCTCTTTGTTGTTCTTTAAAAACTTGCCGGTAGTGCTATCTTCCATGCTCCTACTGTCTTGTGGATCAGAAAAAGTTTTTGCTAAGTGGAGATACAGTATTTGAAGCCTATGGTTAAGATACACAGGAGATAACTAGTCTCTTCTCACTTACAAGTATGTTGTTTTTCCATCTGTTTGATTTGCTGTACATTCAATCCCTGACTGGCATGGGATTTTTGTCAGTGGAAAGAAAGCCTTGTAGATTATTAAGTCATCTGTAGATTTTTCAGGAACCATACTACTTTGTTGGTTTTCTCATTTACAGTCATTTATTTTTAGAATTAAAAAACCTGCTAAATAAAATCGCTTTCAAAACCCTGACTCCTAAACAAACTAGTGATCAAAACATGGAAGAATGCCATATGGCTCCTACCAGTCTTGATGCTGTTATATTTCTGAAGAGTATGCTCTGTGTTATTAATAATATTCAATGAAACACTCTCAGGGCGGGAAAATATTTACTGAAATTATTATGAAATATACTTTTCACAGCATTCTTACCCAAGATGCTCTAGTCAAAATACTAGGAGTGGATCTTTTGGATTAATCCTTGCACACACAGGTTAGAAGATGGATGCTGGGGCAGATAGAAGTTATGGAGGGGGGAAGAAGATGTAGCAACTGAAGTATTTTAAGATTAGCTGTGTAACAGTTTTTAATATACCCACTATTCACCAGCGTACAAAATTGAAGTCCCATTCCAGTAGAAAAGGGAAACTGAATTTAAGAAGTTTGAACAGTAATTGCTCTAAAAGCCTTTGGTTCAGAGCTCATATATAGGGATGAGGAATATGGCCGTGTTGTTTAAATCAGGAAGATTTCATTTCTTACTTGCAAAGAAGTTGTCCTCATATCTGAGTGGATAAAATGTGAGTTCTATCTTGTCATGTCATGGTGAAGGGGGAGGATATTTATTCTTCAAAATTAAATGCTGTAAAGCTTCAATAGAGCTAGAAAGCAAGTTGCTGTAAATCGATGAGTGTAATCTGGTTGTGGTGGGACACAGGAAGAACAGTGAAACCTCAGTTACGTCTCCTTGACATAATTGAGGCCCTGTACAAGTTCTGGAGTCTTATCAGAGCAAGACGTAAAGCAAATAAAGCACAGACGATGACTGATCTAATTTGCTCATTAGAAAGACTTGGTTTATGGATATAAAAGCCAAAAATGAACAAATATATAAGCAGAAAGCCCATGAACCTTCTAGCTGTCAGGTTGAAGTGGCCAACTGAACCGAAAATCGCAGGAGCTGATTAGACAGCTGCTGGGTTTGGGTTCATGTGGCTTTTGATTATAGGAGGTAAGAACAAGAAAATGTATTTTCACATTTGACTGTTCTAACAACTTAATTAGGACTTTTTCTAATCTCTTGACACTTGATTTTTTTTTTTTCCTTTTTTAAAATCTGATTGTCTCTGAGGACACTGGAGAAAAAAGCAGTCTGTGTGTATGGGCTGGCATCATTTTGATCAACTTCTGACCTTGACTTCATGAATATTTAGGGTTCCAAGATTTTTATGCAACCTTTTCTCCCAAAGTGAAACCAGAGATCCTTGTAGATAGTATCCCATAGAAATGACATTTAAAAGTGAAAAACACACACAAACCTCGTGAGTGTTAGGGATTTTAATGATGGTATTTCTAGACTTGTGTGTCAATGAATTGTGTAAGGTTTAGATTAATCGACTGTTGTTTTTAGAAGGATCTGTGGCTTGTTCTGTCGGCTATTATGTGTATGTTGGATCAGGAAGAAACAGCTAATTTAACATACTTGCCAATGTCAGAGTCTCTTTTCTGTTATTAGCATTGTATTGGTTTGCAAATCTGTTGTTAGTATTTAAATAAATTCTGAATTACAATTAAATAATTGAAAGACACTGGCCATATCAATGCATGACTAATTTTAGGGGGACTATACTGTGCTCTCAGTTGAGCTTTGAAAGGCTGCAATTTCATTGGAGCTCTTCTAGTGGGAAATAAATATAGACCTACCAAGAAAATTCTTCAGATTCCTAGAGAAGATATTCCCGACCATAAATTGAGTGCTCTTAGAGAAATTTCAGGTTCTTCTGGAATAAAATTCTCTTTTCAAATATTGGTCCTTTAAGAGGTTCCTGTGTGATAGTTACATTAATCTAAAGAGCAAAGCAATGACGAAACTTTCTTATAATGAACATGAGCTAATCTTGCTAGGTTAAATTTACAGATATTAATACAGAAAAAAATATATAATATAGCCCAATAAAATGATTTTGAGCTGGTCACCTGCTGGCGGGGCTTTTTTTATAATTTGAAAGCATCTGTTAGCTAGCCTAGCTTCTTAATAGACTGGTTTGTTGTTTTTAAATGTGCAAGCTGGTTGGTGAAATAAGAGTCTAAGTAGTGGTGAATGCGTTTTTAAGTGTTGCTTGTGAGTTTTGCAGTATTTTGCTTCTGCGAAGGGTAAGCGTGGGCAGCTGCAGTACAGCTACCTCCCAATGCACCTTTTTCCAATTGCACAACTGAAGGAGACCATTGTGGGGCCTGTACTTTTGATCTGTCCCTGTGCTTCTTTGCTCCCAGGTCTTCGATGCATTTGAGGTTGTCATCCTAATTTTGAGAGCCCCTTGCTTTAATCATGAAGCCCCATCCTAATTCCCACCTCTCTTCCCATTCAGCCTAGAAGCTCGAGCCTCCCACCAATGTCTGCTGTGGTTGTGGAGTGCTTAGAAAAACACATTTCAAGAGGAGATTGATTAATCTTTTGAAGGCCTTAATGAGACTTCAGAAATAATTTGTTTTTATAATTAAAAAAACCAGTTATATATGCGGTTGCATTATTTAATTAAGAAATCATGGCTATCTTTTGGTATAGTAGGGAATACTGGAAATAAAGTAGCCTTGGGGGAGAAAAGGCAACTTGAAAGAACAGACTTGTAAATGCTAATACTTAATTGCCACAGTGATTTTAAATATATAAATTATTCTCTGTCCTAAACAATAAAGCTGTTTTATTGCACAATATTAAAGCTGCTCTTGGGAGAACTTCACAGAATTGGTCATAAACCACATTTTTATTGATGCTACTGTGTACCAGTGGTCTAGACAAATGGCCTTCCCCACCCTGGTATTGCATTTATTGCTCAGGAATGTAACAAATGAAAAGAAGCTGTCTTTGTCCCTGATGACTGGCATTGCAGGTCTGTTCCCATGTGGTACCTTAACCATGTTATGTTTTATTTGTTCACAGGAGAGCTCTAGTTCCTTGACAGTGCACCAGATATTGGATGCTTGTGGTAAACCATGGCAGCTGATGATAAGGTTGCAATTTTAACCGATGATGAAGAAGAACAGAAGAGAAAGTATGTGCTTGCTGATCCTTTCAATGGCATTTCCAAGGATCAAGACTTGCCCCCTCCTAACGAATCCCCTTCGACGGAGACAACCACTGTCTCAGATGAAGAGCTAGATTGGTTAGAAAAGCACTGCGTCAAAATAAACAACGATCTTCTGATCTCGAAGGTCTTTTATTTTTTCTTCTATTCTGCATATGGCTCTCTCTACCCCTTGCTGCCTGTGTATTACAAGCAGCTGGGTATGTCACCCAGTCAGAGTGGACTTCTGGTGGGCATCAGGTACTTCATTGAGTTCTGCAGTGCTCCCTTCTGGGGAGTGGTGGCAGATCGCTTCAAGAAAGGGAAGGTCGTCCTCCTCTTTTCGCTTTTATGCTGGGTTTTATTTAACCTGGGGATTGGATTTGTTAGACCAGCCACTTTACGATGCGTACCAAGGGGCCTTCCCCCAGCACATCCCACCAACGCAAGCAGCCTTTTAACCACATTTTCACAAAATGCCTCCATGTCTTCTCTGCTAACCACAGTGACTGCTGCATCCCCGAAAGTTCGCAGGAAGAGAGACCTGCTCACTTCCAGTCCGATCGCTTTGGAGACAACAGGGACAGCTAATCCTGAAATAACATCCCTTTTACCTACGCAGAGCAGCGATGTTGAGTTAGTCTTGGAAAACAGTACCCATTTTACATCAAAAAACACCACCACCAGCCCAGTCTCACCAGGGAACGTGACTCCAAGTCCCACCCCAGCTGCCATCACCACAAAGCCGCTGCCTTCTGACCAAGCTGTGCTTGTTTATGATCAACAAGAAGTAGAAGCCATCTTCCTACTCATTCTGCTGGTTGTCATAATCGGAGAATTTTTCAGTGCTTCCTCTGTTACGATTGTAGACACGGTAACTCTGCAGTACCTCGGCAAACACCGGGACCGGTATGGATTGCAGCGTATGTGGGGGTCTCTGGGCTGGGGGCTGGCCATGCTCTCTGTGGGAATTGGCATCGACTATACCCATACAGAAGTTGTCATTGAAGGTCAAGGATGTAAAGCTCCTGAGTACAAGAACTACAGGATAGTTTTCATCGTTTTTGGTGTTCTGATGACAATGGCGTTAATTGTGGCCACCCAGTTTCGATTTCATTACACGCACTTCAAGCAAGACGAAAATAAGAGAAAAGAGCTAGAAATCTCACAGGTGGACAGAAATGCCTCCAATGAATCCTCCGATAACACTCCTACCAGTATGAGCCAGTCGCAGTCTTTCAGTTTTTGGGACCTCATAAAACTGCTGTGTAGTATCCAGTACGGCTCTGTGCTCTTCGTGGCGTGGTTCATGGGATTTGGATACGGCTTTGTCTTCACCTTTCTTTACTGGCACCTGGAAGACCTGAATGGCACCACCACTCTCTTTGGAGTTTGTTCTGTGCTCAGCCACGTGTCTGAGCTGACTGCCTACTTCTTCAGCCACAAACTGATTGAATTGGTTGGTCACATCAGGTAAGATGTTAGCGATCGTTCAAGAGCTGTACAAAAAATGTTGAATTGCAGGCTTAGCCTTGTGTCACAAAGTGAAATTGAAGCTAAGCCTTTTATTTTAAAATTCCAAATACCGCTCAGTTATGTAGCTTGCCTAATAGAGATTTTATTATTATTTTAGGAGTTGAAAATGCTCTGAAACGCTTCCTTTGCATTTGAGTTGCCTGTTAGTATGTGCATTATGCCTGGCACCGTAACCTTCTGCAGGTGGTTCCAGAAGACATCCTACTTCACTGATGCAAAGCTCTGCTAGAGATCTTTACAAATCACCACCCACTCAAGGATTGTCTGCTCTGACATACAAATACCATTAATTTTACAATTTTCTTTTTTTCATGAGTAGCAGCGTTCTAGAAACCTGCTTTAGGCTGCTTCCCCTTGTGGGGCAGTTCTTTGCCCCCACGGCAGCCTGGAAAGGCGTCCCTTGCATGCTGAGAGGGGTGGAGGATGAGGTGAAGAAGCGAGATGAGCACCTCCTGTGTCTGTGCCCTGGTAATGAGACCGGGGGTGTTGGCAGAATGAGGTTGCAGCCTGGCAGAGCCGCTTTCCAGGTCAGCTGCTGCAGTGAGATAGTTTTTACTTTGTGTAAGTGAAACTCGCTACTGCAAGCATGTTAGTGAATGTCTTTTTCCACTAAATTCACAACTGACTTAATTTCCACATATTCTAAACCCCTGCACTACTCTTTAAAAGGAGTTCAGGAGGAGAGATGGGGGAATCTGAGTTAGTGAAGTCATAAAGGTTTTATATTTACTCAGATAGTCTGCAACTGAATGCAGAGCTCTCAGTGCTATTAGCATCACGTCCTCTGCAAATGCCCTTTTTTAAAGCTGTCTGCACTGTTCTTTTTGTGCGTTCTGTTATGTGGTTTTGCTCTTTGTTTTTTTGTTTTGCTTTTATCGGGCTGAATTTTTTTATTTGACCTAGTAAAAATGTTTGAGCTCCTTAGCACGGTAATTTGAGAGATTACTAAAAATATTTTTTTTCTTCCTTTAAACTGAGGAGGATCTCTTTACTTTGAGTCAGTCTTTGAATCTGGCAGTAATTAGTGTGAGAAAATGTGACACCTTGCATGCAAAGACTGGAGGAAGGATATGATGATGGAGGAGCAGTGAGAACAGATCACAGTCTCGATAGCTAAAGATAGCTTGGGTGTGCTCTTTCAATGTATATTGTTATAGTAAAAAATCAGGCTTAGGCTGCAACTAGAAAAAGACTGAAAAAGAGAAGAATGTTAGGCTTGTGAATAAGATTAAATAGGAGCAATGGCCAGTAAAAAAAAGAGATTATGTACAGGATTAAATCCTCTTTCTTTTTTTTTTTTTTTCTTCTTTGCACTATTAAGCCAAGATTGGATCAAGATTAAGTTGTTTAAACACCAGCTCCTATTTGCGATGAAACATCATTATTTATACCCTACACCTGGGAAATGCACGTTAGTCATAGTTTAATGCTATCTAATGCTTACTTGTATTTAGTCATCACAGTTTATGGGATGTCTCCTGGTTGCTTCTCTTGTACTTTTTGAACTTCGTATAATGCATGGTTTGTTCAAGAGGAGGGTTTTTTTTTAATAAGGATGTGTAGGAGTTCATAGCTCTTACGCTTTGATAGTTCTGTGTATGTCTGTCTTATAGTACAGATAGTCATTCTCCCATTAGTAAGAATCAATAGCTTCCAACTATATATCCTTCTTGGAATGATTAGCCAGAAGCATTTGGGATCATTTTATTTATATATAGATAGATAGTTGTTGTTTGGTTGTTTTGTTTTTGTTTTTTTTTTTTTTTAATAGCTTAAAATTCCTCATTTGCTATTTTGGCATAAAAGTAGTTATATGTTTATGGGAATTCTGATGTAAGGTCTTGTATGAAATAAGCTGGAAGTCCCACTTAATCCACAGCTAGCTGTGAGTATTTCACAGGGTATTTATTCACAGTTAGAGGGAAGATGACTTGATACCTCTTTTTGGTAAGATGACTTCAGTGCTGAGGTTGTCTCAACTTCCATTGACTTGACACTAATTTTTAAAAAAATAAATAAAAAGGATATTTGCACTCTTCTGCATTGTTAGACTCGTAGATGTCCAGTCTTTCTGCAGTATTTATTTGAACATTTATCATTCAATCTTTTCTTCCTCTCCTAATTTGAAGACAGGCACGAACACCAGAGTTTACAGGCTCGACCCCCTTGTTGGATAGAAGCTCAGTTTTCCTTTTCTAGCCTTGTGAAGCTTTACGTTTCTACCATTGTATGTGTTGGCATATAAGATCCTTACAATGTTGTGAAACCTGTGCTATTTTCACAGAGGTTTTTTTGACTAATACTCAAATGATATTGTCCAAGCATTTTAAGCATGACCATACTAAACATGTGATGATTATTATGCTCAGTTTCTGGCTGGGTTAGCTTTACTGTTCATACACGTGTGCACTGCACGCGTGCAGATCTTATACACGCTGCCAGCACTTGTAATGTTATATATTAGCAGGTCAGTAGTTAAATCTGGAGTAATGACAGTGGCGTGTTCAGCTAGAAAGCTGTGATTGCACAGATTTATGAGGGGAGGGAATATTGCAGATGTTAGAAGGGCATTTTTTGCCTTGCTTCCTCCAACCACCGTCTGAGAGACGACAGAGTGGATTTTCATTTAAAAGTCAACTGAAGAGTTAACAAGGAAGTAAGTCCTCAGAAAGTGTGGTGAAGGCCACAAGTTCTCTGAGAGGATATTGTGATGGAAAAGTGTACAAAACTGGCTATCAAATATTTAGACAACATCGTTCAGTGTAGTCCTGCGTAGGAGCATTCACAACTGCCATGGAGTTTAGGAAGATGATGTTAATCTCTGAAAATAACCTTGTCCTTGAGGCAAAGCTTGAATGTGTTTGTCTGACCACAATTCCAGCATGTGAGTTTTTATATGAAGCAGAGACTGGTAGTCATGGCTGTAAACAGCTCAGTCTCCCGAACTTAAATACAGAGTCAGTGCTTTGAATGTTTAACCTGTAAATTGAATAGGGTGTCTCTGTGGATACTACATGTAGGGTTCATAGAGAACATCTGTTCACATTATTGATTTAGGTCTGATAAAGAGCCTAAGTGGTTGTTACAAATACATTTTTGAAAAGGCTCTGTAAATACACAAAAGTTCTTGTGTGACTCACCCCTCCAAAAGCATCAATATAGAAATCTTCATAAACTGTAATTTACCTAAAACTCTCTACATATCCTAACAAATTAAAAGGTAAAACCTGACTAAATTGCTTCTCTTAAACTCTGAATCCAAATCTTTCAGCAATTGTAACATGGTGGAAAGGCACAAGTAGCTGAGTGTGTTAGCAGTGATGGAAAAACTTTGAAGCAGGAGGTAACCTCTTCATATTTCTGGTCTGGCTGTGACAGGGAACAGCTGAGATGGGACAAAGTTCTTGGTGCACAGGCCAAGTTTTTGCTAGGCAAAAGTGAAATGAAGCTGGCAAGAGCTGGCCTGAATCAGAGAGCTGGGTGCATCTGTACTGCTGATGGAGAAAACCACGTATATGTTGAAGTGATTCCTTTGTGTCCCGAAGAATGTACATCACCTTGGGCCTTACTATCATGATGCATGGTACAATGAGCAAGTTTGTTCTCCTTATTGTAGAATACTGAACTTTTTCATGGCTTTCCATGTTACATTCATTGAGTGCTTGATCTTGGCATTGTTTAAAGGCAGCTTAAATGAGCTATTCATAGACCTTACATGTATCTTGAAGCAACACAGCTTGGTCTGGTGTGTGATTTGGGGGTGGGGGGGGAACTTCTTGCAAGCTTACCCAACTCGTTGAAAGTAAAATAGATTTTCTTCTGTAAATCCATGTTGTGAAACACACAGACCTATATTTATAATTTAGAATGGTTTTTGCTATCACCGACATGATGAAAATTATGGTACTGGTATTTTAGCTGTTAACATGTATCATGTATTTGAAAACTTCAAATGTTAACAAGATGCTGCATTTTTATGATTGCATCTCACTCTAGATTTTTTCAGTGGCTATGTACCATTTGATTAAATCTCAATGTGCTTTTGTAGAATAACTAACTAAAATAGCAGCACAAAGAATAATGAGCCCTTTCACAGTGCCTGTGCGTACACCTTAATTATCAATTGCATTTATTTCACTTGTGCCAAACCGGGAGTTAACCAAGAAGCTGTGTTTGGACAATAAATAATCCTTGTCCCTGAAAAAAAAAAATCTTTAAAGGTTGCAACAGCATCTTTTCTCAAGCTAAAAATTTTTTTGAATTCTTGGTTTCCTAAGATCCATCAAAAAAATAAGAGAAAGGTGGCTGGATGAATAAGCACCCCAGAGGTGTAAGCTAAGCTAAATCTGAAAACTGGAAAGGAAAAGTCGTCAGGATAAATGTGCCATGGGAAATGCACTGCACAAATAGTCATTGTGCTTCATTGTTTAAAAACTGTTATATGAGATCTTTTTCTCTTAGTTCTGAGATGCAGCATCTGCTGCTTTTCAGTTTTATCCTGAGGCATGTTGTTATAAACCATATTGCTTCTGTGGGATGTGTTTTTAGAGCAGTTCTGAGCAATTTGCAGATACTGGGACTATAAACTTACATTAATTAGGGTAAAATTAATTCATCTAATACAAACCTGCACCAGGCTTACATTACAATGGAAGGATGAATCTCTGAATGATTAGAAGGTTGTTTGGAGGGGATGTCGAATGTGCTTAGAAATGGTCTCTCTGAAATACACTGTGTGGAGCATGTCGTGGAACTACAGAGCTTAGTTAAAAACTCAATGGATCTGCTGTCCCTTTCGTATTTTTTTTTTCATTAGGATATTGAAGAGAGTCTTAACTTCAGCCAGGGTTTGAATATTTGTTTGGAGTGGGCAAGAGGAGAGTTTATGTTTGGGTGTAGGACGTAATTTGTGTTGAGCAAATGCTTTAGACTGGCAAACTGTTTGCACATATGCAAATAATTTCTAAAACAGTAAGGTATATTATACCAAAAAAGAAAAGTGCAAACTGTTCTGACATCTCTTTTCCTTACTTTAGAGTGCTTTATATTGGTCTTGCCTGTAATACAGCTCGATACATTTACATCTCTTATCTGGAAAACGCCTGGACTGTTCTTCCGATGGAAGTACTTCAAGGTAAGACAATGCAGTCGTGCCCTTCCAGTATAACATCAGGTGCTTGCATTTATATTGTTTTCAAGTGAACTCTCATTAAGTAAAAATCTGGTGAGTTTTTGGTTTTTGTTTTGGTTTTGTTTTTTTTTTAATTATAAATATTTCAGAAGACCCGGGTTCATAAAACATTCCTCTTTATCTTGGGAAATATTTGACGTCAAAAGGGTGGGTTTGTGTTTGATTGTGCACAGTTCTGTGTTTATTCAAGCAGAACTGAGTGAGACCAGCACACCCTTTAGCTAAACAAAGAGGCAGAAGCCTGAGCTGGGAACACACCTACTGCAAATCCTGTTTGGTGGTAAATCTGAACTTCATTTAATATGAGAGGTCATGGTTCTTAAAACGATGCCATGGTCATTATGGGTCGTTATGTCTCTGCTAAAGTATTTTGTAGTTTTTTCAATAGCATTGTTGGATCAATACCTTTAGACTACATAATTTTTTTTTATGGGTAGAGAGGAATTTCTTTCAGTAGCTTTGTCTGTGAAAATAGAGCTTATTTGAGATACTTGCTCTTTAATTTAATTAGAAGGACAGAGATGTGGTCTATGAAAAGTTATTCGAGCCCCGTTTTCAAGCTGTGTTGTCAAAGAAGTCTGTAAAACCTTCATTGCAATGTTGACTTTTTCTAGCTTAGATTTTACAACATTTTTTCGTGTCTTTGTAGCAGGAACCACTTCTCGAAACCAAGAAGTATCTAAACTACTTTACTTTCTCTTTCTTCAGTATTTGAAGAATACTGAAGTATTTGGGTTTGTAAGAGAATGGTTAATTTAAATGCAAAAATGTTTTCCCTGCCATCAAAAATAATTGGACCATCTTTGTTAAAGACAGCATTTTCCATTTACACAATACTACTTAGAAAATTTTCCACATGTTATACTTAGGAGTTTTATTCTTCTATGTGCAGCATAATTTGAATTTGCATTAGCTTTTTCTACTATATTTACAGAAATCTTTGTAAGGTAAACTTTAATTTGAATTATAACAGGCCCTGTGTATATCTGTACATATACATGGAGATCTGTTTGTGTTCTTGCTCCTTACCTCCCTGCTAACAAACTTGGTTTATTGTATAAAACTGCCACAGCAGCAAGCCTCTGAATTTTCTTATTAAAAAAAATCTCAAACCATCATCCATACCAGGTGTTAAAATGTTATGAAGAACCTGGAGAATGTGTATGTGTGTTACACTCTTGCCTGCTTAAAAGTCTAGGGGGAACAAGTGATGAACACAAAGCTTTGGATATTGTTTTGTAGGTAATCCTGGTTTAAAGACACCTCAACTCAAAATGTAGGAAAAAACTTGTCTCAGCTGTAAGTTTGTGCCCAGAAGCATCCTATAGTCATGGCTGAGAAAGAAGTTTTACTTTGAATCTTGTTTGTTGTTTTGTTGGTGGTGGTGTTTGTTTTGTTTTCCTGCTGAAATTTCAATATGAATTGCTTAATGTGTAGGTTTACATTTACAGCACGGGGTGAGGGAGCTGTTTTGGTAGGGTTTTTTGTGTGGTATAATCTTGAGTAATCGATACTTAAAGAAAAAACTAAGTACCTCCAAGTAATACTTACTCATAGATTTATCTATCAGACTTTAGGCACTGCTAAATAGTGTACACTTGGGTTAATCTTGCTCTTTCCAGTTATTTACAGCCAGCAAATGAGAAAGTTAAACACAGAACAAACACCAGCCCCAGGCCCCTTTGTGTTCTGTGTGCACTCTCAGCCTGGATCTAACATGGTTTATGGTGTCCATGAGGTCTGTGGATACCCTGTATGTGTCTCATTACTGCCGCTACCTGTGATACGTTCCAATATCTCGTTCAGTGTTGCTGGATGGGAGGTGAAGTTTTATATTTTAGAAGTGCTGTTGACTTCCTCCCCCCCTTTTTTCTTTTCCCTTCCTCTCTTTTACTGGTTTTAATCTCATCTCAATTCATTATTTCATTTGCAGCAGTTACCCAATCCTGTTTCTTTGGGCTCTGCTTTCTTTCCTATGCATGCACTGAATCTGTCAGTAGGGATAAGAGGTAATGAAATTGGGTGAGGTGGAAGCTCTTATTTTTGTTAAGTGTGTTTGTTGACAGAGAGAGGTAGGAGTTGTAGCTGCTTTGCATGTGGAAGGATTAGAAGTATTTAAAACCCAAAAAGAGTAGACAGCGCAGAACGTAGGTGCCACATGGGCCACATGACGACATCAAGCTGTGATCCGTCTTCTAAATCCCTCAGTGAAATCCTTGTTATAATTGTACATAACGCTTTTTCCATGAAGCTCTCAAATTCTGTGTAAATTCCAGTGCCATCAGCTGGAAGGGTTTTAAGGTCAACAGCAGTTTCAGCTGACTTCTGTAAATAATTTGGTTTTCTTTTTAAAATGTTTCTGCAATACGAGAAGGATTATCCTCATGTGCTGTGCTGAAGGGCACAGAGAGATTTCTGGAAGATGACTCTGCAAGCTCTGTCTATTGATTGTCAGAAGAACCACCCTGTGTTTCGGTTGCTGTCTGTGATGGGAATGGAGAGGGCTCTTCTGGTCCATTGCACTCGCGAAGGAGTAAATGTGGAGATGGAAACTCGCTTCTTAATTCAGGGTTTTGAATCTCTGCGCTGTATGGACTTGTATCCGCAACGCATGAAAAAGAGAGCTTAGGCTGAATTTTTAATAACCGAAAATTTCAAGGCATCCTCATAGGCAAATGCATGTACTGCGTATGTATGTCATCAGTGTGAGCGCACACAAGCAGTCTTGTTCATGTCACACTTAACAGGTTAAGTTTTGATATGCTAATTAGCTGCAACTTACTGTTCCAAAGCAATGGTCCAAATGCTCTGGTAACAGGATACTAACTCACCAATTTACATAATGGGGATTTTCTAAATTATGAAACTATATTGATAACCTGAAAAAATAGCTGTTTTTACTCAGCAGTTATCCAACAAACTCCAAAACAAGTACTGTTCTACAAAGTGACTCCTACTGATACTCCAGCAACACAGTTGTGCCTAGAGAGCAAAAAGCTTGGGTCTTTAACTGGCAATAATTAGGATATAAATCTCTCTCGAAATAAATTTGGTGTCCCAAATCTTCAGTGTTTGGTTTATATGTAAATTATCCTAAGTTTGCTAAATGTTATTATTCTAAGCTTAACACTAGGGTTGTTCCACTTGTTGGAACTATAGTCCCCATGGTGAAATGGTGGTTAGTGGGTTTAGCAAATAATGTCACTATACTATATATATATATATATATATATAGTGAACAACTTATTTTTAAGAATTGCAGTTAGCAGTAATCCAGACCAGACTTCTTATAGAAATTGTTGTAAAAACTGTTCCAAATAGTCACTGTTGTATAAATAATTAGAATTAAAAACACATGAGTAANAAAAAAAAAAAAAAAAAAAAAAAAAAAAAAAAAAGGACCAAAAAAAAAAAAGCCTGTACCTTTAAAGGCAAGTGCAAAAGGCTGGTTCAAATGTATGGATTTGTTTTCAGAGGAACCGAGAACACCGTGTTCTCTCTGGATTTCCTAGTAAAGGTGGAAACATTCAAGAACCTGTTGGTTAAGTTATGGCCTTTTGTTTTCAAACAAATACAGTGGTATTGTGCTTCACGGTTCAAATAATTTCTGATGTGTTTTTGATTTGCCTGGCTTTGAAACTTGACTTACTCTTTAATAGCTGATAAAACTAAGAGTTTTACATTAATTGATGTCCTTCCTAAAACAAAACCACATTTATCTATATTATATTAGCCTTGCTTTGTCATTGGGACAGTTCTTGGTTGCTATTTTCAATGCATGTGTGGGTCTGCATTTAAAAAAGTGGATTTTTAGTGAGTTTTAAAACTCTGAGCTTTTTGCATGCAGAATCTGTGAGTTTTGAAGTCCTGAGCTGTAAATGGTAAGGTGAAATATACTTAACCTAACGGAAGCTTTTTATTTTTCAACAAGGCAATGTCCTGTTACCAAAACTAGCTCTGCAATGTGTAAAGGTGGTCCTTACAAACCCAAAGGTTGAGAAAATTTTATTTGGATTTGGAATGAAGTTGAAGTGTTCAACCCTGTGGACATCTAACATGTCAATACCTGAGCCGTTTCAGTTCCATACAGTACTATTTATCATTTCACAACTAAGCAAAATCCAAGTTATTCTGTATGTTACAGAATTACGTGTTTTCTTCTCTTATGAGTCTTCAGCCTAAATGCCCAAGTACTCACTGAGTGTCCAGCTGTTCATGAATAAGTCAAGTGTAGAGGACAAAAACATGTTCACTGAATCATCATCTGTGACATTTGTTTAAAACCAAGGCAGGAGCGCTTAGGCACTGGTAACCTGGGATGACTATTTTTAATACCACTCAAATAAGAATAAAAATATTCCCACTCAGTCTGAGGGTGGCAAAATAGTTCAGGCTTATTCAGTGTGTGACAAGTTACAAAACTGTTTTGTTTTTCCAGCTTCACCACTGTGCCTCTTCCTGTCCCATTCTTGCCTCTGAAATGGCGCGGATATCTCTGATACTGTTTGGGTTTTATGACCTTTGCACTCCCTGCCTTCGTTGTGGCAGCAAGGAGACTGCTGAGGGGCATTAATTTCCTGCAGCTTAAGAAATCGGGACTGTATTTCAAAGGCCCTGGATCATTCTCAAGGGGGCAAAGAATCTGGCAGAGAGACTTCTAAGGTTCTTTATTTAGTCTTCCTAGGGACTGCATCTCAAGAAGAGAACTGAGTACATCTTAGAGGGAGAAAGAGCTATTGATGGACTCCGCAGAAGAAGGAATCATCACATTTCCCTGTGGCTTGGTTGCCAGCATCACATTACTAAAAGCTGATCTGTAGTTCAGAGACATTTCTCAGTGAAGGGGTTTTGTTGTTTTCCTCCAAGGCATGCCCCAACCCCTGAGTGCAGTTGCTCTGATGTCGTGTCAGTAGGCTCTGGACCCCGTACTCTTCACCATGTTTTGTCTCTCCAGGTGTGACGCATGCGGCTATCTGGGCAGCTTGTATTTCATACCTTAGTGCGGCCGTGCCTCCGGAACTGAGAACATCGGCCCAGGGAATCCTGCAAGGTCTCCACTTGGGCCTGGGCAGAGGATGTGGGGCTATGGTTGGAGGCGTTTTGGTCAATTACTTTGGTAAGCACAAACTGAAGATTTAAATTTTATTTATTGAAGTTCTGGTTTTAGTGAACTATCAGCTTTAAACATATTTATGCTTAAGGTATTGTTATGTTTTAAAGAGTAATACACTTTGAATAAATCATGGAATCACAGAACTGCTCAGGCTGGGATCTCTAGTCCAGGCTCCTGATCAAAGCAAGGTCAGCACTCAGTTTGGACCAGGTTGCTTATGGCTTTATCCTGTCAGCATTACAGATAGATTAAATATGTTATGCCTAGATATTTTTAGTATTGTGTGAGCAAATCTCCAATCTAATCAGTAAGTAAGACGAATGAATCCGTTGTGAGAGAATAGGTTGATACTATGCAGCCTCTTGATGAACAAATGAGAATGTAATTACTTGTTTAAAAATCCTTTGCAAAGCCTGTTGAAGAAGTGTTGGGGGAGGCAAATGTAATGAAACGAGCTAGTAAGAGTCTATATGGGGCAGTACATAGCCAAGAAGTCCATAACGCTGACTCATCTTTTATTACTTTTATACGCAAGTAGATTCTTGGTTTAAAAAAAAAAATCTCATTACAGGTCCTGCTGCCACATTCAGAGGAATAGGGATGGCTTGTTTAGTGATTCTTCTTCTATTTGCACTGATCCAGTGGCTGTTGGTTCCTGATGAAGAAGAAGGTAAATATTTATGTCACTGACACACTACAAAATTAGAACTAGTGAAAAAAGGTATTTCTGAAGCTACTCCCCGCAGCATTAATTTTGTGCATTTGGTGTCTTGACTGAGATTTTGACGAAAGTTTGTTATCAAGTGAGGAGTTTTTTCTTGAGCAGTGATAGATATTGAGGTGGTGTGTTCCTGCTGTAAGAAGGGCAGTCCTGGGTTCTTGGCTGGCAATAGGAGGAAAGCATAACATGTTTTACTATCTGTATGTCCTCTCAGTTCTGGGAATCCCTTAGGTTAGTTCTACAGCTATAGTGAGTCATTGCAGTTGTGTCAGTTCTTTAGGGTCTCCTGGACCACTGGACGCTCTCATCTTCTACCGGTCCGAGCCATCTCTGACAGAAATTGTAGAGACGGCTCCGGAGGACACAGACTTGTGTAGCTGCCTCAGTTGTGTTACAGCAGCTGGGAAATCTCCCCTCAGGTGGAACCTGACTTTTTCATCTCCACCTTTATTAATATAAAGGCTAAGCAGAAATTAAATACTTGGTGCAAAGCTATGGATTTAGCATAAATCTTATTCTTAGAAAATCAAAACTGTGACAAATTCTGAAAAGTCACAAACTTTTGAGCTGCCTTTTACCTGAAGGTTACTTTCCAATATGAGCTTTGAGTATGAAATGAAAGTTAGTTTTCTTTAGCTGGAATATTAAATGAATTGTCCTTCACTAGTTATCCAGTTGCCTCTACTGAGGTGTTCAAATATTTGTTTTGCTAGGATTTTCTTCACCTATGTTCAAATGATAATGGCAAAATACCAAAAGGTGAAAAGGATATTTGCCACTTCAGTTTCCCATCAACTTTTGGTTAGTTACACATGAACCTACAAAATAATAGTTTGTTCTTGGTGGCCTTATTCTATTTAGTTTGTTTCAGAGTTTGATTTTCATTTAATATACACTGCCCATCTTAAAAGTGTGGATCTTAATTTTAAGCACAGCAGTAATTAGGTTGCTTTGAACAAGACCAGTTAGGTGAGTAAAACTAAGCATGTGGCCAAGTGTGTGGAGGATTAGTCTCTACGTTTCTTCGCTACTAGAGAACATCTAGCCAGTGCTTAAAATACCAAGTGCTAAGAGTCTGTAAACAAAATATGATTTTATAATTTTGAAAAAAAAAATCTTTTTAATCGGTAAAATATTTCTACTCCGAAAAAATGTTTTCTCAAAATTTACAGAATGTGTTATTTACAGGCTTGCAGAGAACATACAGCTTTTACTTAAAATATCCAACAGTTTCTAACAATCTGTTTGATTACTTTTCATATATAAATACTCTGACTCTTCGAGATTGTAAGGCACGTTGTGTTGGGCCATGACAGTCGTTTTGTGGGTGACATTTTAAGACAGTTTGAAAACTATTTCAGATTATCAGAGGACCTTAGATGTAAAGATCTGTTGGGAGGATTTCTTTCTTTACTTGAACCTCTGTGGCACATATTTTATCTGCTCCAGTGTCACTCTAACGTTGTTCTTTTCTCACTAACTGCATAACTCCATACTAACTATGGAGAGATGGTTTGTTTCTTAAATAAAAAAATGATAAAGATGTAGAACAACTTCTTTAAGTCAAATTTTAGTCAGATTTAGAAATTTTAAGATCAGAAACAGCTGTTTTGATGGGACTCCACTGAATTGTTCCTGTTTGAAATAAGTATTTAGGGATGAGTATGAGTTGTAAGCTACAGGCTTTATACAGGCAAAGAAGTTTGCTGCAAGTCTAAAAGACTTATTTTCTATTTGCATATAACGTGAAAATGATTTCTTTCAGATTTCCATGTATTAATAACATGAAAATACGTATTTCTATTAGCTAGCTGGGAACCAGTGGGCTGCTTCATACTGATTAGTCCCTCTGGTTTATGCACACTTCTAAAATACCTCTGCTGTTGCAGAACATCCACGTCATGTTCCCCTAACGAGACGGTGGTCTGTCTGGATCCTGGCTCTTTGTGCCAGTGTGCTGCCTTCAGTACAGTGATAACCATTTTACAAAAGCCAGAAACACCTACTGTTCACTGTCTGCTTCACATTCTTTTTTAAGCTTGTTGGCTTTGCCAGTAATTATTTTGTTTTAAACTTCAGAAAAGACAATGCTGGCGGAAAGGATCCCAGTGCCTTCCAGTCCCGTTCCCATAGCGACTATTGACCTTGTCCAGCAGCAGTCAGAAGATATCATGCCTCGGACTGAGCCCAGGCTCCCTCTGAAGAAAACTAAACACCAAGAAGAGCAGGAAGATGTGAACAAGCCTGCCTGGGGCATCAGCTCTTCTCCTTGGGTCACCTTAGCTTATGCTGTCTACCAGATAAAAGAGATGGTTAAACTATCCAAAACCAACCCAACTCCTGAGAATCAGCCTTTGCAGGTAATCTTCTAATGTACAGGGAGTTCTTCTGTGTTTGTTAGATGCTTGAAAACCTTTATAGCTGCGTAAATCTGTTCGTACCTGGCAGGTATTCTCTGTCAGCTTGTAATAAATTTGGAGATGTGACACGGTAGTTGAAATACTGCGTGAAATAGAGTTGTTTCCTGTGTATAGTGCAGCAGGAATAACTTTTTTTGCAAGTGTTGGCTTCCTGAAGATGGGAAGAGAGGGAGAGACCTAGAAAGAGACTCTTTCACAGGCTTGGATGTACTTGAATTCCTCTTAAGTTTACATTTGTTTTCATATTAGTTGGAATGTGTGGGTTACGCATTTTGAAAAATTTACCGGGTGACAATTGAACGTGAAGATGCACAGCTGCTTAACAGAGTGTAATATTATTTTTATTTAGTTTTGCTTCCTTGGGTGACCCTGTCAAACATCTGCATCGTTGTGAAAATCAGTGTTCCGGACACCTACTGATGGGACACAGAGCCTTCTGTTCAAATAAAGTTAATATCTTTTTTTTTATTTAGAGTTGCACCAGATAAGAGCCATTCTGTGACTTAAAATGTTTGATTGCTCATGTTTGCTTTACACCATTTCCCTTCTGTCCGGTCTCCTCCCAAAATACCTTTTAATACCTTTATCAGTGGTTGGATGGCCTTGGATCTTGAGCTTTCTTCTAATGCTTCGGACATGCCTTTTGGAATGGAGCTGAAGCACACTGCTTAAGCAAAGTAGGGAAATGCTGTCAATGTTAGTTTTAGGAGAGGATGGTTGATGTTAAAAGGGCTGTGTTTACCTGTTTGGAAGGAGTGGGTGAGGTTCCTTTTTATGCACCCAGTAGGTGTAAACACAGAAATGCTTTTTCCACACGGGCTGTCTTTAGAAATGGGTAATTTGGGATGTGTGTGTTGATCAGCAGAGCGTGTAGGATTTTCACCTGGTCAGCGATCTCCTGCCTTTCTTATGTCTTTATTCTTGAAAATGTATTACAGGCATATCTGCTTTAGGTTGGTTGGGTAGAATGTGGAGGTTTTTATAGTGACATTGAAGATATCACAGGGTCTCTGATATCAAAGCAATTTGTCCAGACAAACTGCTGCTTCCTATTGGTAAATGTCCTCAGGGTCTTGGTTAGTGTAAGCTTTCCCCTTTTAAATGGGAGAAAAGCAGCTGCACAGAACTTGGACCATGAACATGGCAAGACACTAATGTTTTGCAAGGTGTCAGAGAGGGACTTGTCCAGCGCTGCTCGACACAACCCAGCTGCTTCACTGAGAATTGCGAAGAGGCCAGAAGGGCTTTTGTGCCTGTTCTCCATGGCACATGGTCTCTTCATTATTCTTTCCTTCCTGCAAAAATACAGCACTGACATAAAAGTAGTTCTTGTTGATGTGCCCACATTCAGTGCATCCCATTGCAGTATTTTCTTCATCATCTGCATTCTCCAAAATCTCTTATCCCTGTTTCAGTGCCCAAAAAGACAAACCTGCTCCAAAGCATTTCAAGTTTTGTGCTCAGTCATTTATTTTAGGCTGGTGATATTAAAATACTGAAACTAGAAAAAGGCTGCCCAGCTCTCTTATTAAATTTGTTAAATATTACAGCCTCCTTCAAATGAGAATAGATCATTTGGAAGGAGGGTCAGTGCACAGAAAATTGAATTAGTGACAAAAATTATTGCTTCTTAAGATTTTTGCTACTGCTTGCTTATACTCCTTCAAGCAAAGGGACATACTTGCGATATTCTCTGTTCTTCAACAAAAACAAAGAGTTCCAGAGAGTGTGTCATCTTCTGATGTGGAATATATTAGTGTGAAGGTTTGCTTTTTCAGCCTTGGGAATGGAACTGGTGTTTACATGTGCTCTTACGTTCCTTAGTGAGGCCTGTTTGAGAAGACGGGCTCGAATCGCACATCAGTACTGCAAAAGTTCAGCCATTCAGGAGGTCTGAGCAGTATCTTGGGGAGGGAGGGAGCTTTTGAGGAAAGCTATATTTAAGGAAATGAAAAAAATGTTATAGAATTGTTTGGTCAAAAGAATGATCTTGCCTGAACTCTTTGAAGTCCAGTTAACTGTGGTTTTCTTTTTCCCTTGAAACACAACAAGTTTGTTTTTTGCATGCTTCTTGGGAAAGTGCAGTTAGGAAAAGAGATGGAAGGTAAGCTCCTTTCTGCTTGCTCTTAGTGTCATCTGGATTTAAATGTACTACTTTTGCTTTGCTTGTTTAAGCTTGATTTGTTATGTTGCGAGCATTCCAAGTAAGTGCTTTGTGAAATTTCAGAAGTGCCTGAATGCATCTGGGGGTGACCGCTGGGGACAGAGTCCTGAGTGTTTGTACTTACTTTTTGCATGCAATCCTTTCCCCTCTCTTTAGAAAATCAATGAGGATTGCAGTGCTTCATCAGCCAGCTCAGCAACACAGCCCCAAAATCCAACCGATTCTGGGCAGTCCGGAAATCGTTCAGCACCTACACCTACAGCACCATCAGATTCCCAAGCAGTTGGTGACCGCGTTGTGTCAGATCATGCTGCTCAGCCTGCTGCTGCCGGGCCCTGAGATGTGCTCATCTTATCAAATCCAGTGCATGGAATTCTGCTTCTCACCTGGGAAACGCTGGACTAGGAGCTCAAAAGTAGGACTGCCTTCATCTTAACGATCATAATGTGCAAGCTTTTAACTATATAGAGAGTATTCATATGACTACACAGAGCAACATGAGCAGGGAAGCCAGAAGTTCGCAATTCTTGAGGGAAGTGATGGATCTAATGGTAGGAAGAATTCTTGGCTGCTTTGCTAAAGCTGAGTCAAGTGCTGTGAGATTTCTCTGCAATCTGTAGAAAAAGGGAGTTCACTCCTTACGTGTTGAGGCACAGAGTGTCTGACTCGATTGGATGATCTTCTTTGAATTTGTTCCCAAGAAAATGAAATTAAAAGACTTTTTAGGAGAGAAGCTGAGTTTCCCTGCATAGCCTATTAGAAAATATGGATTCAATAAATATAAGAAGAGCATGAAACTGTCTCTGTAAGATTTCTCAGAAACAGAGTAGCTTTAGGAAGCGTATCTTCATATTATGGTGATGGATTAAGTAAAACACACACATATTCAAAGAATATGTTTTTGAAGCTAATGTTATCTTGTTCGAGACGAAGGTTTAGTTCTGCAAAACGAAGGTTTTTGAACTGGCGTTTTAGTGAAACAAAAAAGCTGGAGGAAGGCTTCTGAAGAAGTTACACCTCTGTGCTTGCAGCCCCTCAGTTGGGCAAAGGTTGTGTGCGTTTGGGTCATTTTACGCTTGATGTTGTGTTGAGACAAGAATCTTTGATCGAGATTGCACGACCTGAGATTGATCAGGGGTTTCAATGGACACACTGTCTTTTTTTATTTCATCATCTATACAATGGTTTATTTAATGCAGTGTAGTTACTGTGGTTATTTATTAAGAAAACAGTAAGCTTTAAGTGCCTAGGGATGGTGGGGGGGTAGGGAGGAATCGCCTAAAAATGATTCGGATTATATGGGGCAAAGTTGTTGATGCAGAAATTAAATAGAGTGAGAGATTCTCAGGAGGAAGCAAATGTAAAACTAAATTGCAGTATGTTAGGAAATTACTTTGCCCAATGTCAAGACACTGGAAGACTTTGGATTGTTTTGTTATGTTTTTTGATATTAACTGCAGCCAGCTTGCTGGCTGGTGCGTAGTGAAAATTGCTGCTGGAGGGAAATCCTTGGGCTCAGGGAGGAGTCGGGGGGGTTAGTCACGACAGTGTTTTGGCCCATTTGCTGATACTAACAGATTGTTCCTGCGAGGTTCTGAGCACTCAACTTCTACAGGGCTGAGTCACTATAGCTCAGCCCTCCTCAAAATCAGATGTCCGTGACACGTCAGGCCTTTGGGGACGGTGCGTGCTGTGGGACTCCGTGGTGATCCAGAGGCACGACTAACAGAAATGCAGGGTTGGGGAGGGGAAGATGGAGCTGAGCAGGGAAGGGGATGCGCAGTGTTACCCACTTGGACATCCAGTCAGCTTGACGAAGGGCTGTCCCGTAGCTGTGCTTTAGCTGTGCTTTTAGAACAACCCGTGTCCTGGTGGTGTCTGGGACCAACACCGTAGATAAGAAAAAGAAACATTGAAGACTAGCCACTAGTTACTTTTTTTGCACTTGAACTTAAATGTACTGTACTCACGTAAATCCTCATGACTTGTCTAAGTGTCCTTTAAAATCAGAAGAGTATTTATTGTCTGTTTGTATATCTCGGGGGAGAACTAAAGACAGAACAGGTGATGGGACAGTAGGATGCTAAAAACCATCTTGAGGCAAACTGGTAATTTGTTGAGTTCATGCTGTACAGTGTTACCTCTGCTGCTGCCACATAGCACCTGGATTGTGAGGCGAAGAGCTTGTACACTGTTTACACTTCAGAATTGTGTATTTCAAATGCCTGCTCTTTTGGGAATTGTATAGTCATTCTATGTTGCAAAATGGACATGTACACCTGGGGTTTGATATTTGTGAAACTGTAAAAACTGTGGTAAGAAATATAAAATATCCATAATGTATTTAATAGTATCAGTCTGAACTTTTATTACGTTTGTTCATATTGTGGTGCCAGCAGTGAACATCATGACCTAAACTGAAAATAATTCCATAATGACCTTTTGGTAGGTTCACTGGAGGACGCTGAACCTAGAGCCCAGGAACTACTCTTGTACAGCATTAACATCCATTTTGTGATAAAATCTGACTGCAGGCACAAACTCCCTTCTGTGGGATGAGGGAGTGGAAGGGATGCGCACCAATGTGCATCAGGTACAGGGTGACACGGAAGTGTGCAGGACATGGTGAGTGACACTCAAAATGGGGTTGTCCGTCCCCTAGCAGTTTTGAGATAGAGGCTGCTAAGTGCAGGTCATGGCAGCTTGTCTGATGAAGGAAATACTTTTGCACTATTGCACCTGCCCCATACAGTGGCACATTTGTCTGGAATTTATCTTTGGTGTAGGGCAGTTAAATTTTTACTGTTTCAACTGTTTAATGTGTGCACATACAATAGAGATGCCAGGGAGGGATCTGTAGCTTTGGTTTGGTGTTTGTGTGTAACTGCCAGATCTCACTGGTCACCTTCAGAATTTGGCTTTGTGGTGGTTTGGATCTGTCACGTGTGGAGAATGGGCATGGCACGTTCCTTCAGAGAGATGCACTTGAGGTAGAGGGGATGCTCTGTTTTGGAGCAACCACAGCTAATGCACAGTTACCGTTGCTTAAATCTGCAACAAGGGAAAAAACCTCGGGACATAAACACACCCAATTTGCGTGGCTCCTCCTTGTCATACATCCTGCTGTTCCGAAGACAGTACATGCAGAAGGGAGGAGAACCACATAGCTGAAAAATACTTTTATTTTAAAAAATTGTGAAAGTACAAGACAGTATATCAAATATGCTGTACTGTGAATACAAAACTAGTACAAAATTCTAGCTTATTTTTAAACACCACGAAACAGAAGATAAATGTAACTCATCCTTTGTTAAGGAAGAAAGGCTTTTATAATGGTTAAGGCAATGGATTGACATCCAGATTCTGTTCCCAGATTTTCTGGATGGACAGAACTTGACACTTTCAGTAAACCTAGGTACTCCCTGTATATCACAGGAACGCTGTGCAAGTAAACTCACTGTTGGCAACGGGCTCAAATGACAGGAGTTGGTTTTGGTGGGTTTTGTTGACGAAATACTTCTGATGTTGGAACTGGTTGGGGTGGATTTCTAAGGTCAGTGTCAGCTGTCCATTGAAGTAGTCATCATCTTTCTCATGTGTTGCTGTGCTTCTGTCTTCGGATGTACTGAGTAGTTACCTCCTCTACTTTGTATAGTATTTACCCATCCCTGGCAAATGATGGACTTCCCAACTACACAAGATGTGGTGGTTTGTTTGTTTGTTTGTGGGAGTACGTGTACCTCATATTGTTCAAAATAATTTACAAAAAGGAACAGTGTCTTAAAAATGTAATGGCCTGGTTTGGGGTGGCTTTTCCATTTAACATACCGGCCTTTGTTGTGTTCTCTGGGTTGTTGAGAGGCCTGAAAGGGACAGCAGCACCGGTCTGAGGTAAGGTGACAGTAACACTGAAAGCAATAGTAAAAATACATTTGAGGATGGAAATCTACTCCTAAATCATCTGCAGTTGTCAAGAGGTGCAGAAGCAGAGGGCTGAAGAGAAGTTCAGCAGAGGGACCTGTACAAGAGGGAAGAAAAGTATATGAAGAAACAAAGATACGGAAAGAACAAAGTGCAGCATAACTAGAGCAGAGCCCAAAAGCAGAACACAAGCAGAGGGTGAAAAGTCAGGCAGGGTTCTGAAAAGGGGAGCTTAAAACAAATGTGAAGCTAAGATACAGCAAGCTTAGCTGGAAGAGGAAATAAAGCTTGTTCAACGGTGTTAACTCTCTATTGATCTTTAGCACTGAAAAGTCTCACAAACAATGAAAGTAGTTTTATCAGCACACTCACAGCATCGTTAAAATTGTTGAAACATAGGGTTCTTGCTAAAAGTAGAGTATTAATAATGGCTTCTCCTCCTCTAGTGCTCAGCACAGAGGACTGGACAATTAAAAGGGCTAAAACAGATTCTCTGTTCTCTGGAGGTAGTATCCCTGGAAAAACAAGGCATCCTGGTGGGCCAGGCTGCAGCCAGTACTTGCTCTGGAAAAAAGCAACCTTTACTTCCCCAGTACCAATAGTATGAGAATCCTCTTCACTTGAACAGCCCCTACGGTTTCCTTCTGTTGCTCTAGTCAGGCAACATCGCTGATACAGGAAAGTTTTTTCAAAAATCTGTGTTTGTCTACACAAGAAATCACCAAGCATGAGTTCTCAGTCTGTATCCTTCCTTTCTAGGATGAATGTGTTTTCCTTCTCTCCTTTGTTGTTTTTTTTTTGGATATTTCCCAAAGCTCAGAGCAACTCAGTAGCATATGGAAATGAAATTTGATTATGCACTTCATCTTCATCCTCCTCATCTTCTTCATGGATGGAATTGGCTGAATCATCTTGCTCAGATTCTGTCCTTGTCTCAAAGAGCTGCTCTTCCAGGAAGAAGCTCCCGATGCCGTATTCCTCATCGTGCGCCCTTATTTCTGCAGCTGAGATGTGCGGAGATCCCAGGACAAAACCTGCAAACCTGCCACATTTTTAAAGGGAGAAGTTGATCAGGTGAGAAATGAAAAAAATACTGTGAATACAGGAGATACTGCCAATTAATCAGGGGTGTTGTAAAAACAAGCCCAATGGCAGTGCAGATGAGGGGAAACTGCAGCACAAAATAGGGAGTCCTGAACAACAGAGAGTAAATTGCAGTGGATGGCAACAACCCTGAAGATTTGTTTTCCTGCCTCATCATCTTTTTTGTCTTTTCTATATAACCTTTGCTCTCCTGGAAGCCATCTGCAAGGTCTTTTGACTAAGCAAGAAAGATTTAACTTTGGTTTCACATCTTGTCAGTACTTGTGGGGTAATCCAGAATAAGCATTCGTAGAGCTGGTTAGATGGTACTTTAGCCTCTAAAAGCTGTAGCATATTTGTGGCAAACGCTGTAAGATTCAGGTAAGCGGATGTTACTAATGAAAGGAATAAAGGGTGAGAACTTTGCATTCCTGCATTGCTGTGCTATCACCTTGCTGCTGGTGCTGCATGCACGCTCTGGGCAAGCTGAGCTGAAGTCTTACCAAAGAATTCCTGTTTTGGGTAAGCCTGGAGCTGCACAGTGGGAATTCTGTAGCTGCTCCAAGTAAATGCCAAACTGGAGGTCTGGCAGAACAAAGCATGAACGTAGCACTGTCCCTACTTTTCAATTTGCCACAAATCTTACTTTCAGCGGGCAACTACATTGAAGAGAGAGAACGGAGCTGGAGCTTTCTGGCAAGTGTGTGGCAACAGACGGCAGTTCTGACACCTGGGTAAGTGTCGACAGCATCAGAAGAATGTAAGAGGAAATGCAGCTACATTCTGGAGTTCTGGTAAACTGATCAATAATTTACATTTTAGACTTAACGTTTCTGTGAGATGAACGTTGTCACCTCGCTCTTCTTGGAAGCACTGTTAGTTTAAATGGAGAACCGCTTTGGACTGGCTGCGTTTTACGGGTTTGCCTTGCGTTGAACTATCTTAATGGAAGCTTGAAGGGGAACTCAACTTTAAATCAGCCTTCTGTTCGTTCTCCTTTTTATTTTTGTGTTTTTATAGTGAACAGTTTATAAGAACCATATAAACTAAGTGACAGCTAGAAAATACACGTGTCTCAGTTGTTTGTTTTGTGCACTTGGCAGTATTTTGTTTTACAAAACCGCAGCGAATTTTCAGTTCTTGTGTCTTTCAATCATGCTACAGAATGGAAGTAGCTTAGAAAATAAGACGGTTTAAGAGTAGATCTATAAAACCTGTCAGAGAGGGTGGCTGTGTGCCTATCCAAGCAAGACTGAAGGTTCTGAAACTAGCTTTAACTTCTACTGATTCAATTCCAAGCTGACTGGGGCTCCTTTGAAATGGTGACACTTGGTTCTGTGGCCAGGGCCAAGTCTTTGTGGCTGGCCAGTATGTGAACTTGGCTTCTGCTATCTTGAAGTTTTGGTTTTGATGGAAATACACTGCTGATAAACTTCATATTCTGCAAGATTTTCTGGCTGCACTTACCTGACCCTTCCCAACCTGTATTTGTCTTAAGTTTGTACATTAAGCTATATCTGCAGCAGCTCTTCTACCTGTTACACTTCCCAGGGGCAGGCATTGATTTCTTTCTCTATATTCTTAGATATTGGTTGATACTTCAAGTAATAGGATTCCTTGACTGTGCAGGAATCTTAAGGCTGAGCGTGTATCTTCAGCCTGCCCCAGTTTTACACAATACAAAAATATAATGCTCTAAAAACTGAAGAAAGGGGCATTTCACTGGTTACGTGGCCACCTGGGTCACTGTGGAGGCATTGTAGAAAGCGTCTGCAAACTTTGAGTAATTTTTTTGTCAGGGAGGAACAAGCGGGGTTTAATACCTTGAGAGGTGTGGCTGTGATCTTTAGTGGGATTACTCAAAAAGATGAAGCTACCCCCCCACCTGACTGCATGCAAGATAAAACACACAACAGCGCCTGAAGCAGCAATTAGGTCTGTGCTATGGGTTTTTTGCTTTAGAGACACCAGGTTTTCTTACCGATGTGGGGACTGGAGTTTGTATATAGCTAACCAGGATGGGAAGTCGGGGTTCCTGCAGAATGAGCGTAGCTCCTCCAGAGCTCTGATAGTTTCTCTTTCACCTTGTTCTCGATATTCCTCTTCGGTGAGCCATTTAAACACTAACTGTTTTGATTTAAAGTGATTCTTCATTTTTCTAGAATGAAAGGAAAACTATTAGTATTTCTGAAGTCTTCTGGCACATAATTATTGTCTGTCCTTTTCTCTACTACCTGCTATTAGCATGCATTAATCACTTTTATCCTTGAGGACAAGCTACGTTCTTGCATTAAAATTTTAAGATGTCTAATGTTTGCTAGCCTGTTTACCCTAGGTCTTAACTGAAGTTGTAGAATTCCACAGAATGGTATCTATTGAGCTTCAAATGAGCTTTGGATCGGGTCCTTATTGTGTATGCATGGACTAAAATCTCAGGGAATTAAATAGATGGCTGCTTCCTCAGCCATTTTTAGGTGCAATATGCAAAATGTGTCTGTGCAGAGACATGGGCTGAATCAAAACCCAGTCTGCATATGTAACTTTGGAGATAAGCAATGCTTTAAGTCTGTTATGAGTTGTTCGTGTTGTTTACTAGATCGCTTCTCTTAAATCTTGCTTTAAATTACAAAACTGAGTAGTCTGAGGCCAAAATGTTTACAATCTGATGGTTTTTTAGCTGCTGCGTAGTGATGTATAATATAATTAGATATCAATTAGAAAGTGTGCCATGTTCTGTTCCCTTCTGTCGACTGCTTTCAATTTAAATGTTGTGATGAGTTAAGATAAGCAAGGGCTGGATGCCCATAAAACCTTCAGCTCTGTATACAAACACCTGCTCCAACCAGCAGCATTCAGCTGGCCTCCTCAGTTCCCTGTAAAGCAAAAATGAACGGTAGCCCTTGTTCAGGTCAGATGGTAAAGGTCTTGCTGGCTCAGTGGGATCGATACTGATCTTCACCTCAAATAATGCAAGATTTTTAGTTGTTTTGATACATCTGCTGCTCTGAACCGTGTATCTGGCATAGTGGCCTCACAGTTTGGTGCTACTGCTTAGTGTTTTGAAACAGAAAAAAACCCCAAACCCTTATCATTCTCCTAAGAGAGCTTTGTAGAGCTGTATTTCAGTGCTTGTTTTACAGAAGCATCAGTTCATGAAAAACAAAGAGAGATACACATGGAAAACAAATTGCAGTGTTTCAGGGTAAAACATGTGTTCTGACTTCTGTAGCCAAATCTTACTGATTTCAGAGTGAGCTGAACCTGCTTACATCAGGTAAGTGCAGATCCTGTATGTTGCTTTTGAAACAATTGGTGCTTCTCAGCTGCAGGCAAAAATCAGTCTTCAACAAATGATAAATTCTCCCTAAGATAAAAAAGCTTCAACCCAGTCCACACTTCAACATCTAAAAAGAGCACAAGACTAAAAATGAAATTATTTATTCTTTTGGTGATGCCAGTTCTAGCCTCTGCCTATTCCTGGTTCTCTGTGGTTCAGAAGTGTGTAGCTATGGAAAGTCCGCACTAAAGACTCGTAATCTGGATGCCATCGTTGAAGGGAAAAAACAGATGCAAATTGGCAGGGCTTTTTAGAATCTCGAGTGTTGCATTTGTGCTAAAACATGCTTCAAATTCGAGGGTGAACAAACACGTTGTTCCCATATTGTTAATGAAAATACTTAGCAAACGAATGTCTACATATCAAAAGCAGTTCCCTTTCCAAACACTAAGATGTAAATGGGGCTCTGGGACTACGGGCGGAATGTCCCCACAGTGACAACAGATTGTTTCCACAAAACAAAGGTAGACACATCTAGAATAACCTTGGGAAAATAAGATCAATGGGAAGCATTATTTTTATGGACATGCATTTTCAGTCTCTGAGCTCTACACTATCTAACCTACATGGAGTGTCAATTTTAAACATCTGCTTCCTCAGTGATAGTACATTGCTTTATCCCATAAGATTCAGTACAATACCTGCAGATTCTCTCACTACACGTGAAACCAAGGCAGTATTGGTGCCGTCTAATCAATTAACCAAACAGAAATGTTTTGGTTGCCATATGCTGCAGACTACAAGGTTCTACATTTGTACTTGAGAGCAGAGTCACAGTTCTCCTTTCTCCATAGATCAAAAGTCATGTTTAAAACTGCCAAATGGAAAACAATTAAATTCCCGTATCTCATGGATTTATACTTTTTCTATTGCAGATTTACATTTGGTAAAAATATTAACTAGTACCAGGAATTAATAAATCATTATTGAAGCGTAAGGGGGTTTTTCCTTATCAGTCTCTGGTGCCACGGGGACCTGGACATTCCCAAGCAGATACATACCTGCCTATGTGGCAAGCGGCGCTGAGGGGGTAGCAGAGCCCTTTCGAGCAGAGGCTGACGGCTATGACTGCATACGCCACCTGAGGTATGGTGACACCACAGTAAATCAAGACGAAGGCTGTTAACTGCAGCGTCCACGTGAACAAGGTTATGCTCAGTTCAGTGGTAAGCGGCCCATGCTGATAGGAAGCGGCAAAGCTGATCATTCCAACAGCCACAAGATACCCTGTAGAAACAGAAAAGAAGGGCATGGAGAAAAAGAGACAAAAACTCCCCATGTACACTCTATCAGTTTGGTTCACAAAGCTTGTACCTGCTGTAGAATACAGGCTGCTGTTTCCTGTGTTTTCGTACAGCTACCTGCATTATGTTGTAGGTGCCTAATATTTCAAAATGTGCAAAGAGTTCAGGAGGTGACCTGTGAACAGGCTTCAGCTAACGCTATGAGCTGCACGTGAATCTCGCCGTGCAAGAATGTCGAGGCAGGTGCCACATAGATGCGTCAGCCCCTGCAGCCACATCCTGTTGGCAATTTATGCATCCAGTTCCCCCATCCAGCAAAATACAAACCAGCATAGCTGCCCCTTTGCTGTTACAGGCAAAGTGTGTAAGGGCCAATCAATGAACAGATAATAGAGGCAAAATCTGCTCTTAATCATGCTACTGACCCATTATATCAAACTCCTAATTTAATGAGACAAGTAAATGGTCGTTTGACTGGATTAGGAACCTTTGGAATATTCCAACACCTATGGCTTAGGAGAAAAAAATATTCCATAAATGAGTCATGTGTTTGTTGGGTTTTTTTTAGGGCAGGTATTCATCTAACCACCAAATTAAACTAAAATCTGCAGCATGTTTTTTGATAATTTTCTTACCCAACAAGTAGTTTCTGTGTTCAGACCACAACCACTGCATATTCTCTTTGAAACAGTAAATAAAATAGAGAGAGGACATCCAGCAGCCACTCATTAAGATCCAGAAGGTACTATGCTGGAAAGAAAAAAAAATAAATATAAAACACTTTCAAACTATTTAACTATTTCAAGTCAGGACCAGGACCATTGTGTGCAAGGAAACTCCCAGGCAAAGCCAGATGTGATATCTGGGAGACCTACAGGGCTTACAATCTGTGTTAGACTTGCACTGTACAGGGCTCTGCACGCTTCAAGTAAACAATATCAATTCTAAGTGGAGCAACTGCCTCTCTGTATTTGTGTATCATGTCCTAATGTCATGGGACAGGCCCACTGCAGTGTATTCCCAATTAATGTATCCAGCAATACTGTGGGAATGCACAGAATTTGGAAAAGTAAAGGAAAAATTCACATCTGCCTTGCAATGAATTGTCTCTGGTGAATGGAAGAGAATCTGTCCTGCTAAAACACCATTTTTATTTAGATTGATTCATACATGCATAAGTAAGCTTTGCTCCAGCACAACAAAAATAACTTATGTTCCAGAATAAACTTTTCTTATATATCAACAATCTCCTGTTGAGTTTAAACTCAGGAGCGAGCAAACTAGAACTTGATTCTGACCTAATGATATTTATTTGACATAAGCAATCCTGCAGGCACTTTAGCACAGTTACCTGGCCACAAAACCAGAGCAAGGTCAGAATCTGGCTCTGTACTCTTCACTTTCTATATTATGATGTTGATTATTATTATTATTTTGTTTTATAAATGTAGATTTACCCTTGGAATAAACCTTTTAAGGGTCAACAGGACAAAGACTAGCAGAGCAAGAACACCCAGTATTACTCCAGAAAGGTAAAAGAATGTGGTGCTCCTGTAAGAGAAAAAGAGAGAATATGGTGAGAAGTATCATTTGAACTTGGTTAAGATGCCAACATTTGTAAAAACAGCAGTGATCTTCAAGAACAACTTGACAGAGCTATAAGGTAGAGTTGCAGTGACATGGTTAACACTCAGATATTAAATCTGTGTAAGGAAAATTTCTAACACATACTTAAGGTCACTGGAGTTGTAACAGGCTAAGAGATGGTGTTGGGTTTTTTTGAAAGCTCACACTATTTTTTATTTCATTTACTTTCTAGTTTTTAGTAATTTCATTTTCTTCTATGTATTGATATGGTTCTGTACTGCAAGAGAAGTGTTATTTTTTTTTAATTGAAAACGTAAAAAACCTCCGCAAACCTGGAAGTTTTTTTTCTAAGTTTTATGCATTTATAAAGCCAGACTCTAATTCAGAGTTAACTCTATAAAATCTGTTGCTGCTCTGCTTGTTTTACAGGTGCCTCCTGACAATTAATTTATGACTCATTTTGCTTTGAAGTCATGGGCCACTTATTTTGCTATAACAATTGAGTAACCTCTCTCTATTTATTTAGCATTCAGCCAACCTCCCTGATCTACAAAAGGGAGAGAGAATTTTTCTGACTCCAGACACTTGCTCACTGAGGCTTATCTTGGTGTCACCCAGTGCAGAACGCTTGGATACAAGAACCCTGACACAGCTCGGTGATTAACAGAGTGCAGCACTCCAACACAGGTCACAATCTGTCCAAACACAAATGGTATGAGTTTTAAATATGCATTCAGTTTCCTTATTTCACTTTCCCAAAGACCTGCCTCTTTAGCTAAGAAAACAGACCAAAGATACACAGACTTTGGGAAAAAAAGGTGAGAACCCAGCAGCTAGTACTCACCTGCTCAGGCTGTTTGCAAAATGGTACAGAAAAATTCCAGCTACAAACAAAAACAAGAGCTTTCCATCTAGCACTAAAAAAAGGGGGAAAAAATAGAAATGGACTTTAGACTAATTCAATCTGAAATGCTGATTATATAAAATATCAACAGAAAAGTCTGAAGCTGCTTACAGATGAGATGGTACGTTCAGTAACACTGGCAATACCAACCTATCTGTAATCTAAACTGAAAGCTTTTTTACTTACTTTCTCGTCTGACACTCACAGTATATGGCTCGGTTTCAAGGGGCTGTATTTTGAAACAAATATCCTCTCCATATTGTTTTATCCTTATGAAAGTTTCTGTAGATGTTTCTGGTTTCCAGAAGGTCTGGACAGCACATGCGGCAAACTCAAAAACAGTTTCTGCATTACGACAGTTGCTTTTTTCTGAAATAGGCTCAAACCTGAACACTTCTCTGCTGTTAACTTTTACCTGAAAACAGACAACAGAATACAGAGAGAAGTAGCTTAGAATCATTGGGGGTTTTTGTTTTTCTGAACGCCATACTTGTGATAATGAAAATCAGTATAGAGAGCTCAAGAATAAAACGCTAGTGCAATTCTCAGTTGTTTAATTTTGGCTAGTAATATTATGCAAAGATTGTTTAGGCCTTACAAGGTGATTCAGAGAACTCAATGTCAGCAAAGTTCTTTGAAAGGGCCTCAATCCATCCAAAAGCTCAGTGGGTTTGGTTTTACCATGACACTTGCCCACACACAAATTTCTAACCAAGCCAGTAATATCTGACTGACCACAGTTTCTTTTGTGGATGTTCATACACTTCCCCATTCTCCCCTGATCCATAAGAAATTGGACTTGCTTTTCTTGTAATTAATAATGCAATCTTCATGTTAGGGACAGAAGAGAGATGAGGAAAATGAAAGATACCATAACGAGACATTTCAATATAAGCATGTTCCTGTTGGATGTTTTGGGATTTTTTGCTAGTTCCTAGCACCCTCCCCCACCAAAATCGTAAAAAGATCTTGTCCATCGTCTGAGATGGAATGGTTTTCCTGGAGACTGTGATTCACTGCGAGCTCTCCATCAGGACCTATTAGACAACAAAGACCTGTCTGCAAAAAAAGTGATGCAACAGGTAATAAAACTGGCTTATAAGGGGAGAAAGACAACACATCAGCAAGCAATTCCTTGTGGGAAAAAAACTCTTAACTTCCTGCTTTTAAACATCTATTCCAGGAAAGCTTGTGTGACTGCTGGAGGGTTTCGCCACCTGAAGTCTGCTACCATTCATTAAAACATCCACAGAACATTCCTGAGGAAAGTCCTGGAACAAAGAAAGAGATGTTCCACTTCCTTATAGATGTGTGCGAGAGAGAGAGAGAGAGGGGAGAATTTTGTTGGAGGAAAATTTGCTCCAAGAGCAAATTCTTCCAACAGAGGTGAAGTGAAAACTCTTTCCCTCCCTTGTCTTCCCAGGAAGAAAAAAAGGAAGCACACAGATAGTCAGCTTGTTCCTTCAGCTGTTAGTTTTTCCACTGTTAAGAGATTTTTATATTGCTTCGAGCTAATCTCTAAACATGTTTCTTGTAAGATGACCCTCTTATTCAGAAAAACAGAAATGCAGGGCTGCTGCTGTTTTTTTATTAGTCACAATCTAATACACCCTTGATTCCTATACTGTGGCCTGGTGCGCTGCAGCGAGTGAGTCACTGAACTGCGTTGTATCCTCAAATTTAAAAGTTTTACACAGGTGTTGGTGATAAGCAAAGACATTTGTTGCAGAGGTTAACAGTGGTCCATCAGTAGAGAAGGTGTGCAACAAAATAATACGTAACGCTAACGTTTATGTAGCGCCTTACCTGCAGAGTCGACCAGACGTACTGTAAGTGAATGGTTCTGTTTTGCACATAGCAATAACAGTTTTCATCCTGTTTCTGGATTACATCCATTTCCTGCAGAAAGCTACAGTTTCTACCTGGGAGGGGGGCAGAAAAGTTAATGTTAAGGATGCATCAAATATGAATGTATACTTTTACTCCATCTCATTATTCTATATGCTGAGGGAATTACGTGCAACTTGCAGATAATCAAACATAAAAACTATGCTGCAGGGCAGCATGTTCAATATGATTTAGATGAAAATTCAAATTAGGCTTCAAGTCAGAGTAAATTGCAACACCTTTGGAAAAAAAAAAATTAATCTAGGGTGATATTTCTAAAAAATGTAATCCATAAAAGCTTGCGTTCGGTATCAGTGTTTTGATGGCACTGGAATAAGCCCCCTGGGCCAAATCCACTCCCGGCACAAGTGGGAGTAACTCCGCCGGAGTGGATGCTTATAGCAGCGGGGAATGCAACTGTGGGAGTCTGAGCAGGTAAACAGGCTCACGTACAAAAATAGTCACTAGGCACATGACATGGCTGCTGATCGCAGAAATCATACCCCTCTGATGTTAAATAACACGACTCTCTAAAACAAAATTTCCTGAGGTGGTCCAGCTCCGACATGTCATCACGCAACTGCGCTGACAGCTTTGCCATTAAGTCATTTATTTGATTAGGGGTGCTAATTGGTCTAACTCCCCTGAAACGCTAGTGACCCCCTATGATCTTCAGAATTAAGACTGCACTTCTGAGCAGAAATGCACCTAAAAGATTTATGGAGCAAACTCTGAAGAATAACAAACATTCCAATCGATATACATGTGTAAAATATACCCTGCAGTGCATTACCACAGTGTTCCAGGAACATAATTAAAGAGAAGAAAAAGGAAATAATTGCAGATCTGAACAGAGGGGATCATCTGTCTCACTGAATAGAAAATGCAGGTCTAAGCCAAGCTCAGTAATAACTGCTAAAAACACTGTCATACACTCAAAACAGCAAAATGAGTATGTGCAAAACAGACTCAATCCAGACAGGAGATGCTGTTTGCAGGTAAAAACCTGCCCTGTCTCTATAAGGAAGCTGAGCTTAGGCTAAATTATTTTTTAACCAATTTAATTAAGCCAATGAAAAATACCTGCATGTGTGTTATTATTTAAGTTTGTTAAGTCATTCCAGAATTAAAGTGTCCACAGATGATCTTGCTAAAGTAAATTTGATTAAATTTAAAATTCGGGAATTTTACTGTGAAAAATTAACGATCTGATTAACTTTCATCCACAGCAAGGAGGGAGCATAACCTTGCAGACAAGGGCTGGCTGCACTTCTTGACCAAAAAAAAAGCCATCGGATGAAGCCACAAAAGGATGGGTTTGTCTCTGAGAAGCGCAGCCGACTGACACAGCGAGCAGGTGAGGCTGGGCGCTACCCAGGGCTCTCAACCAAGATCCTCTGCTGATGGGAATGGCAGTGCCCCAGCAGGACCAAAACGTGGCTCTGAGTGCCCTCACCTTCCTGCTGGTGCGTTGGGATTTTAGTTTTAAGGCATTTTCTTGAGGAAAACGATTTGCCTCGAACATGATATCAGCTCCGTAGGGTGCAACAATCCCGTTCCAAAAGGAAAGATGCTTCTGAGCAGGTTAACTGTGAGGTGCAGCAGGATTTTAGTGACCCTGAGGGCACCTCCCAGGTTCTGAGGTTGCGAGCAGTGGGGAGAACCAGCAGCCGCTGCGGGATGCTTTTAATTGAAAACGTTCGGGGACGCCGGGGCACGGGGGGAAGCGCTTCTCTGAGTTAGGTATTACTGCAAACGAGAATAACCTTTAGGGAGCTACGCAGAGCGCTCTGCTGGAAACCGAACTGCGGTGGGACAAGCAGGAGAAAACGGCAAAGCGCCTCGGGGTCACGCCTGGCTCCTGAAACGCCCCAGCGCTGCGCCGAAGAGGCCGCGCCGCAGGGCAGCGCCATGTTGGGCGGGAGCGGGAGGCGGCGGCCGGGGACGGACACCGCGGGCAGCAGAGCGCGTCCCTCCCTGGCCTCGGAGGGGCGAGGGTGAGGAGAAAGAACCCCGGCCTGCGGCCGCCCGGGCAGAGGAAAGGGCCCCCTCCCCCGGCCCAGCCCACCGCCGCCCTCCCGGCCCCGCACAGCCCCTCAGGGGCGGGAGGGGAAGCCAGTACCTGCTGCCGGCGGCTCCCCGCTGCCCCCGGCCGCCCCGCACAGCGCCAGCAGCAGCAGCAGCCCCAGCCGGGCCCGGGGCGGCCGCGCCGGCCTCATGTAGCGGCCCCCAGCTCCGGCCTCGCCCCTACCGGTGGC
>VWYH01007424.1:224698-247357 GCA_013399365.1 Pampusana beccarii | reverse complement strand
GCCGGCTGCCCCCGCCGGGCATGGGGCCGGGCCGGCCCCGGGCGGGTGTGGCCCCGCCTGGCCCGGAGGCGCGGGCTGCGCTGCGGTGTGTGCCGGGCTGGGCCCGGCTCTCCCGCGGGTAGGGCTTCTGCGGGGCTGAGGCTGCGTGCCTGGAAAGCGAAATTAGATCATATGAACGTAACAGCTCAGCAAAAGCGTTTCCTTGGGCTGCGGAGCTGTCTCTGCTTGGCTCACCAAGACCGCCTGGCTGACCAAAACCACCGACTGCCCGTGTCGGCCAAGGTGTAAATAACCTGGTCCAAAAACCACTTATGGGAGCAGCTTGTGACGCTTCCCGAGCCTCAGCCAAGGCGCCATCCCAACGGGGCAGAAGAGAGTTCATATCCACCTCCTTACGCACCCTGTTCCCAAGCCCCTCTGCCCCCAGCCTGAGGGCAGGGCCCAGCAGCTCCCAGCGGCGTTTGGCTCGGCCACTGCCCGACACGCGTTCTGCAGAGCTTCTGCCCACCCAGACCAGCTCCACAGGTGACGTGCTGCTGGGTGAGGGACGTGAACGTCCCCAGCTTGCCTGTGTTTCCCAGGCAGCCTCAGCAGAGCCTGGAGCAGGACACCCCGTTCCCGTCAGCGCTGCGAAGACACGAGCTGGGTCAGCTCAGCGTGGTCCCCGCTTGCTCATCACCATCCTTTTAGATCACTGGTGAGTCACAGGCAGGGGTGGAAAGGACTGGAGCTTTTTTCCCATTCTATGAAAATCAATAGACATGATTTTGCTAAGGAGCTCTGGCATCACCAGCCTCTGTTTTTACACCGAGCCCTATGTTTGGCCTTGCCTTGCTACAATGCATTCCCTTCCCTGTTCTTAAAACTATGCTGTTTCTCTGCATGAAGGTTGATTTGGGGCTTATTTTAGATTGTTTAGGGCTGGATCCCCTGGGGGTCACAGGATGAGCTTTTTTAAGGGGGCTGCCCACTGCCTCACACTTATTTCTGCAGGGAGTGGGTGGCGTGGAGCTGCAGCTCCTCCTTCTTTCTCTTCTCTTCTCTTCTCTTCTCCTCTCCTCTCCTCTCCTCTCCTCTCCTCTCCTCTCCTCTCCTCTTCTCTTCTCTGCTCTTCTCTTCTCTTCTCTTCCTCTCCTCCCTCTCCTCTTCCTCGCTCCTACACCCACTCGGTGCTGGCTGCGCTCGCCGACTGGAGCTGTGGATTATTCCTCCCAAGTACTGACAAAGTGGAGAACAAGGTCAAAAACAGTTGGGATTTGATAGCGTGTGCAACATCCAACAAACTTCAGTCTCCAGAGGAAGCAGTGATTGATTTATGTCTTTGTCTTCATGTAATTTGGGTGTTGTCTTTATATAACTTTTTGGGCTCTTCCTCTAGCAAATGTGGTGAAGAAATAAATGCTGGATTTTGTGTTTACTGGCTTACTTAATAAACCCTTAGAAATACATTACTGCTCAGTTGTGTGTCTAAATGGCAGTAATAGCTAAGTTATTAGAGGATTCCCTTTCACATTTTCAATTTGCAATATTTTTTCTGTTACGCTAACCTTCTTGACAATATTTTTCTTGGGAAAGCACACATTCCACGTTCAGTTCTCACTTGTATTTTCCTTCCTAGAGCTCTTTGCACTTCACTGCTAATTAACTTTCAATAACTGTCATAGGGTTACAGTCAGTCAGCATGAATCAGAGGGAAAATGTAGCTTTAGGGGACCACACTCTGTCAAAAACGATTAGAAACCTTTGCTTCATTTCCAAGGAGAACGTACTCGCTCAAGCAGGATACAGCAGCTATTAGGCAGCGTTCTACCACAGTAAGAAATCCTTAATAACAGAGACTCGGTGCTTTTGCTACAGCCCTCCTTCCAGGGTGGCTCTGAGTAATTATGCGGCGTTTTCCTTGCTTCCCATTTGCTTGTTTGACTTCCTGAATTGTGATGTTGCTTAGGCCAAAGCTTGGGTCTTGAGCTTAAAGGTGGTATTTTTAACCTTTTGCTCACAAATATGATGCGAAATGAGGGAAAAGGGGGAGGTCGCTCACGGGTGCAGCTCAGCTCACGGAAGCTCTGCCCTTCCCGGGCCTGAGGAGCTGGGGAATTGTTGAACAAGACCAGCTTTTGGCTGAGAGAGCTCGGGGAAGAGCCGGCCGTGGCAGGCAGCGATGCTGGGAATGGGTCACATTCACAGAGTGCAGCGTGCGGGGCTCTCAAGCTCCGTGCTCTTGGCAAATTCCCGCTTTAGGCGTTGGGAAGGCAGCAGGTGAGCAGCACAGAGCTGTGTCCCCAGCGTGTGCGTTCCCCTTGGGCTGGGGGAGCTCTGGGTTATGCCACCCAATATGCACACACTGTTTAGTATCATTGGCTTATCTAGCTGCTTAAAAGCTGCTTAAAAGCTGACTGCAGTGTCAGGTGTCATACCGAACATGCTGCCGAGTCCTTTTTTTCCCACAAAGACAGCAGTTGCTCACTGCTGGTGGTTTATTTGGCCTGTGCAACCACAGAAATAGACTCCAGTTGTGCAAGGTGCTGATGGGGAAGGTTCTCTGCTCCTCCAAACCTCGCCTGCCCTGGGCCCTGGTGCTGCTGGAGACAGCTTTGAATTTCCAGGCGTACCATTAAAATCTCAACGTGTGCTCTGGATGACTAAGGATGCTTCCCCTGATTTATTGAATTTTGTTTTTTTTTCCCCTTTGCTCTCCCTTCCCCCTCCTTACGTCAGCAACGGGTGTAATTTGTTTGCAGAGTTACAGGGGTTTTTATCTTTCTTTGACCAGCCCCAAGTGGACGGGGGTTTGTTGAAGCAATGGCGTTCTTGCTGTCTTAGAGCTGGCGCGTGGGCGTTGGATTGTGTCATTCGTGGGAGGTGAACGTCAAAGGAAGTGGGATCGACTGCTGGAGGAGGTTTGTAAGCCAGGTACTTAATATTTGGTTTCCTGGAAAAGCAAGAAAAAAAATAGCAAAACAGGCAGCCTTTGTGTGTTTAGTTTTCCCGTGTAATCAGAATAACACAATACCTGTGCGTGCTTAAGCACAGGTGGTGGGGGGTTTTGTTGTTATTTCCTTATTTTTTTTTCTTTAGTTTATTCAGGATGGGGAGCTACTGTATTTCCCTTTAAATAGTTTCACGTGTTTTGGTGGATTCTGTTGAATGTTTATTCCAGTAATACAAATAATTCGTGTTCTGCAAGTGCCCTCGCGAATAATGCGATTTATTATCAGGTACATTATGTTGTCTTTTTATTTGATGTAAAATGGTGTCTTAGAGTTAAAATTAGACAGAAGAGCCATTTGAGACTATTTTGTTCATCTTCAACTGTTTTTTCAGGAGTGCATTAGTCTGAAGTATTTCAACGGGCAAAATCCTGAGTTATTTCTGGGGGAGAAAAATTATCTACAAAAGAAAAGTATAACTACTTATTTTTACAGTACTTTTATTGTAATTGCTATTTTATTTGACACGTATAGATGCCGCTCTACTAGGAATACTTCTTTCTCCTAAACTACTCTAGGCAGTTCTCTTCTGCAACCCTTGTTCAGGCTAAGCTTAAAAATGAACACGGGAAATGATTTTTGAAAGGTTACCTGTGTCCTGTCTTATCGATTAGGCAAAAAGGACCGTATTTTTCCATTATGCTGTTTTTTCTTCAACCTTTGCATATTTAATCTAAGTGCAAGATGCTTATTGTAGTTCTCCATGCTTTCGAAAATCAGTGTGCTCTGAGACAGTTTTTCCCATTGTAGCACTGGTGGGGTCAGGTGTGTCTGAGACGGGCTCCATCACAATGTTTTTAGAGAAACCCCTCGGGTAAAGCAGTTTTTCCTTCTTGTAGGGCTTCTGATTTATGCAGCTTTTTTGGCATTTTAACCCTATTTTCATTTTCTCATGATAGCAAAGAGACACGCGGGTCGGGAGGAAGGAAAGCTCAGTCAGCCGATGGGAAAATATTCACAGGAGCACATGTCTGCGATTTTGGGAAACAGAGACCCTCCCTCTGACTTCAGCAAAGTATTTTGGTGTAAATTCATTGAGCTCATTGCTATTATTTCTGATAAGCAGTAAGTAAGTAAGCACAACAGTAAGTGAAGGAGCAGTGGGCCTTAAATATTTTGGTTATTTTTAGCATGCTAATTGCAGTTATTTTTATCACAAGGAAGCAGTGATACAAATCTGACTGGATTCCTCCTTCACTTTGAATCTGCAGCAGAGAGGCAGTGTTTTTTTTTTGACTGTGAGCTCTTATTATGTTAAATTTACTCTGATTAATGTTATAGAGTTCATTTTTCAAGGGCCTCACCTCTCACTTTAGAGCATAAGGGGTCTTGTTGTTTCTCAAAAGGAGCATTGATGCAGCTTGTGAGATTGCCCCAGGGTGCTGTGCAGGATCTAATACCTTACGTGGATTTATCCATGGGGAAAGGTCCCAAAATTGTGAGGACGCTCCATGGCAGAGCAAACAATTTGAAAGGAACTGGTACTCTTTAATGACATCTAGTACAGCGAAAAGAAAATGCACATTTATGGTTGGTTATTTGCTTACTACTAACATCCTAGAATAAAATATATCTTCCTGTGAGAGGTTTTTACTGGATGTAGGAGAGGCGGATGGTGGATGGGCAGATGCTGGAAAACAGCGTGTGGTTGTCCGTGCTGTTTCAGAAACCATCACTTTTGGCTCTTAGGCTCCTTGTATGTGGCTCAGCTTAGTGGTTACCAACATCTATTGCTTTCTTTTGGTTACGGATGGTCTGTGGTGAATAGGTTGATGACCCCAGCATGGTCTTTCATTGGCAAATGACCACATCACAAAAGTCGAGACCTTCTGCTAATGTTGGTTGTCACCTTGCAGGTGCAGGTGTCCTGGTGCATCTGTCCTGCCGAGAAACAGGGGACGTGCCCACTGCCGCAGACTTTAAAACACCATTCCAAACCACTGTGCTTGATTTAAAAACAAATGCTGAGAGCCTGGGAAGGAAAGAGAACTGATGCATGGAGTCAACCTCTGTGTCTGCTATGCAGAGCCACAGGAGGTGGCACGGTTTTGTAAAGAGGCCGTGGGAACCATGTCTTTTTTATGGCTGAGTATGTGTCTGTCTTGCGCCTTCAGATTCACCTTCATATTAACTGTTGTTGCTTGTTACTACATCTGTGCAGTAGCCTCTAGTAATTGTTCTGGGATTTGACAAAAAACTCTTGGAAAAATGAATTGCTAGCAGTGTTAAACAAATGGGAAAAGAATTTCCAAGAGTTCTTGAAATGCAGTTTTAGCCCTGATGTGCTCAACTACCTTCATGATTAATCTCTGTATTCAGAGAAGCCTGTCAAGCTGTTTTAGACCAAGGGATGCTGTTTTGTATTAAGAAGATTCTGATAATATCTTCCGATACCCGTAACCAACCTACTTCCAAACTACCTAAAACTTTTCTCCTTGCTCTCTCAGAGCGTGGCCGGCCTGGGTTGTTGATGGTTTCTTTTTGCAGCGTGTCATTGCTTACCTGTGCACTGCTGTACCCCTTCACCCCACACCCACCTCACAGCCCCTGCTGTGCAGCTCCTTTTACCAGAGCTGGCATTTATCTCCTTACTTCCCAGTATGCTTGATGTTTTTAAATTTCTGCTTTTCCTGCTTTCAGACACAGTCCTCCTTCTTTATAAAGTTTATATGCATCTCCAGTCAGGCTGCTTAATGACTTTGTCAACTCACGTTTTCTTTTTGGCTGCTGCATTTTTCCCTCTCTACATGTAAACATGGGAGAGACTGATAAATAAGTGCTATCAAATAATTAGGTAGTGATACGTGAGTGGCTTTGCTTGATTGGTGGATTTACATTGTATGTTACTCATACCCATCCAGTGTCTTTCCCTAAAATAAGATAATTTGCTTAAAGGGCTGTCTTTTGTAAAATGCTGGTGAGCAAGAGATGCTTGGTACATGTGTGAACATCTAGGTAGGGTGAGCCAGGATGTACAGTCATTTAGCCCCCACTAGTCACGGCCGCTCCTGCAGGCCCTTGAGGAATGCAGGATGTGCCCCAGATAGGTCTTTACAAATACTCCCCTCTGCAGCCATCTCAGCCTTTCCCAGCATTCGTATCAGCTCTTGCTGACAACAACAGGATTTTCGTGACGGTGACTTGCCGCACAGTACAAATGCTTTTTTTCCTCTTTTATGCCACCTGGAAAGTGTAGGAAAAGTCTTGTTGTACTGACTCAGATGAAAGGTTGAACAAGCCCGGGCTTCTTTCTCTAGCAGCAGCCAGAGAAGCTTCAAGAGAGTCAAAAACAAAACGAGCATAAAGTAATACTTTTCTCCGCTCCATCCTCTTGGCAAAGTGGGTGTTTCCAGCCCTGGCATATATTCTGACAGGATAAGAAATACTAACTTAAAGAAACAGGGTGGCGAGGCGAGAAGAGAGCCGTTCTCTTCAAAGTGCTAGCAGGGTTTAGTTTTCAGATCTGCTGCCAAACGCAAGGAAGGTACTTGCCAAACATCCTTGTGATGGGCTTGTCCTGGGGCTTCAGGGCCTTGCACCTTGCTGTGTCCGGCTGCTCCGCGGCTGCTGGCCTCGGCGTTCCTGCCGTCTACTCATTACCAGCCGTTCCCTTGGCGTGAGGAGCCGCGTTCAGTCTGGTTATAAATGTGCTAAAGGTTGTGGCATCGGTACCAGGCTCCTCTGAGGTGCTGGCGCCTGGCAGTCCCACCTCAGGATTATGTCCGCTGGACCATGTGTATGTTTACTGCAAGAACTGCGTGAGATGGAGGCACAAGTGTGACTCCGGGTTGAAAGCCAAAACTCTGCTCCCATGAGATGCCAGCTTTTTTAGCTGCACAGCGCTCTTCTGGCCTTTCCAGCTGTATAACGTGGGCATTAAAGCAAAGAGATATTTTATATGTCTGTCTGTCTATTTTGATGTCAAAGGGTTAAAGTTAACTGGAGAGTGAGCTTCTGACTTGGATGTTTTCTTTCACCCCTGAAAAAAAAAAAGCTTTTTAAGCTTTTAATCTCAAAAGCACCATAGTCTGGAAGCATCAGCCTTTTTTTCTGTGTCATTAAACCTCAAATCTGAATTCCCAGAACTCTTTTTTCCAGAGGAGAGCTTCCATAAGTATTATTTGGTAGCCGATTTGGACCTTTGGCAGTTCCTAGCTCCAAGCAAGCTTCCTTGGCATGGAGACACACCACAGAACTGGTAAGCTGGCAAACACCTTTCTTGCTTCAAAGAAGTTATGAATACCAAACACATCAGGGGACCCTGCCAGGTCTGTGAGCCAAGCAGACTGCAGCCTAAGGAGGTCAGAAACAACTTAGTCACACCTGGAAATACTCCTGAAGGACTTGAGCCTTGTCAGCATTGCTCAAGGTGTCCAGCAGCTCTGCAAACATTCGAGCGATGTCTGAGTCAAACAGGTGTGGTTTTGGCAGCTTGGATGCCCAAGAAACTCAGCAGGCTAAAATCACGCAGGTAACACTTGTCCGTTTCTTAATTTGTTTGTGTATGTGCTTCTATAGCCCTTATGTAGGGACAGGAGATCTTGGCTTCTCAAGGTACCGGGGTGCAGAAAGAGCAGGAATAAAAGCACCTGTGGTTGTTTTCGAAGAGGCGGGAGAAGCAGTGCCTGCTGACATTGGGCTGGGAGAGGCTCAGAAATGCCCTGCTCCGTGGGTGAGTGACTGCTGCCGGTGGCACGGATCTGCTGCCGCCCTCCCTGTCCACCCTGCCCACCACTGGAACAGCATCTTCCAGCCCAAAATGCCTGTATTTTCTGAATTGATCCTGCATGGCTGTGTGGTGCCTCTAAGAGAATGTTAATTTTTGGAGAAAGACATGGTACTGCCACTTATTGAGAACTGGACACTTCTAAAAAGTCTCTAAGTGACCAAAACTTGCAGTGCTCAAAATCATTGGCCAAAGTTATGCAGGCATATATTTCTCTGTAAAACGTTCCCCATTGTTGGTTGTACTTCCTAGCTGTACATTGAAGCCAGGTGTTAGTTATATTAATTTCTTTTGCTGCAAGTCATAGCACCACAGCCTTGAGAGACCATTGCTATGTCCACTGAAAGTGGAGGCTTCAGACCTTTGAAGAAAAACAGCAGAAATCAGAAGGTTGTGAAGGGTTATCACATGCACAGACGCTAGCAGCAGGGGGAAATAGGAACAGGGATGGGACCAGAATTTCCTCCCTCATGAGAAATACTGATGAGATTTCAATTGGTTTATTACAGTGATTTTGATGCAGACTGATGGTATTATAGATACTGTCTGTTATTGATATAGTAGTATTTATTTTCAGCATGGCCAGCAGGTGCAAACCTGTGCATTGCTTGATGCTCATCAGAAGCAGATGTTCTCTGGCTCCCTGTTGCCACAACACACCAGGCCCCTTCCAGGGCTAAAGCACCATTCCTCTTTTGTTCTCTGCTGGCGCCTGCAGGAAAGGGAATCTTCAGTTCCTGGCTGAAATAATTCCTCTGTTGTAGCTCTATGCTTTTGGTGTGTTGGGAGCAGCACATCAGACTAGAACCAGACCGTCTGCTTTACTGGCTCTATAAGTGTGGTTATTAGCACTAACCATATTTTTTAACAACTACGAGGAAGCTGAACAACAACTTGACAAATGAGTTATTTCACATTTAAGACTCGTGCTTTAACAAGCAGTTCTCTGCTGTGTCGCACCCTGAAATTGGACTTAGCAGTAGCATGTAGGACATGGCACGTGCATCTGCAGGACCGTATTTGACTTTTGGTAATTTTTGTTGCCGCAGGTATCAGCCTTGTACCTGAAATGAAATGATGCTTGTTTCGAAGCCAAACAAAGCGCCTTTTGAGGCCCTCAGTCCTGTGGTCAGCACTGCTGGAAGAGGCATTAGAGCATGTCAAAGAGCTGTCTGGACAGAGGAGAGGTGATAGCAGAATGAGGTGAGGCAACGCAGTACTGCCGTGGACAGGATCTGAGTGAGCTGGGCCTGAGGAGTCTTGGTTTGCTGCCGGTGCTCTCACAGGAGGCTTGGCTACAAAATCGTGAACCTCGCAGCTAGGAACTGTGATTTCTTGCTTAAAACTGGTATATTCCCTTCCACAGAAACTGCATTAACTCCTTTGGTAACAGTCTGTAGCACAAATCCTGGCTGTTTAATTGGATTTATCATGGCTATTGGGAGGATGAATGTGTTTACAGATTTGTTGTGAAAGCTTTGTTGTGTGTTTTTCTCATAGCAAGTCAACTTCCATGTGGTGCAGTTATGTTCAAGATGTTCCCTGTAGTAGTGGAACAATGTCAGATTATTCTGCGTGTGCACGTTGTTCTTCAAAGGGATTTTATCTGAGACACAGTACACCATGTCGGAAGGAGAAGTGAGCTTAGCCTTTTATTGAGAAAGGCACACAAAGCTTAAAACACAATAAATCCTGTCAAATCCTGTTGTCTTATAGAGAAATACTTGTCTCTGTCTATTGAAATGTGAAACTTTTTCCCCATTGACTTTCCTCTTGCTCCATCCAACTTCACCAGAACTGAATCTGTCCATCTGCAGCTTGCTGCTTGTGTGCTGCAACCTGAAAGGTTGAAGCAAACACAGTGGGACGTTTCAGAGACAAAAAATGGGGGGGTAGGAAAAAAAAAAGCCGGAACGCTAAGAAAAAAAAAAAAAGAGAGAGAACTTTAATTTGGTTTGGGAAGTTTCTTAGTTTTTGTTTGTTTGTTTTGTCATCCTGTGTAGTTTGGCCTAGAAACTTGCGGAGTGTTTGATGCTGTTGTACAGAAACCCCGTGTGAATAATCCCGCTCCCCACCGAGGGGATGCCGTGGTACGGGAACTGCCATCGGATGTCGAGGGCTCTGGCAAACAGGAATGAAGCTGGTCGCTAGTGCTGTCAAACTTGTAGGTTTTGTGGGGTTTTTTATATTAACTTGGGTAACAATGCAATTTAACAATACGATTTCCTGTCTGATGGCAGCTCAGATATTAAATGTCACATCTGCTGAATACTTTCATTCTTAACTATGACAAGTTTTCCCAGTGCTTCTAAAAGAGACAGTCGTGATATGTTTCATTCCCTGCTGAATGATAGTCAGAAACACAAATTTCTTCTGTAACCCATTATCGTTATTACTAAGTGTTGTTATTAGCAAGCCTTGTAGAGGAGTTACCTGGCACAGCAGCACGACGATTCTCCCCGCCATGTGAAAGGTCAGGATTTTCGGGTAACACCATTTGGAGCCTGTGACCTGTTAATCTCATAGGAAGCGAACAGAAGACGGGCTGGGTGCCTGCGATGCACAGAGCATCGCTGTTGCAACAGGCAGAGTATCTGTGCTGCAAAAATGCATGTACAAAGCAGGAGGAGCTTGCAGCTGCAGGAGGTCCTGGCGATTACCAACCGCTCTGTCGTAAGTGCTAATGAGGGAAGGGAGCGGGAGAAGGGACACGAGCAGATCAAAGCTAAGCAGAAGGGAAAATCCATATGGCAACTACTCACTGATAATAAAGGTGAGGGATCGCTGGCAATCGGATTTCTGGTGGCCCTACGCATGTTCACGGCAGCTGAGAGTCTGAGTGGGGCTCAGCTGAGAGCAGAGTAACCATGTATGCAAGCTTCAGGTAATAGTAATATTTCTCATTGGCTTAGTAAACCCAAATCTGCAGATCTACTTTCCTGATTTAAAATTTGGCCTTGATTTAAAAAAAAAAAAAAAAGCCTGAAGCTGTCTGCAGGTATGTAAGAATGTACCCAAGAATGTAGAAACACAACTTTGTGGGCTTCATCAGGTAGATATTTGCCAAATTTTCCAGAACAGTTTGTACATTGGAAAAAAATCACCATTAAAGAGCACAAAGTATACTTTACAGAAGCTCAGTGTCCAGGCCATTTTACAGAATTCAGGTTTTTAATCTGCTTCAATCTGGTTAAAAAGCCTGAAGGATTTCACAAGACTTCGTGAGTCATGCAAAAATTCTATTGCATTTTTCCCTCTGGTTGAAATCACAAAAGTTACAAGTGGTAGAAGAGCTATTAAATCACAGATAAAGAATGCTGCATGATGGGTTGGTAATAATAAATACATTAAATTTAAAAACTCGTTTTTCTTCTAGTTTATAATTCCCTGGGAATTAATTCAACAGGTAAGAGCGAAGTATCGCAGCTCACCCTCAGAAGGGAGTGGCACGCAGCTGCATCCCTTGCAGAGTCGCTATTCCTTCTCTGGCTTTTCTTACCGCTCCAGGCAAAGGGAGATTTTAATACCGCTCCTTTATCTAGCACAGGTAATTTCCCCACCCTGTACCAGCTCAGCTTCTCCGGCAGGTATGTTGGGGGATGGTGGACCCAAGCTTTCATCTGCTCCCAAGTCTCCTGCTAACAAAAATGCCTGTTTGGGATCCCACAGAACCTGCTCTGCGCCTGGAGCTGCTACTTCTGCAGTGTTAGGAGACCTGTGTCCCTAGATTTATTTTTTATTATTATTATTAATATGTTTATTACTAGAGTAAATTCTGCCTGGAACCACTGCTGGGATCTGTGGGTAAGTATTGGTCTGGCATTTTAACTTTTTATTTTCCCCCCTGTATTCTTATGCCACTGTAATTGTTGAAATCCTTCTCCTTTTAGTTTTTTTTCCATGAAGCACTGTGGTCAGACTTCCCAGATGTTGTGCTTGTTAGCCAGGAATTTCTAGAGACCAAGGAGGAACTGAAGGTAAGCGCTAGGCAGGGGGTCTTGCATCGCCATAAACCACAATCAGAGGAAAAGTCTCACTATTTATTTCAGTCACCGTTTTTGGAGCACATATTGGAGATCAGAAACTACTTTTAGCACAAATAAAAGTAAATTCCAGTAACAGGGAAGACGTGTCATTTTCGCCAGTATTTTGTGAAAAAATTGAGGGGAAACCATTATTTTTCACTGCTTATGTGGTTGAAATCTGTGTGATTAAACTGGTTTTTAGCTGAGGGAAAATAGCATCGTTCACAACTTGGCTTGCGGCTCAGGGAGAAATAGTTCTGCTTCTCAATAAATCTGAAATGTTGTCACTATTAAATAGATTTCTAATGACTTCTCCTTGCTCCTTTCTTCAGGTTCCCATTTTCACACATTCTTTTTGTCTCCCACAGCCACTTCACCCTGTCTGTAACCAGTTCCTGCTGGAGAAAAAGAAGAATGGAAGAAAAGAAATGCAGATCACCGTAAGTCACGAAGTTAGAATTTCAGACAATGTTTTTGGTGACATCCCTCAGAGCCAGATCATTGCCACCAGCCATGCAATGGATAACAGGGAACCCCAGGTCCTCAGAAAAAAAGTCTCGATGTAGAGAAGGCTTATGGGATGAGCAAAAATGCACATTCCCACAAAAATTTCATCTGTTGCCAGAAACATCTGATCGTGTAACATCTCTGTCTCTCTGTTTCTTGTGGAGTAACACCAGACCTACTTACCCCACTCCTACATGTAGTAGGGTATGGTGGGGGATAGTTATGTCTTATACAGCAAGGATGTTGATGTAAGACCTCAGAAAACAAGTACAAAGATGTATTGATTTTAAGAAATCAACTCGAGGTAAATACCTGGCATGGAAAACTCTAATCCAAATGATCAAAGTTTAGCCAAGATCAAAGCTTCTGAAAACAGGTTTTCATTACAGGAAATGTTAGGCAAGAGATGAAGCTCTCAGCTCAGCCTGTAATCAGCACCTGAAGATGGATCAGCACCTTAAGAAGATCCTGTATTGTTTTGTCTTTGAAAAGCTGGCAGCTATTTTTGAAAACAAAAAGGCCTCTATGGCGATTATCGGGGTGAACCATGCAGCTATCCACATATTACTCAGTGGTAACTGTGTCTTTTCTGCTTTGTTTCTCAGCAAACCCCTTGGATGAGGTTCTGCATGTGCTTTTTCTGTGTCAAATCCGTGCAGAGGAAAGCAAGCCGTGGACTTTGCTTGTGTCTGTTGCTAAAGCCTGGGACTCACGTGTGTGTGTTGGCCACCAGTTGCTTTCCACAAGGCTGGTCTTTGTTCAGTTCATCCAGCTGTCCCTGGTCCTCTCTGAGGCACCACCACCTGGGTCACATAGCAGGAGAAGACCAACTTTGCTCTTCTACCTCAAGGAACCACCTAGAAGAAGAAGAGGGTGGGACTCCTTACTTGAGATCCAGTGAAGGCAGCCAAGAGACTGGTCACAGTTGTCGGAGCCGGTGATGCTGTGACGAATGCATCCAGTTGTCTCAGAGGTGTTTGCTTTGACACAAGGACGTGAGGTGACCAGATGTCTTTATGAAGAAAAGTTGTGGTTGGTTTGTGTGTCGGTAGCACCAGGATATCCCAAGCACGGGTCAGAACCCCATTGTGCTGGATCCTGTTGAGAAGACAACCCTGGTTTTATAAAATGGGAGTACGCTGTGTGGATTCAGTAGGTACAGATGGCGGGAACCAGTTTGATGAAAAAACACAGAGTTTAGCAGAAAAAATAAACTCCTCCTTTCCTAAGGAGAGTGGTTTGTAGGCATTCTGGCAGGACTGCCTTAAAATACAGCAAGATACTCGCTTTATACCTTCAGACAGATGTTTTGCCACGTGAAGAGCACTCTCTCTCAAATGCAAAGCGCATGTTTCTTGGTTATTGTGCCGTGGGTTTTCCCTGTACTGGCTTGTCACCATGGCACTGGGCTGGGAAAGCTGCAGATCAAAAGCTTTACGGAGCTGAAACGGTTCTGCTTTCATCGCCCATTTAAAAAGAAAAAAAAATCTAAATAGAAGATGAGAACCTGCCCGCTTTGGGTTCAGATGCAAGTAATTATAGGACCAGGCAACAGCAGGGTACTTTCTCAAAGATGCGTAGATGGTTGGGCCTCTTCAGGAAATTTGCAGCAAACAGGTGATTAATAAAAACTTTTTGAAGCTATGAAAAGTGGGTAAAAAGAAATGGCTAATGAAACGCTGGTGAAAGGAAATGTTTTATCTGTTGGCTTTCATTCTGATCCTGTTGTTTTTTTCTGTAGATAACTTTCAGAGTGCCCTTAAGTCTTCTCAAAAGGTTATTACTTTTACAGTGGCATTAAAAGGGCTGAAATGACATTTGCAATGAGAGTAAGTGACTCTCTTGACGTTTTGGCACCCACAGCTCCAGATAAACTGGAAATGCAGGCATTTAGTAAATCTGAAAATCAGTGCCTCTTGGCCCTGCATGCTCCAGAGGAGCCAACCTAAGTTTTGTGAGTAGGACCAGAACAGAAACACGGTATATGCCACACAATGGACATATATCTGGAAAAATTAAGCCACCCAGAATGAATGCCAGCTCATAAGGTGGTGGCCGCTGTTCTTTTTGTCTTATCGTTGGAAGTCAGGGAAGCCTGGCTGTTGGTTGCATAGATGGGAACAGCAAGACTTCTCTTTCTGGTGTTAGTTTTGGCTGGCCAGAGATGTAATTCTTACCAATTTCTGTACTTTAAAATCACCTCAGGTTTCTAGTTCCCAAAGTAAAAGCGCTCCATTCAAGGTCTAGAGTCGATTTAAGCAGTGACTACTAATCCAGACCTGGTTCTTGAGATGCTCTGAGTCACCCATGACAAGGTGAAAGGCCAGGGAGGACCTGGCAATCAAAAACCAGCACAGGGGACACAAGGAGGTATACCCATGAGATATGTGTCTATGCATACATCCATATATACAGCTGTATCTCGGTTATAGAGGAATGTTCCCTGCCTCACCAGCAGTTCCTAACTCGCAGTTTTCATTCCAGAAGGAGAATCCGTGACAGACTCGAAGTGATGAGTAACTATCCACTTTCTTCCATTCCAGCTGCCACACAGGCACATTGGTCCCTTGCTGGCCCAGCAAATTTGAACATCTTAAACGTTCCTTGTTGTCTCATGTCTGCCCTGTCACTAATTGTTTGCTCGCTGTTGCAGTGTGTGCACCCTTCAGCCGGGTATGGCAGGGTCTTCTTCTCTTAGCTGCTACAGGGATTATTTTTACAAGAAGAAAGAAAATATCCTACTGGTAAACAGCGGTACACGTCTAGGGAAAATGTCAGCACTTAAACCCGAGTCTTGCTTTTCCCTCTGAGTTGTCATCGCTGGATCCTCTGCCCTTCCTTCCAAGTGGGTTTGAGGAGGTGGTTGTTTTGGCTGGAATTGGAGAGGCACAGGTGGTACCACCAGCTGTAAACTGGAGGAGGCACTTCCTGACCATGACCACTGCCTACACGCAGATCTCTGCCAAGAGAGGAGCTGGAAGGCACAGAAGCCTTCTCCTTACTTGGAAAAAGGGCCTGGAGGATAATCATCGCTCCCCTCTCCCGCGGGCTTTCACCTGGAGGCTTCAGGCTTCTCTGCAAGCGCTTGGCTTCCCAAAATGCCGAGTCATGAATAACCCCCAGCTGTCAATGGAAGGTGGATAAAATGAGGCATTGAGTATTTAAATTCATGCACCTGATATTTAGGTGCTGGGGTCTGTATAAAGGCCCTGGGAGCTCAGGAGAGGCAAGTGTGTGGGTGCATTTATAAGCCAGCTTACTGTTACCTTAACCATGGCTAAATAACTGGTGAATGAATACATCCCNTTTTTTTTTTTTTTTTGAAGGGGACTTCAGTGTGGGTTCAGTTGTCTGCTTAACCACAGCTAAGTAACTGGTGAATGAATACGTCCTTGATCTCTGTGAGGTCAAGATTTTGCCCTCTGGCTTTAAACGCCTATGGCGAGAGGCTCGTCCCAAGCTGCAGAGCCAGCACGTGCTGGGGTCTCCTGTGCACATTTTTTGGTGTTGCTCTTGTGGGTTTGTTTTTTGGGGAATGCTGCTGGCCCCCTACATAGGCAGGACCATCCCAGTCTCAACTGCCAGCACACACCCCCATTTGTGGTTATGTATTTTTATTGCCAGATTATATAGTTTTGAAATTATTGTCTGGTGCTCATGTCTCCGCCTTGACATAATGAAGGCTTCTGCTGCTGGCCCTGACTTGCCTTGTCTTTGGGAAATTTGGGGTGCCGTGTCTCCTCGTTTGCTGAAAGGCCTTTCCCCGGTCCCTTCAGCCCGTTGCTGTCTTGGTTTCCATCTTTCCGGGCGCCCCGCGCAGCCGGCAGGGCAGAGGCGCTGGCGGATCAGCCCACCACCACATGCTCCTCGCCCACGCGCAGATTAAAAGATTAAAGTTGCAAACCAGAATCCCCCTTGGGCGACTGGTGAGATCTGAGCGGCTGGCGGCAAAGCCAAACTCCCACTCGGGAGGTGCGGGGCTGTCGCTGGTGCCAGAGCCACCGCCTCCCGACATCCCTTCCTATTTTTACAAAGAGTTAAATAATAAACCCGAAGGAAGGTCCTGAGCAATGGCTCAGCAGTACCCGGCGGCTCGGCACGCTCCTGAGGCTCACGAGCCCTTCGATGGTTTCCTGTCCTTCCAGAGAGGTCTCGCACAAGGCTCACCCTATCGAACCTACCGCTAGATGTGCCCACAGTTTTATATTCCTTGCTGCTGCTTGTTTGTATATTTTCTCACTTTCCCAACCCCCCTGCCCTGTATCTTCAGTAGGACTGGCCAAAGAATGGCCTTTTTGGTTTTATGGCTGGAAGGCACAGAAGTAAAACTGCGTCTCAAACCACAGTATTATTTCTGTGTCTGTAGGTATGGTACAAAATGAAATGAAATTAATTTTATTTGACTAAAGCAGTGAGTCTGAGCCAAGATGATGATTCCATTTAATACTTGATACTGAGCTCTCAAAGGTAATTTTTCCCATTTTTTCATTGCCATTGTTTTTAAGTTTTGGAGTGACCTTATCAGAAACAGGACATTTCAAAGCAAAAAGTTCAGCTATGCTGTTTTGAAAATGTTGAAATGGTATTATTATTTTGGCATCTCAGAAGTTCCTCCTCCTCCCTGTACTTTTCAGCTCTTCGTCAGACACAGACTGCACCTGTGAAGATGTTCAGTTCTTCAGGGCTCCACGTTTCATTGTGTTTTCCAGCCATTGAATGTTTTTCCCAGCTCTTCCCAAGTGCTTGGGTGACACCAGAGCGGAGCGAGCACCGGGACCTTGTCACCCTTGCAAGAAATAGTGTAATTTCCAGGTTCGTGCCTGTTTTGCTGAAAACTAAATGAGAAGTTTTAGCAGAGTTTTGTTTTATGAACTGTATGTTTGCACAGGTCTTTGTCAGTGATGAATCTGTAGCTTTCAACTGATTATAATTAGCACACTATTTTATTTACGTAGGATTTATCTAATTCAGATGACTAGATGAAATTCTTTGATCTTCAGGGTACAAGAGGTGAGACTGTGATGACTTTAAACAGTTGCTCCTGGCCATAAAATCTATTCATTTGAAAATCAATAGGAAGATATCACTTGCAGCGTTGATGGGATAATTTCCTCTGCTACTCAGCCCTGATCCTGTTCTCCTGGTTTTCACGCTCCTGTCAAGTTTAAATGTTGTTGGTTTGGTTTGGTTTGGTTTTTTTCTGGAAGCTCTGTTCCAGCCTATCCTGCACAGCTTTCTGTGTGCACACACAGTCCTTTTCATCTGAAGCCACTTTCTGATTTACACGCACCTAGCGTGCACTCTTCTTCAAAATTGCTTTTCCCAACCATGCATTCAGTCAGGTGTTGTAGTTGCCAAAAATACATCTCACTCCATATTTGTTCTGCATTGCGTTTAATGGATTTATAGGTAGTGTTTTAGAGACTGTAAACTTTCTGGGATGTGGTCTCTAGCAAGTGAGGTTGTCTGCTCATCAAGTCATCCCCATTGCACAATGGTATGAATATTTATGGTGCTAAATATTAAGAATAATCCTTGCCTCTGACTCAGGACTCTTCTTTGGCATATCTAGAATTGCACCACTGAGGAAGCAGTCTAATTGTTATCCTCATTTCTAGATGGGGAAACTGAGGTGCTGGAAGGTGAAATAACTTGTCCGATGTTGGCAGAGGAGAGCTTGAAGGGGGAGCGCAGCCGTCTCTGGCCCCAGCTACACGGTCCAGGCAGCCTGCAGCACGGCAGCATCCTCAATGGCAGCTAACAAAATTCTTGTTTCTGCACTGCATTTTTGCCTTCTCCACTAGCAGTGCACAACTGGAGTGTTTTCTTCCCAGGCACTAATAGCCTCCCTGAGAAATATGTTTCAGCCTGCATTTTCAGCAGTACTTCTGCATGTGTTAGGGCCCAGCTAGCAGCTGTGCCCAGCTAGAAGGTGACAGAGTGAGGCGAGGGGGAGAGGTGGTGGCACCCACGTCCCTGCACTCTGCTGCTCCTCCTTGGGTGGCAGCTGGGGAGGCTGGGGACCGACCACGGGACCACGGGGACGTTCTGCGGGGAGCTCCCTGGGGAGCTGTACCAGCTGCTGTGTTGGCAGCCTTGGAGCTGCCTCTGGGTCCGACTTGCCGTCCTGTCTCCTTCAATATAATTGCTTGCTGCTGAATTATTTTTTTTTCCTTTCCCTTTGATTCTGTGGCACTTGCATCCTCATCAATCTTGCAATCTGGGGATTCTGAGGAACTGGAAAACTGATCATCTGCAGATTTCTTCTGTATGTTATGAAAGTGTCCCTATGCCATGTGTGATTCCAATTTTTTTTTTTTTTTTTGTCTAATCAGATGGAACATCAAGGAGTCAGGCTGTACTGGCGAGATCTGTGTGCTGAACGGGGAAGGAAGGAGCTGCTTCTGCAGAGATGCTCCCAGCTCCATAGAGGTGACAGCACATCTATTGCTTCCCCCTCTCTGACCTTGTGCTTTACCTCCCCGTGCCCCACACCGCTCAGCCTTGCAAATTTTCTGTGTTTCCTCTCTTGCAGAGCCTGCTGGGGCAGGACTGCTTAAACAACACTGGCTGTGGAGAGTCCTTGAGGAGTGGCGGAGCATGTCTGCCTGCAGATCTGCTGTACACGAGCCCCTTTCTCATTCTTTGGAAGTCTTGAGGAACCAAATTGCTTCATGGAAGTGGCCAGAATTCTGAGAAGAGGCTTTTTTCTCTCTCCTATGTGTAAATGAGACCCACCCAGGTACCTTAGCACAGTATATGTATGTATTATAGAAAAAGCAAGTGTAGAACTTCGGATGGGTTTATTTAGGTGCAAGAGTGTGTGCGCTCTGTGCATCACACTGAATGTTCATCACAAGCTTTTCAGCACTCTGTAGGGCCCGCGTCATGGAGCAGATCAGACTAGATAGTCCTCATGCTAGGTAAAGGTCTTAAAATTGTACATTTATCCCCCAGCTTGCAAGCATTTTAGGCAAGAAAGGAGGTCTGAAATAGAGGTTGTCTTCTGAGCTGAAGTTCTGCTACCTCCATCACTGGGTCCACCTGATTTATTTACTTCCTTAGCATTACAATTTCTTGCTTTCACCTACCTACTCTCAGTACGCTACAACTGTTTCACAATCAAAATATAACAGCGTGAAAACAGCTAAAAAATTACCAGAACTCTTTCCATCCCTCCCTTCCCATTCTTGTAGGGAAGGCGTCTTCTGAAGGAGACCATTACCTTCAGCTGTCAGGACATCTGGGAGGGGGATCAGGCTTGGAGCTGGTTTGTCCTCTGTGGGATGTAAGCAGAAGCAGTACCTGGGCAGGAAAGTGTCTGAATTTTAGTGGTAGGACAGTGCTAAAAAATACCGTAAAAACACTTCCTTGCTTTTTTTTTCATTGGAGGAGTCTCTATTTGTCTCATCTCTGGCTTTTTGCCCAGAGTTCTCGGATCTCCTGGTGAAGGGAGACAGCAGAGCATGTTTGTCCTATTCCTCTTCCCCTGTGCGAGATGCCAGACTGGAGCAGATAAAGCCACCGCTCCTGGTCTAAGCACACACCACAGGGGAGGCTCCAGTCTGCTCAGCCCCTCCTACATCTGCCCTGACACATCCAGTGGCCCAGGACAGGGCTGAGTTGCCCCCCGTTCGCTGGCAGCCCTCAGGAGCACAGCTCAGTGCTGTCGGCATCCCTGCAAACCTTCACGAACACTCCCGAAACAGGGATGATGGTCTCTCTAGGACAGGCACACACAGTTCCAGGTGTGCAGGGTCACACTGGGTGGACTTCAGAGGTGTCCTGGGACCTTCTTGCGGGAGAAGGGATTTGCATTGAGTGTCCCTGGTGAAAATTTGACTTCCTATCTCAATGTGCACCATCCATGCTCATTTTCTCTGTAGGAATGGCCGTATTTCTGTTGCACTGGATGCATAGTATATAAAGCATTTAGGACAAAAAAGTCTGTAGAAGCGTGATACTAATAATATTTTACAGTTTTAATTACCATGATTGTAGTGCCTTGAGGCGTATGCAAAAACATTTTGAGTGGGAGGAGAGAAGGCAGCGCTGTGAACATTTTTGTGGTTTTGCTGGGCAATGTGTAATTGAGTTTTCTCATGGGAACCACAGCGTGCCAGGGAGCAAAGCTGCCCCTGCCTCCTCCCCTGCTCCGCCAGGATCCCGGACCCAACCCCAAAGTCAAGGAGATATAACCACAGTTCCAGGCAAAAGCTGGGCTGACAGTGCCTCCGCTTTGCAGAGGGGCTCCCGGTGCAGGTGCTGCATGTTTCTGCAGGCAACAGGTTGTTTTTCCTTGGGCAACATCCCTTCTGTACAACCAGTGGCAGTTTCGCCCGCGGGATGATTTTAGGATTGGGCAGTGGCTGATTTGTGGCAGGGATTTGCCGGCAGCCTCGAGGGCAGCGTTGCCTGTTTCTCGGTCGGGGCGCGCAATGCAGCCGCCCACCCGTCCGTGCCGTGCCTGCGTGGGCAGGGGAGGCGAGGGGACAGACAGAGGGACCTTGTGTGGCCGGGTGAGCCCTACGGCACCCGCCTCGGCACCTTCCAGCCCCCTTCCCACGGGGGCCTGTGGGGCAGCTGCAACACACCTAATGCAAAGCAACCACCACTAGTTTAAAGGTAGGAAAATAGCCCGTGGAGGAAGGAAAAGTTCTTAGATCTAGGTGTAAGAAAATAAAAATGATGTGGAATAAGGATGCTTGCATTTCCCTAGCTAGAGAATGTAGTCATGCATCTTTAGAAAACTTTTTTTAAACTTTGTCCCTAGACCATTTATTCATTTTCAGACATATTTACGTAGTTTCTGACAGTGATTTGCCATAGGCTCATAATTAAGATGCTACAAAGGCATTAGCCTTCTATTTGAAAAACTGCAAGAGGACAGATTTAGATTAGATATAAGAAATTCTTCCCCATGAGGGTGGAGAGGCCCTGGCCCAGGCTGCCCAGAGCAGCTGTGGATGCCCCGTCCCTGGGAGTGCTCACGGGCAGGTTGGACGGGGCTCTGAGCAACCTGGTCTAGTGGAAGGTGTCACTGACCAGGGCAGGGAGTTGGAACCAGGTGATCTTTGAGGTCCCTTCCAACCCAAACCGTTCCATGACTCTATGAAATTCAGTTCTATCTGGTTACCAGAGTCAGTCCATGACTCAACAGTTGCAATGATGCCTTTGACAGCCATGGGATTGACTGGAGGGCAACAGAACCCAAAAGGAAACCCTGGGTGATAGGTATTCCCAGCTAAGAGAAGAGTTGGATGTTGCCTACAAGACAAGCATATTTTACTGAGGCAGTTTTCCCTCACACTCTATTTTCCCCCTCCCCCATTCCATACTTTTCTATTGTTATCTGCACTAAATACAATTTACACTATTGAAAACTCAGATGTTAATCAACTCTCCATCAATTAAATACATGGTATTGTTTGTCCTCACTTGGTTTGGCATTTGGTATTTCTTACAGATTTTTGTGCGTCTTTATTGTGTAGAGATTTAAAAACCTAAAATAAGAAATTCTCATGAAATCAGTATTTTTAAAAAGGGATCAAGTTTTGACCCCAGAGTCACCAAGGCTCCGGTGAGGAGCAAGAATGCGATCTCCCATCGCTGCGTTACATGTTGTGCAACGAGTTTTTACAAAGGTTAAAAACTGAATTATGAGTTCATAATTGAACAGCTTCACAAGTGAATTCATAATTGAACGGCTAATGGGGATGAGCTTGTGAAGCTGTAGAATGAAATCCTCAGCATCGCTGTCAGCTGGTATCCCTGGGAGAGGGAAAGGCGGGCAGAAAGGAAGATGGACTTTTCCTTCTGCTCGGTATTTGAGTTCTGCCACTTGCCATATTACCCGGATGCATCTCAGGGGCTGCCGGGTACCATCACCTCGTGTACCAGCTCTATGGGCATCCTGCTCCTGAGGGACCTTCCCAAACTGCTGGTGGGGGCCCCTGGGCCAGGGGTGGGCAGCTCTCCAGGTGTGACGCAGGCCAGGACCATCCGGTGCTAACACTCCATTAACCACTGGGCCGGTTCCCAGTGCTGGTGCATGTGGGGTGCACAGGGCAGGGAGGAGGAGGGGGAAGGTGCTGTTCACCCCGGAGCGGTGATGTCCGGTGTCCCGCAACCCGCGAGATGGGGGACTCCGCCCGGTGAGCCTTCTCCTGCGGAGGCCGGTCCGGGGCAGCGGTGCCGCTGGGGGGCCCCGCGGGAGCGGGGTTTATCTCCAGACCCTACCCCGGGCCGGGCCGCCTCGCAGGGCTGTCGCGGAGCACCGTGCGCCTGCGCCCGGCCCGGCCCGGCCCGGCCCCTCCCCTCCGGAGCGGCCCCAGCGCCGGTGCGAGCGGAACGTTCGACACGGCCTTTCTGGCGGGGTTCGGAACCGCGGGTTCGGCCGCGGCGGGGCGCG
>VWYH01007424.1:153467-224014 GCA_013399365.1 Pampusana beccarii | reverse complement strand
GCCGGGCTGGCCGGGCCCGGTGGCCGCGGGGAGGCCGGGCCGACACCCGCGCCCCTCGGCGGAACCTTCACGGAGAAGCGACCTGCAAACTTGGTGGCGGCGGGGGAGCCGGACCGCAGCGCCCGCGCCCGCCGCGCCGTTGGTTCCTTCGCCTCCGTTCCCGTCCGGGGCCGGTCCCCGCTGCCATGCCGGGGCGGTAGGTACCGCGCCCCGCGCCGCGCTCGGGTGGGACGATCGCAGCGAGCGGGTGGGAACCGGGAAGTATTTGGGTTCTTTTTCTTTTTAATCCTTAACGCGATTTTTTTTTTTTTTTTTTTGTNTTTTTTTTTTTTTTTTGCACGTTTGAAGTTTCTCATTAGTTGGGGTGAGATACCCATCTGTATTTGAATGTGAAACTCACTTATTAGGTTGTATTTTGGCACATCTCAGAGCTAGACAAGACTATTTAATTTGCTAAGTCTCGCTTCTGCAGCTACATGTAATTTTCTTCTGCTAAAAGTCCTCTGGAAACGCTGCAAAAATGTAATGAATATGCAAAGCAGCCAGCTCTCACATCCAAATCCAGTTCGTCTTCAGAGACTTCTCAAAACGCCCAAAGTGATCAAGATGTATTATGAAATAATCACTTTTGCCTAAAATACAGCAATGTGATGTTTCGCACTTACTCCTTGTGCGCGTTCCTAATTTAATTGGTGACAGCCCAAATAGAATTCACCTGAAATAAAAATCTTTGAGAATCAGTTCGGGTTGCTCGGTAGCTTTTACATCTAGTGCAACCCTAAGAAGCAGGAAAACTGCTGGTGAAGCCCTTGCCCTGAGCCTCTATCCCACAACTCCCGAGTTTTCCTCTTCCCGGTACTTCACCCACCTCCACCACCTGCTCCCTGCTGCCGTGTGTCTTCCCGAAACCTCCGGGAATTGTGCAGCTTTGAACTGGGACTACGCAGAATGGGAAGAAATGGGAGTTTTCTCTGGTTAAAGATGCGGAGCTGGGCTGCTGCTGCTTTGTCTTGATAAGAGGGAGCCGGTTGCAGGAATAGGTTGTGATTCCTGTGCCGATTGTTTACAAATATTTAGCAGTGCTGTGTGGTTTTTGTTTTCCTTTTTCCTAGAGTTGTGGTTGTGGTCAGAGTTAAGGTGACATCCAGCGTTCGGAGGGAAGGGCACGGTGTGTGGGGTGATAGGTAATGTGGGATGAATTACAGTTGGACTTGATGATCTTAAAGGTCTTTTCCAACCGAAGTGATTCTGTGATTCTATGAGAATGCATGGTTGTGGGTTGCAAAGGCTGAGTGAAAATCTAACTGGTGATTTCCTGGTTCTTCTGTGGCTATAACAGTACATAGCCTTGCATGTGTTTTAAACAGCTTTTTGTGTTATGGGGAATTTCCTAGCTGCTTTGTTTGTTCTGTATGTGAAAAATGTATAAGGCAGCTGCTCTTGCCCGTGTGTTCCCACACATGGACGATAAGCAAAGAAGGGGGAGAAGCAGCAGCTCAGCTGCCATTGCCACGTTTGTTTATTCCTGTAGACCTTACCATGCCAGCTTCGCTTTCCCGCCTTTTGCCCCAAAAGGTTTAGCAGTTGTCCGTGCTTTGGAAGAGCTCCTTGCTGGCTCCTGAGGCAGCAGATGGTTCTGGTTTAGCTTCTTGGGGTTTGCCAGAGGACATGATTACCGGGTTTGGTTGGGGTTGCAGGTTAGAAAGCCTCAGACTCCTGGAGGAGGCTGTGGAAGAGGGGGAACGTGCGCGGTGCCCCAGGGTCTTACCCGAGGTGAGGAGCACACACGTCTCCTGGCTATGAGCTCGCCCCGTGTCTTCTTGTTGTGTAACCTCCTCTGGTGCTCACCCTTTGCCCTGAAAGCACAGTTCCTGCTGCGCTAAGAAAGGAGAACAGCGGTGGTGGAAAGCAGCGCTTTAGGTCTCTTAGGTGCAGTTTAAAGGGCGCCTGGAGGATGTGTGGTGGTGCTGAGACGTGAGGGGCCGCGCTCAGGCTTTGCATGGCTGGATCAGCGAGCAGAGCCAGGCAGCAAGAGCGATGCTGTGTGTCCTTTGGGTCAACATCTCCTCTGGTTCCCGCAGTGCTTTCTCAGCAAACCTGGGTTGGTGCTTATCCTCCTCCTAAGCCTTGTCTTATCCTCCAGGTTGACTAGCTTATCTGTTCTGTAGGCTGAGCTGAGCAGGGCCAGTGGAGCAGAGCAGTGATGTCTGGAAAAGCAGCCCAGCTGCCTCGGAAAGGGGAGGGAGCCTTCCCCTTGTACCAGTTTAGAAAGACTTGGGGTGTCGTTGAGGTGAGTGCAGAATGAGCTCAGTTTAGTGAGAGGAGAAGAGGTCAAAAAGGAGGAGCGCTTGAAAATGTGTTCTCTGCAGAAATCGGTAGCAATCTCAGATGGAAAATTCGCGTGGCCCTCTCTCAGGAGTTACTGTCCTAAATCTGGAAGGCAGAATTGGTCTTCACAGTGCAAAACAAAAGGATTTCAGTCTTGCTTTAAATGCAAATCTCAATGCAGCCTGAACTGTGGACTTGCCACCGACGCCTCCATAGTACATATTAATCCAGTTTTATCTGTCATGAGGAGATCTGTTGATTAGAAGCCTCCAGGTGAAGGCTGCTCATGGACTGTTGCTGCTCTTCCAGCCCGTGGGCTGGAAAAATGAGCTGCGTGCTCCTGGAGCTCCGGGGCTGTGTAATTGCACTGACACCGTCCTCCGGGAGTCACTTTAGCTCTCTGCACAAAGTCCATTTATGTAGATTTATGTAGATTTTATGCTAGGATGGATGGCTTTCTGGGCAGACGGCTATTCGTGTAACAGTTCTGTTAGTTAATTTGTGGTATTGATGGTAGAAAGTCAACATCGTTTGAAACGGGAAGGTAGAAACGGTTACTGAAATGCCGCTAAAGAAGAAGCTGTTAGTTTTGTTTGTCTTGTCAAAGTTTGTATGGAATGGGAGGATTTTTCTAGGAACCTGCATGAAGCGATGACAATTTAAAAAATACTGAATTATGTACCATTTAAAGGATTACCTTCGGTGGTTTTCCTCAGTTTCCTTGTTGCTGCTTGCATTTTTGAGTGTAGACAGTACGTAGCTGTTTTTCTGCAATTAACTATTAGTTTTGAAAGCTAAACTGTATTTCTAAAATATGTAGCTCTTAAATGTTTCCAGTTTGCCCCTGAGTTCCAGAGTGTGCTGTTTATTGGCTCTTGAGCTCACCAGCAGCTCCTTGAGGTGGCTGCTCAGATCTAAACAGCTATTGCTGTCCCTTCTTATTTACAAATACCGGTGTATAAAGAATTATATGAACAGCTGCTTGTTTGGGGGTTTTGTGGGTTGGTTTGTTTGTTTCTTTTTTTTCCCCAGGCTTTTCTTCCCCAAGAGGTTGTTTGTAGATATCCTGTTCCTTCCACGTACATTTTTTGTAGAGTTTCTGTTGGCTTCCTAATTTTATTTTTCTCTGGTAGAGTTTAATCAAAGTTTTATAGCAAAAGCCTGGTTTTTCAGATGTCTCTTGAATAGAAGTTGAGTTCCATTTGTTGTATCTGTACATTTACTTTGAGTTAATGAAGAAAAAGCTCATATTGTAAAAAAGCAATATACTGAAGTGCATACTTTAAAAATAATTTCTGCCCTGGTTTTACTTTTGATTACCAGTCTCCCAGTGCCCCTGAACATACATATATTCTTGCATCGGAGTTTTTAGGGGAGGAGGGCTACGTGTTATTAAAATGCTTTCCCCAAAGCGTGTGCAAATAATTCTGTAAGTGCCAATGTTTAGGTTACTACTGTGTGTTTTTTAAAGTGCAATGTGATAGTCGAGCCAGAGAAACGTTAGCAGACCGGCTCCACGTTGTAGTCCTGTTACTTTCCCAACCAACTATAAATTACATGCTTTAGATCTTATTGATTGGTGGTTTAGCTTAATACAGTAATACTGGAAATTATCCACTCGTAGTTGCGAAAGCCATCGTAGGGTGAAGAGATGTACGTGTGAGATCTTAGAATTCTCTGAGGAGTTTACGATTTGCGGGATAACTGTGGATAACGGGTTTTATGAAGTCGAAACTCTTGCACATGGTTTTTCCGCAGCCGTAAGGGTAAAATATTGCTGCAGTTTGTCTGCTGGGAGCTCTTGGAGCGCGGTTGCTGTGTTGCTGAACGGTATTTCATGTCGAAAGTGTCAATGACATACAGGCCTGTTAGCAAATGCAACGGGCAGGTGAATTCAAAATAATTTTTATTAACTGTATTTATTGGAACCCATCAGTATTTTTGCTTCATGTGCAGACGTGGCTGCCCTAATTAAGATCAGCAGAGGCATTAGATAATTTTTTACGTGAAATGGGGAAAACTGTAGAGATACTTTGTTCTGTACACCGTTTTACTGATCCAGCTTCGTTAATCCTCAGGTTCTGTGAAGTGCTTGTTTCTTCTTTGCTTTCCTTTTACAGTCCTCCACATCGCTATGGGGGAAATAATTTGAGAATTAAGGCAAATCTAAACTGATGAGTTTTATTTTCTTCAGGGGATCTAGTGTTCAGAAATTCTTCAGCGTGTTTTGTGATCATTTTGATTTGAAGATATAAAAGAGAGTCAAGTAGAAGCAGTGAGCAATATTGAATGACATTCTTGGGAACAAACATGAAGTGGGAATGCTTAAAACGAACCGGCTTCATGTTCGAATCATCTTTTTTGTAAGTGCTTTGCAACTATCTGCTGATTTGTTTTTTCGCAAATGTTTCCGTTAGGTTAACCAGTCAAAAAATAGAGCTATTGCCCCTTTTTTTTTCATTTCCACACGTGTTCTTACAGTGAAAGAAAGAAATCCGATGTGCTGAGTTGAGAATCTTCTGGAAGGATGGGTGGTGGGGGCACTGCTCCTGGATGTCAGTGTTCTGGTGCTCACCTCTCTCTCTTGTTGCCGTTCGCAGGTTCTGTCGTCCGTGATGGCGTCAGCTCTACCCAGAACCCTGGGGGAATTGCAGCTGTATCGAATACTACAAAAAGCCAATCTCTTATTCTACTTCGATGCCTTCATTCAGCAGGGTGGCGACGATGTCCAGCAGCTCTGTGAAGCAGGCGAGGAGGAGTTTTTGGAGATAATGGCTCTCGTAGGCATGGCTAGCAAGCCGCTTCACGTCCGAAGGCTGCAGAAGGCTTTGAGGGACTGGGTCACAAACCCCGGGCTTTTTAACCAGCCTCTCACCTCCCTGCCGGTCAGCAGCATCCCGATATACAAGCTGCCGGAAGGGTCTCCTGCGTGGCTGGGGATCTCCTGCAGCAGCTACGAAAGGAACAGCGGCACCCGGGAGCCTCACCTGAAGATTCCGAAGTGCGCTGCCACGACGTGCGTGCAGAGCGTGGGTGCAAGCAAATCCGACGTGGTGGGGAGCTTATCACTGCAGAGCGGCAGCGAAGCGAGGCTCTGGCAGGGACACCACACCACCGAGAGCGAGCACAGCCTTTCCCCGGCTGACCTTGGCTCTCCAGCCTCACCAAAGGAAAACAGCGAGACCCTGGATGCCGCCGCTGCTCTGTCGGTTGCCGAGTGCGTAGAACGCATGGTCCCCTCCCTGCCCAAAAGTGACTCGAATGAAGTCAAGGAGTTACTGAAAACAAATAAGAAACTGGCAAAGATGATTGGTCACATCTTTGAGATGAGTGACGATGACCCTCACAAAGAGGAGGAGATCAGGAAGTACAGTGCAATATATGGCAGATTTGACTCGAAAAGAAAGGACGGCAAACATCTCACCCTCCATGAGGTAAAACCCCATGAGCGACAGTGGCCTTCCTCCCCTGTTCCTACACTTTCCATGAGCTGTTCCCAGTGTGTGCTTTTTGTAGGGGCCCTTCTCACCAGGTGACAAGAGTTGTGTGTCATACAGGAGCTGCAGGGAGTTCTGTCTTGGGATGGACATCTTGGGTGCAGCAGAAGAACCCTTTTGTGGGTGGCCGTGTGCGCACACGGGCTGGTCACTTGGTGTCATCAGGCTGCTTGGTCGCTGACCCCCTGTCAGACACAGGGCTTAAACAGTTTGGCACTGAAATAGCAAACCAGGACTGCACAGAGCGTGGCCCTTGGGACTCCAGGCGTTTGGCATATTTTTAAAGCAGTTCTGTTTTGGTATTCCTTTGCCCCTTTGAGAGCAGGCTGGTTGGTTGGAAGATTAGTAACTAAAATTGCTTGTGTCTAGTGACAGGATCACCTGGCTTGGTTACAGCCCTCTGCCCCCTTCCCTCACCTCGAGAGCCTGCTCTGTAGCTTGTGCCCTCCAGGTAAAAAGGATTCTGCTGATGAGGTCTCTAGACACAGTGGAGGTGGGATTGTTTGCATTTGAATTGTGGTGAAGCTCAGTTATCCAACCTGTGGGGCTTTTTGGGCACAGTGGTCTTAAGCCGGTCAAGTGGAGTGCAGAAGGAACGGAAAGGACCATCTCCAGTGCTGATGGGTGGCTGTAATTTGAAGGTTTGTGCTTTCATACTTGTGTAGCATCTGTTCCCTCTAGTCCTTAGAAGTCCACGCAGGCCTCCTTCGCTTCTCCGCCGGTGTTCGTGAGGCGCGTACTGCGTGTGTTGTAACGCGATAGGTGTGTCTGTGTGGGGAATAGTGCCAAAGTACAGTACACGAGGAGAACAAACATTAACTCAAAGCGGTGCCAAAACTCTGATATGAATGCTGCATCAGCGTTTTCACAGTTAACAGTGATTGCAAAATTTCAGTTGGATTTAAAATTTGGCATGTGAGGCTTAGCTCCCAAAAGGAAAGGCAATGTTTATGTTACAGGAGTGCCAAAAAACTGTACTGGCTTTAGCCTTTTTTCGCTTCAAGGAGACGTTTTGTAGGTGCGTGATCCATAGCATAAGACTAGGTTCTCTTCATGCCTCTGAGTAGAAGGGCAGAAGGAAACAAGGTGCGTTTCTTTACATTTTTGTTTAAGTATTTACATGTATAAGGCAACTGCACATCACCAGCAATGACTTCACTAGAGCTTTTACTGCAGACTGGGGAGATGCTTCCAAGGGAACTTGTCAATAGTCAGCCGCATTTCTACCATGGTTTTAGTTGTGCAGCTTTTGCTTACATGCTTTGTGGCTTTATGTTGAACACTTACAACGTATGAATTCACCCAGTGTGCAAGAACAGATCTCTTCTTACTCCCCTGAACTTGTGGAAGCCTTTCCCAAAGCAGAACAAGTTGTGTGTGAGATGGAGGCAGGATTTGAAAGGATGAATTGTGTAGGTGCTCTGTGTACATCGCTGCAGAGTCGGGATTTGGAAGAAGGGGGTTCTCCCCACCTGAGGATGGAGGAGCGAATAGTGGGGTGTTAGTTCCAAGGAGCAGGGTTGCAAAGAACTGGAAGAAAGGATGAGGGCTCTGCCTTGTTAATTTTTTTTTTTTAGTGCCGCACTACAGATCTTCTCTACATCATTGTAAAACCATGTTTAAAAATGGAATGAGAGCATGGTTTGGCTTTAGGAAATATTTCTATCACTATTATGATTAAGGGCACAGGATCAAAGGAGTATGTGGTTGACTTATGCCTCACTTACGCATGTGGGGCCTCACTTAGCTCAATGGGAACTGCACACATGCGAGCAAGAAGAATTTGCTCATAATTGGTTTAGTGTTTGCTCAAAGAGGCTGGATTTCACCAAGTTTTGTCTTGAACAATTTTCTCTCCACTTCCATTTTAAAGGAGAAAACACACAAATAGTAGCAATGTGACAATTTTTTTTGTTTAAAATCTGCTAAACCAGAGTTTGCCTTCTGTAAACTCAGCTTCAGTGGATTTTTGGTTTTTTGGATGGCTTAAACAATTTGCTGCTCAGGACCTTGAACAACCAGGGAGGTAAGTTTGTGCTTGTCCAGGGACTGTGTTTCTGCACATGTTAATACATTCCAAGGCTGTCATCCTGCCTCACAGCTCAAGTTTTCTCCTTGCAGCTGGCAACAAACAGCTGAGTAAACTTCGCTATGAATTTAAGAAGATGAAGTAGTGGTTAGCTTCTGAATGTAAAGATCAGGGTATCTCCGGCTTCTCGAGCAGAGTGGAGTTGCGTGCAAATTAAACTCCAACTTGATGGAATTATTAGTGGTGAATTAGTTGAGAATATTCTCTGTTTCACTGTGAACACTGGAGCGTCTCGGGAGGTTTGAGCAGGCGACAGAGGCTGGTGGGAGCTGTAGACACTGAGCTGCTTTGGCAGCGTGTACTCTTGGTAGGATTATCCACGTAAGGTGGTGCTCTGCCGTGAAATCTGATGCAGAATCTTTGAAAGATGTTCCAAAACTAATAAATATACTGTGCTTAATCCATCCCATTGTCTCAGTATTACACGGCTTTTCGAGCACAGAGAGCACTTTATGTTTGAAGCTGGGCTGGAGAAGGGATGAACTCAGTGACCCATGTGTGTTTGAGTCAGGTTTGTAATTTGCATGTTAGTATTTCAGTACTTGTCTAGGTACCTATAAAACCGAAAAAAAAATCCTATTTAATAGTGTGGGAAACAGGAGTAAGAAATGGATGTAATAAATTTTGTCTAGCTTGGTCTCTTCCTTTTGCTGACTCACCAAAACAGTAGGGCTTGGTATTTAATTATGTGTTCTTTAGTGGAGGAATCTAGGAACCCCATCAGATGGGAATATACCCGTTCCTCTCCGTAGAGCCTCTATGGTTATGTGCTGCTCCATATCATTAAGGCTTCCAGCAAACAGAATCTTTATTTTTAGGCATGCAGTTTAATGCCTCCTGAAAAGGCAGGAAGCCATGATGCACTTCAATTCAGTAAGTCTGGATGTGACCTGAAAGAAGAAACTAGGAAAAACAAACAAACAAACATTTGGCTTTTCTCGTATATCAGGATAAACAGCATTTGCGTACAACTATCCAAAGCATGTTCAGTCACTTCAGCTCTTTGCAACCTTCCAGAACTTTATGGAGGCATAAAAACCATGCTTTGTAAGCATTACCCATGTTATTCATCCTCTGCCAAGTAATAGCTATCACTCTTACAGAAATTAATGCCTGCTTTGGATGAGAGTTCTTCTCATCAGCATTGTATTAATCATTTATTTTTGTACTTTTTTTTCCCTTGTGTTTTTTTTTCTGAAAAGATAGACATTGTAGAACAATTTTCCTGTCTAAGGGGTAATGGTTTGTTATTCTAGTACATTGTGTTGTAGGAACGTAGTAACCTGGAGATGTTTCACAGATTAAAACCTAAACTTCCCAGCCTTGTGCATCTGATCTCTGTGAGATTTTTTTTTTTCCACTGTACAGAGACTGAAGGATTAGGCAACGTATCTAGTTCGCCTGTTAAAGACATGTTTACACTCGGATTAACATTCAGGTATCCCAGGAAATGCCCTACTCATATCGGAGGTTTTTGTGCTAAACACAAGAAAAAATGCTTATGATATGTTAGGAGCAGCAATTCTGTGCGAGGTTTTCCTAGACAAAGCATATGGGCACAGGCCGCTGAGAGGGTCTCAGCTCTTCTGATACACGGTTTTGTTTTTTTCAGCCTCCCTGGAGAATAAGTCTTGAATTAGGAAAAATACATTTTCCGTGGGGTACAGTGGGGTGAGGGAGCGAGTTCCTCTCCCTCCTGCCCAGAGACACCACTTCACTGCACACCTGCTCTCTCCTCAGCCTCATCTTCCTCTCCTTGCCCAGCAGCGGTTTTGGTGTCCGAGCTCTCACCCGTGCGGCCCTGCTGTGCTCAGACATGGACCCCCGTGCTTTGCGTGGCCACGTCGAGGGCTGGGGTCGGCACGTTGTGGTCCCTCATCAATACACCTGCCATGCTCTGCAAAACTGGGCTGCTCCGTGATATTCACCAGCCCGAGGCGGGTACAGAACGTACTGTTGACAGCAGCAGCAAAGCTTAGGCTGGGCTCATTTGTGAGAAGCCAGGCCCATTCTGAGCAGCTTAATTTCCCAAAATAAAGAAAAAATACCTGTATGGTTCTGTTGGCCTCTTGCTGTTACGCCTTATTACAAGCGCTGGCAGTTCCTCAGCTGAGGAAGGGGTGAAAACGTCTCTTCAGCCCCTGATGACTGCGGAAGGAGCAGGGAATCTCCAGCATCTCGGTTTTGATGTCTGTCCTTGCATGAATAGTTTTGTTGTTTGTCCGTGCTGTTGATCGTAGGCTTTTCTGACAGCAGTATTGTTAAGCTCTTATAATTCATGACAGTGTCACCACTTTGTATAGGTTCTGAAGAGCGCTACAAAACCACTTTGAGACTTAAGGCGCTTGTTGTTGTTGTTGTTGTTATCCCCCTTTTTATGAACCTATTGCCAGCAGCAGAGGCACTAGAAATGTGTCCCAGCAGGCTCAGGAAAACATCCTTGAAACCAGTTACATTTGATTCATGTCTGAAGATAGTCTTCACAAACATGAGGGTGAGAAACATAGCTAAAAAAAGTTTAATCGTTTCTTAAACCATCACCTTCTACAGAATTTATGCTGTATTCACCAGGGAAAGCCATCTGTACCCACACTGTCAGGGTGGTGGTGGTTTTTTTTTTTTTTTTTTTGCAACTCCTGGGCATATTGCATTTATAAAAATAGTATTCTCTGTAAACTAGGCTTTGGGAGCCAAACGCTGTGAATGTTCAGAGCTACTGTTTTAAACTGAGATTTAATTAATGCTGGGATGAGGCACAAACGACGCACATTGAGAGTCTTACAATAATGTTTTACTTTAAAGGACATTAAATGCACCAACCACATTCATATCTTTTCCTTCCCAGAGGCTTACCTGGCTTAGTAAGGGTATAAATAAACTGAAGAAACCCTCTAGGGCTCAGTATACAATTATGGGTAATTTTACTTGCAATTGGAATTTTTTATTCTTTCGGAAGAACAGGTACCTTTACAAGCACAATGGGTGAAAGTATGCAAAATCATGAATCCCTGTTGTTGTGTTTAATTTCCAGCTAACAGTTAACGAAGCGGCCGCTCAGCTGTGTGTAAAAGATAACGCATTGTTGACCAGGAGGGACGAACTCTTCGCACTAGCTCGGCAAATATCTCGAGAAGTTACGTACAAGTACACGTACAGGACTACCAAGTAAGGTTTTAATTCACTCAAAGGACCTTTACTTGCAGGGAACTAATCAGTCTGATAGAATTTATTCTGAAGCACTAGAGACACTTTCTTCTTGCTCTTTAGCTTGCAAAGTGCTCTTCTGAGGAGGGCAGGAAAATGCTATTTAAGTGCTGAAGCTTTCACACTGCTACAATTTAGCTGTCTTGAATTACCCTTTCATTGGCTGTCTAGTTTTCCAGATTTTGGGGTGGTAGCACATCTTTCGAGGCATCCGAGAGGTTGGCATTTGAAGTATTTGAGGCATTTGTGTATTTCAAGGTTAATATCGTTTGGCAGAGTAGCCAAAGCTGTATGTGTATATATACATATATATATATATATATGAATAATTTTTTTTTTTTCTTTTCATATACAGGTTGGGTGTTTTAGTTTCCAGGGAGTGGAAAAGATAAGGTTGTAAGGAGTGGCTTACAGGCTTGTTTTAAAGGAACTGAAGCTCACTCCTAATTTCAGTTGTTACCATTCTGTTAAATGAACTGCTCTTATGAAACGCTAATGAAGGTGTAACAGCTTTTAAGTATAAGTAAAACTGTGGAATTAATAAATACAGTTTAAAATCTTGATACTTTCTGTATACTGTTTTAAATGTTAACTCCCTCATGTGTAATGCAATATCCTTTCAAAACGCATTTTCCTACACTTCTAGGAGCTTTTTAAGGTTCTCCTTTGCTCCCTTTCTTCCACAGTGATTAATGTAAATATACATCCATTCTGAGTAAGCAGTGCCAAAGGCATTTCTGTAATTCTGTGTGCTCCAGTAGCTTTCCCTTCTGTTCAGAAGAGTGCATGAGTCTCCTGGCACTTAAGAAAACAGCACAAGGTGCTTGTATTCCTCTATACTCGAGTGACGTTTACTGCCGAGTCCGAGTGAATTGGAGGCTTTTTCTGTGCACCTCACTTGTTCTGGTATTTTTTCCTTGACTCTGTTTTTCGTGGTTATTTCTGATGGTCAGGGTTAACGTGCTGTTCACTGATTGCGTATGTGTCTTCTCTTCTAGATCTAAATGCGGAGAAAGGGATGAGCTGTCACCAAAGAGAATCAAGATAGAGGTACAGTATCATGACTCCTGTATTCTGACCTATGCGTGCTAAAATTTGCTTTGGTTTTGAAGGGATCTATCTTAAGGGAAATTTGTCAGGAAAGCATTTGACAGACAGTTGATGGGTATGAGAGAAAGAGAACATCACCACTGTCTCTGCAAATGGAAGTGCTTGTTGGAGAAGCCTGTGGGAGCAGGGGCAAAGAGTAGGATTTGCTCAATGGTGAAGTTACACTCAGCGTTTTGCCCTCTGAGTAGGAGGGGGAGGAATGGAACTGACTGACGTCCTGGGGTGGAATAAGCTCAAGTTCTAAAGAAAATGTCATCTTATAAGGCCTTCTGCGTTTAAGTCAGTGTGAGGTGGGGTTTTTCTTAATTTGCTTGAGTCAACTTTTCATCATGTCCAGAATCCAGAATTCTGCCTACAGATTGATGGCAGAATACTAGCCATCTCCAGCTATGCTATAAATTATAAAACTAAAAATATGGAAAAGTCAAAAGTTAACTAAAAGCTATATATGTCAAAACAAATGGTTGTGCCTGTATGTATTAATTTACACTGTTCTGTAATTAGTTTTATATAAAAAGCATGTGTATACATGGCTAATGTATACACCTGCACAAGATGTTGCTTAGTGACATGCTGGGAGTTTCTTGTCGGGAGTGCAGGAGCAAAGTATATGTAGTTGACCCTTTTCTTCAGTTACCACTACTAGAAAATAAATCTGAGGCTTTTTAAAAAGTCACTTTAAAAAAAAAAACAAAACTAAAAATGTGGATACCTATATACCTCATAACAATAGCAGATCTTCTTTTTTAATTTATTTTTTTAAACAAATTACCATTTCACTGTTACTGAGTATCCAGTTCATCCTTAGCATTGTGGGGTTTTTTTATTTGTCCTGTCTACTCCAAAAGATGTAGGCTAAATGTGCATTAGGATGTAAGCTAGATTTGTGTGACACAGATATGCAATATATTCTTTAACCATAGAGGAGAGTTTCAGCATATTGTGGAATGTGTTTCTCATATGCAACTCAATCTGCGATAAATGATGCACTAAATGTAAGGCTTTAATTTTTTCAGTAGTGGTATAGAGGAGTTAATATTTCTTATTTATTTTGTAAGTTCCTTAAGTCTGTGTTCAGTTGTAGTTTGAGCTTATATAATATAAAATACACATGTGTGTTGAGGATTTACTGGTAGCTTTGGTAAGTCAGTAATGTCATTTAGATGTGTTGAGGTTTGCTTTGACCTATGCTTGTACTTCGGTCCAGAAAAAAGGGTGGAGAAAAGCTGCATTAAATGGTTTTATCCACCTTCACCATTGTCTGCCTTGACCGACACTTTGCAGAGTGGTTGCTTGAGTCTCCCCGCTTTTGTTCAGTCTGGTCCTAATTTGTAAGAGCTGGTGGGGACCTGCTGCTTCTTTGCTTGAAATAGTATTTCACTGTTAGATTTCAGCATTAGCAAGTTTTTCCTTCATTCACTAATAACTGATGATGAGCAAGTATCTCAAATGACATACTGCAAAGGAGGTGCTTTTTTTCCACAGGATCTTAATTGAAAGAAAAAAATGAAATTAAAATATTGAAAAATACAACCTGAAACTTCACGATTTTTGGAGAGCAGGAAATTTGTGGGTTCTCTTATTTTCTGCGTGCTGAAATCTCAAGACCGTGGAAGGCCTGCTTTCTGAGAAAGGATGCTTACTTGATTGTCTTTTTGTCTAAAATTACCAGTCGTATTTTAAAATATCTGTGAAAATTTCATGTCCTAATGGTGAAAATGACTATTTCAGAAATAGGACTTTTTTTCCAAAATAAGAAATCTTAAGTTAAACTAAATAATCTTTCAGTTGATAGCATAGCATTAATAATTATGAAATGACCACTGTTGTATTTTTCCTTACAAGTTTGGGAGTCTTCTAAGGAGTAAACCATTACTTCAGTGCATTACAAGTCTGAGTTACGTTGGAGATAATTTAATTTTCTTCAAATAAATTTTTTAAAGATGCAGAATTACACAGTAGATCACCTTTACATGTGGTGTTTTGGTTCTTGCGGCTTGCATTTCTGGAAAAAAAAAAGAAAATCCTTATTTAGCAGTATGTTTGGGGATTCCATGGGGTTTTTTGTTTGTTTTTAGAAAGCTAGTGGTAAAAATGAAAATCCTAGCAAATGCTGCAGATCTTTCCTTTTGTTCTGGATGAGATTTCCCTGTTTTTAAAATCATGATGCTTCGTTGTGGCTTGATTACCTCTCTGTCATGCTAGTATCATACAGAGGATCTGAACATGGGTGATGTTGTAAGTAGCTCTGTCTTTTATTGTGTGTGTGGTAAAGGTCATTTTGCCTTTCCGTTTTAAGGCTGAACTCTGTGTTTTGATTCACCATTCCTTTACCCATTAGTCATTAATGTCTCCACAAAGCGTGGTCTATAAAATAGTAGTGTTAGAATTTGGAAAGACTTCACACCCTGTTTGTGTAGTGTTGAAGATTANNAAAAAAAAAAAAAAAAAAAAAAAAAAAAAAGAGTTAATTTCCTGAGTTTTAATAACACTTTAAAAAACCTCCGGAGAGCCTCTGAAGGTCATCCTAGAGCAGAGCTGTGTCTGCAAGCTGCAGCCTTTCAGCCACCACTGTAAATTTATCCTCTTCAGGAATATGAAACTCCCAAGCATCACAAAGAAACAATATGCCATGAATTACATCAAATTACCTGTAAAAAAGCGTTTCTCTCCCCCTGCGAGCTCTCCCCCGCGTATTCGTCGAGTGGGTGGGCGAGCTGTGGGAGTGAAGTGCAGAGAAGGAGGAGGGAAAAATTTCCAGGCGAATGACAGACTAAAGGTGCTGAGGGAGTGAGAAAGGGAATGAGGCGAACTGAGATTTGGGAGCAGATTGTAAAAAGGAGGTTGTGGTTCCTAAATCTGCTCCGGAGAAAGAGCAGGAGAGGGGAATAGGGGTGGAAACAGCACATCTTGTGGAGTGAGAGGCTACTTATCACTGCTTGGGAGATGATGGGGTTCCCCTTCCAGAGACAGCGTGAACAGCCAAGAGAGCAAAGAGAAGAGAGTTTTAAGAAATATGATATAAAGGAGTTGTTCTGCGTGTCAGCATCTCCGTTCAGCTGAAGGGGAGGAGTGGGGAGAGCTTGCAAAAGCAAATTTGACACAGCTCGGTGGGAGTGGGGGGAGACAGGTGGGAAGACATGAGCAGAGGCTGTGAGGAAACGTCTTCCCTTGAGGCCGGTACGGGTGGAGGGAGAGCGGAGAAAAGGCCCCGCTCCGCCGTCACCGAGAAGGTTAAAAAGAAAACCACTCCACATGTGGGATTTGTGTTTGTCACAAAACCAGCAAAAGCAGTAGAAGCTACTGTTTGCATAGGAAAAATGTCATTAGAGGGAGCGAAAAAGCACATGTGGGACTGAGAACATCTGCTGCACAAAGCCACTTGAAAAACAACTGAGCAGCCGCGTTGCAAAACAAGGGGGAGCGGGAGGAACCGCCAGGCAAACGTGGTGCAGAGCAGGTCCTCGCCTGGGCCAGCCTGCTCCTCCTCAGCCCTCCCCGGTGGGAAGGGGGTGCAGAGCGGCATCGTCATCCCAGAGTTGTCTGTGTGACTGACGTGTGACAGTCACGGCGGCAATGGGCAGGTGGCCCCGCTTCTAGGAAACAGCCTTTGGGTTTGTATCGGCGAGTGATCGCAGATACGTTATAAAGAGCCGTGTGACCTGTTTTGTTGCAAAAATAGGATCCTGAGTGTTAGGGTTTTGTGTATTCGGTTTCTCATCCTCCTACACATAATCATTCTCTCCCAAACAAATTCAGGTCTAACTACAAAAATGGTCAGTGCTCATGGAAATGTGCTGCAAAGCCTTTGTTTCTAGAGGATGAGGTTTTGTGGCAATTTACCTGGTTATGAAGTTTTGCATACCTATCATGTTTATTTTTCCCCTGAGGGAGTATGTTGGGTGGATAAAAGCTATATGCAGTGTTCAGACAGATTTTTATTTTCTGTTTTTCCGGAGCATAAAGAGTAGCTTTATTGGCATTACGTTGCATGTAGGGTCTGGTTGCTGCTCTGCAGGTCAGCGGGCAGCTTGTGACAGCATGGACCTCATAGTCCTTCCCCTGGTTGTTTTTTTTTTTTTTTTAGATTGCTTTTCTTTTTCTTGATCTGAAACTCATTTGTCCAGCTGTTGTCAAAAATATTGTTTACATGCATGTGCTTTCAGAATCCATGAGGAAAATATAACTAATTTGGTGTACTTTTGATACCTGGGTCTATGGATGCTCAATGACAGATGTCATCGTTTTCAGATTTGGGTCTGTCCTAAAATCTCTGGCTTCCTCTCACATTTTTACAGTCACCTATACAGGGCTTTTGTAAACATTTCTGGATGTTCTTCTGTTTTACATGAGCTTTCCTTTTATAATACCAAGCAGGATAAATTTCTCATCTTTAACCTTTGCTTCGATGATTAATATGTTTTAATGGAGTCTGGCAGGCTTTCACAGAGACTTTATTTGCTTGATTGGTACATATGCAAGCTGCAGAAGAGATTTGCATGTCATAAGGATTTGAGACTGAAAAAAATATTGAATTGTGTCAAAAGCATTTGAGACTGAAAGAATTATTGGATCGGGATATCTCATAGTATATAAGGTCTTTGCTACCCTGCTTTTCAAATGGTGATGTTTCTTTTTGCGATACTAGTACCAGTTCTATGTGAAATAACGTTGAATTTCAGGAGGCTTTGCTCAGTTTCTCAAGGTCAGTATATGCAGCTACTGTGCCTTATTCTCAACTACATATAGACTTGATTTCTTAAGAATCTCCAGAATGGCTGTATATAACGAAACGTATGTGACAGAAACCACAGGCCTAAATCTGCCTGGCAAGGTTGAATGTAAACTGGTTTGATGTAGCCTGGATTCACGTGAAACTGTAAGAGATGAGATCTGATTATCCGTGTATGCCATTTTAGATATACCGCTGTTGTTGTAGAGGGGCTGTATGTGTTTTATGCACAAACTTAAATGAAGTAGATGGCAAAAACGTGGAAATTGCAGTCCAGAATTTTCACAGAGGTTCAGGAATGTATTTTTGGAGTGGGGGGGTTGTTTTTTTTTCTTTTGAGTATACAAAGAGAGTGAAGAAAAATCAATATGTCCTTCTTGGTGTTTTTTTCTTACGGTCAATAGGATGGTTACCCTGATTTCCCAGACACAGTCCAGACGCTTTATCAGCAAGACAAAATGCCACTTGCTTTGGCTAAAGGGAAGAGTGAAGACTCAGCAACTCTTAATTCCCAGGTAAACCAACCACACTACACTGTGAATAATACAGGCCATGTCTTTGTGCGTTAATTTTGATGTATTGTTCTGGTGACTAAAGTAATTACCATCAATTTTCAAAGGCTACCTAGCTTAGCTGAGGTTGCATCACTCTTGAGTTTACCTTCTGAAACTGTTCTAACACGGTGCTACAGCTTTACCCTCGTTAGTTCCAAGGAGGTAGGATCTAGTGTAGTAGGTTTGAAAATATGTGATTGCATGTTGGAAGCAAGTAGGGTGCTCTGTAGGGTACTACTGGTACAGTATGTGCTGTGTTACTGGTGTTATTAGCTATAAATATAAAGTTCAAGTTGCTGAGTCTAGAGGAATAGAGTAGGCGATCTTGGAGTCCTCAGTTCTGACATTTCTTGTAAGAAGAAAGGCCAATATATTTAGGAAATAGTGAACCTCTGGATCCGAGAGGATAAATTGCCATTCTAAATAACATTTAGCCAGGTGGAAGTGCACTGTTTTTTAGTATCCGGAAAGCTTTTTATAAATGAAGATGGGTTTCCAACTCTTTCTTTGTCTTTTCTGTAGTGTATCCCAGCCTAGAGGCAAAATACGCATCTCCTCCTGCCAGTAGTTGCCAAGAAGGGATTTCATGTTAAGTTGCAACAAATTTATTTTGTGTAGCTGATTTGGGCAAATGTAATCACCAAATTTTCACATGTGATTACATTCAGGAGCTAGGCTCCTGTTTTTTGAGACTAGGTATGCTACCCTGTCTTTTACCTTCTTCTATTGCAAAATAGTGTACAGTCAAAGCACACTTGAAAGTAAACTATTTGAAAATAGTTTCTTTTTTACTTACCTCCCAAGACCAAGCTTGAGCTGTTGGTGTTCTTCTGCAGCGTCAGTCGTGTCATAATCCCACTGTCAGGGTCGTCGCTGTGGTGGAGAAGCTCTGGCTTTGCTGGTCTCTTGTGCTGTCCTCGTATTTGTGAAGTGTTGAACTGTGCTGAGTAAGCAGACTTTTGTGGGAAGTCAGGGCTTTCATCATCTCCCATGAGAAGTTCAGTACTCTGCAATTAATAGGCCTCTGTATTAGTTGAAACAATGGTGGCATTACCTGAAAGGGAAATTAATTTTTTCCTGTCGATCATAGATGTTAAGTTTGTACACTTCTGTTCTTATGTTCATTGTGGCTCTTCTAAATCAACTTTCTTGACTTGTGATTTTCTTATTTTTGTGAGATGCTTATTTACATTCTCAAGAACAACTTGATTATATGGAAAGTTAGAATTCTCTTGGCATTCAAGTCACCGGCAAACATTCAGACACCATTTCCTCCCACATTGCGCTGCATTGTTTAGCTTCGCTCTCTAGAGGTGTATAGGTCTTGTTCTTCTTCTAGACAGACATTTCACACCTTTATCCCCCACAAACATACTGTCATCCTACACTTTCAGAATGGCAGATTTTGAAGCTTGTGTAGTGCTGTTTCCTAAAATAAAGATTCCAAGATGTCTGGTGAAATCTTGGCATAAGTTGTTAGCAGATGTTGCCATTGCTCTTGGAATACTTTGTGAAGACATATATTTGAATAGAGCTAACTGGATAATTAAGACCTTATTTTTTGATTTTGTTGAGATTCTCTTCACGTAACCTGCAGTCCTACAGTGCAGAAAGTGATTTTTGTGTGTTTTTAAAGAACAGAATTTAATGTTGCTTTTCCACATGGATGAACTACAGCAGCTTACATTTTAAGTATTCTTGAGTGACTCAGATCTACAGTATGAAAATCTTCATGGGTGCAAAAATATTTTGTTTGCTTGGTAGTTTTGAAGAAACTGTAAAGCACACATCTGTACATATGAGTCAACAAAAACCTATATCTAGGCTGTTAGTCTTATCATTTGATATTGTTTTTTTCCCCTGTGTTTTGACTTGCTAAATGTACAGACAGATTTTTTTTTTCTTTATTTGCAGTCGGAAAAGGTGATGGCAAAACAGATGGAGTTTCTTTGCAACCAGGCCGCTTTAGAGAGACGTCTTTCCACAGGGTGTTACCGGCAAAACTCGGAAGAGCACAGCCCTAATGGCATGTCATTAGATAACGCTGATGGACAAGGTACGCTGGCTTCCAGGCACATACATATGATATGATATGATGCAACCTTTGTCAATGGCATTATTTACCTTCTATAGAACAGTGAGCACTGAATGGACAAGACAAGATCTCTGCCCTGCAGTGCTCGCAGTCTAAATAACGCAATGAGATGTATAGGCAGATTCTGCTCTGTCACTCTGATGTATCTGGGCAAGCGGCTTTCCCTATGGATAACGGGGGGAAAGAAGAAAGGAGGGTGCACTGCTGGTATTCAGGGTAGAACTTGGCTTTAGCTTTATCCTCAGTATTGAAAACAGAGCAGAATGTTGCATTTAATCAGTGTTCTTGCTTTGTGGGAATTTAAAGTAAAGCAGGTAATGTAGTTGTACCTCTTTTTGTTTACCTGTTTGTGCAGTCTAGGAACAAAACCTGAGGAGCTGGCTATGTAAATGAGAACTAAGCAGATTCTAATGATGTTTTTAGTAGCTTGTTATTCTTCAAAAAGCTTACAGTTCTGTGGTTATCTCTGTGATTTACCAACTGGCTATTCCTTAGCTTGAATTAATTTGGGGAGTGTTTGTTTTGTTCAAGTGCTTGCTGTTTGGATTTCTTTTTTTACTGTTGTGAAATGAGACAAAATGTTATAAGAAATACAACCAGAAGTTTTTGTATTTGTTTTTTAAGAACTTGTTTGTTCAAGGAGAGGGAAGAGAAGCAGTAAGGAGAGAAACTAAGGGAATCAAAGATAGATTAAAACATAGGTTAAAACCTAGGTTAAAACATAGGTTTTCATTTGTGTGTATTGGTGAAGCAATGCGATACACAAGTATACAAGAAGAATTAAGTGTGTGGATCCAACTCTTCTTGGTAGTGCAAGTTTCTTTATACCATGTATCTCTTGTGCAGTAGAATTGGGAATTCTGGGGATCTAAAAGGGTTACTTGGGCAGATTAGGAGAGATTTTTTTTTTTTCTTGTATGACTGAGTGTCCCATACTAGCAGTGCCTGTGCAGTAGTCTGTAGAGCAGCATATTTACATGAGTGTTGTTTGGCTAGAAATCTTCCCTGGGCGCCTGGAATTCAGGATGCACTTTTTGCTGATAGAATTACTACATCTTTAAGTCTCTACCTGTCTTCTAATATTGCTTTGCTTTTAATGCATCAGTGTTTCACTGTGAACAACTTCCAGGTGAGAGACCGCTGAATCTCCGCATGTCAAACCTGCCCAGTAGACAGTTGCAGCACATTTCACTCGATGGAGAGCAGCACGTTGGAAAACCTCTGTGCGGTGATTTGATCCGGCTTTACCCCAGCGGCGAGGCGAAGTCCCAGTCCTCAGGTTAGTGCTACCACTTGTAGATTACTCACCGCTTCTTACAAAGCCTGGGATGAATTTACTAATACATCATGTCTCGGAGTGAAGAAGCGAGTAGCTCAGCCTGGCGTGCTTTGTGTGTAACCCTTTAATCAAGGATCTGCACAGAACTTCAAGAGAGGTGTTACTTGTTAATCCAGAATCAGATTGAATATTATTTGGGAAAAGCTTAGAAGATGCAGTAACTAGGTTCACATAAGCAGGTTCTGGCATGCGTCTGTCCTTAGTGAGCGGTATTGACCTAAACTATTGCTGTTAAATACTTGTGTTGCTGTCGTTGTAATGCAGTTGGATCATAACATGGCTCCACTCTGTATAAAGGAATCCAGCTTTTTATAGAAAGACTTTTTATTCTGGATTATAAGGACCTGGTGCTGTTTCTCTACTATGAACCAAATCATGCAGTATGTCTTTGGAACTGGGTTTCCCGTTCATTGACATCCGCTCGCTGATAATCTTGTCATTTATTTCTGGCTCTGGGAGAAACTCATTCTGAGTCTGACAGAAGACAGCAAGAATCCTTTGTGAAATCTATATGGGTGGTTCCAGTTTAATACTCGGCACACTGAAATAAAGCCAGGAATTCTGCAGACTTGTAACTTTAGGAATAATAATAAAATCCCATCTGAGTTTGGAAGATGCAGTGGGAAAGAGGTTATTTGTGAAACAAGATGCAAAAGTAGTTGTTTTGAAGATTGGGCAGAATCTTGCATCTTCTGCTTTGGTATATCACAATCATCGCTCACCTTTTTTGCGGTGCAATAATTTTTGCCAGTGACAATTCATTAATGAAATTTGTAGTTGGGGATTTTTACCAGTTCCCTTTCAAAATACAAGTGAAGAGTGTGTCTGCACTGAGCCCTGCTCCCGGAGAGATCTGAAGTAAATCTGTGGTGTCGACTCTGTCATCGCCGCAGTGTAACTGAGGTGCTTCTCACCCAGCTGGGTTAAAGCCCAGTAGGAGGAGGCAGAATTTATTGCTTCAACTGCTGGTATCCATATGGTTCATAGTTGTTGTGGTTTTTTTTTCCCTTGAATTAAGAACAGAATATATTTGTTTCCAAGCAGTGTTGGTTAATTTTTTTCTTTTTCTTTCTTAATGCAGAAGGCCTTGGTATTTTAAAGGATTTTCCTCATTCGGCTTTTAACAACATAGAAAGGAAGGTCATAAAAACAGAACCTGAAGACACAAGATAGTCATTCAGCTCCGGAAAGCAGCATCATAGTAAAGAATGAAACTTCACAAGAGAAAAAAACAGCCTTAATAACCAGCGTTGCCTCATTCAAATAAGAGATTTCAATAGCCAAAGCCTAAGAACTGGTACAGTAATCTGTGGAAACAGGAAAGCAAGAGACACTGCAAACTAAAACAGTGATACAGGTGGATAAACATTCCTGTAAAAGTGGTTTTATAACATGGGAAGATTCACAAATTAATATTGTGGGTCTTCATTATTTAAGAATGTATTATGTATTTGTATAACTTATCAAAGTAAATCTAGATGTTGGGACGTGTATTGAGTCCAGTAGACGTGGCTACAGTTCATTTTACTTGAAATTTCAGTGTCTACTTTAAGTGTACCTAGCGTAGATATGGTGGTTAAACATTTGAATTAAAAAATCCTTGGAGAATTAGGAATGCAAACCTTGTGACACAGTTAACAGCAACTTTGCAACAATATTTGTAGAAAACAGGAAAATGCATAGAATATTTCATGGTTTAAAATGTTATGTGGATATAGCATTTGATAGACCTAGACCCTGATTCTGTATTATAGCGGACGTACTTGACACTTAACTAGCTTGACATCACTTCAATGGTTTCAGCAGCCTTTGCGTAACACACAGCGTAATTCCTACCTGCAGTTCAGGGGGTAGAAAATGCCAGGTAGAGTATGGAAGAGTCCATATGTTCGGCTCCCATTTCTTTGGGGAAAGCTAGGGTTTGATATATTGTGCAATTACTAAAAACTCATTTGGTAGAAAACCCAAGAGACCAAGTAGCATGGACAGGGCTGCAAAAATTGTGATTCAGACCATTGTAACCTTTTGGACTTTTCTGTGGATCTTTAAGAAAACAAAACAAAACGCATCCTAGGTGTGGCAAAGATGAAATACAATGCAGGATTTATGCATTGGTGTAAAAGGTTGCACTTGATATCCAGAAACCATAAGATCTTTTGGAGGAGAGAGACAAGGAGTTATGTCTTCAGCATGTGACTCCTTATTAAGTGCTGTCCAGCCCACATGATTCTATGAATATACCGTATACTGCATACAGTATGCCAATACGTTTCTTTATATATGTGTTTAATTAACATCTGTATTCTTTATTTATTTGACAGTTTTTATTTTTTGTACATTTTCACTTTTGCAGATGTCATTTTGACTAAGGAGAGATAGTCGGCATATAACTTTGGAATTTACCGTGGTGTGTTTGCGTGCATCCATTTTTCCTCTGCGCAGCTCCCTCAATAAGAGTTGCTTTCCCACAGTCAAACTAGTTATATGCCTTAGTTTCTGAATACAGTTTTTGCCTACAACGTGTTGGGGAGGGGAAAAGGAGGGCTGAAGAGAGTAAGTTGCCATGCCAGTGGGTAAACTTCCATGTTCAGGTGCGCACTTCATGTCTGCAGTTCGCTCTGTGTCATAGATGTGTATTAACGATTCAGTCACAGTCTGTGTTGTGCTGAAGCGATCAGCAAAATGTGAGCTGAAATGTCTACACTGCAGTCTCTTATCACTGTAAACGTATCTAATTATTTTATCACTTTTGATTTGTGGAACAAAGCTTTATAGTAGAAACACCAGTAAACAACTTTTTATACTATTAAAATGTTTGTTTTTTTAAAAAAAAAAAAAAAATTCTTGAACCGTATGGTACTGTTTCACTTACCGAAGTATCTTATTTTAAGCAATGGAGTTTGCAGCTTTGCTGTTAGAAATAAGAGATTGAATGTGTAGCTATATTTCCTCTTTCCTATTGTGTGAGCTAGTAGTACGGATAAGGTATTTCTCCAGTTTGTAATGTTTAGCCAGCGCCCTGGTTAGTATGCGAGTAGCTTTCATGAGACGTGTTTGGAACTTGTTAAAGGACGCAGCTTCAGGTTTGAATTGTACAGCTCGAGCGGTAGAAGGTACCAAGCAATGAGGCTTTAGAGGTGCAGGAAATACTGGTTTTTTTCAACATCTGGCACGGTCAAAAGTTGCGTGTGGATCACAGAAGCTCTTAGCTTGCTGGTCACTTCACTTAAAGTGAGAGGAAGGAAAAAGAACTTGCTAAGCAGCACGCTGTTTCAGTTGAGTCCAGAATTTATTTTGTAAACACTAATGTATTAAATTTGCTATAAATTAAAGTATATAACGGTTATATTTTTGAGTTGTAAATACAGTGCTTTGTGTCACAACCAGGTGGTTAACTCTAGAATGATATTTCAGTTTATAGTCCAACAGGCCATTTCAGTCTCAATAAGCTGGAAGCAATTTTTTTTTTTACTGGTTTGCAGCTGTATGGTTTTTAATCTTTTTTTAACCTGGAGGGGGAGGTGGGAGGTACATTCCAAGATTGCACATACGTTTGGGAACAGCAAATAATTCAAGCACTGGTCTTTCCGTGACAGAGGCCTGGGTGGACTGTGACCTGGGCAGCCTCTGGAGCTGCAGGTGAAGCCTTGTCCTCATCTGCTCTTGGAGGGTTCCTAGGCCAGCCCTGCCAACCATGCCTGTTTTTATTCACATGTTTATGTTGTTGCTTACAAAATAAAATTCACCGTGAGAACTCCTTAGTTTCCCCAGGGTTTTTCCTTTTTTTTTTTTTTTTTTAATTGTGTTTTCCAAAAGGAGATGTTAATTTTCTGGTCATAGGGGAGGAGGGAGTAGCTTAAACTGCAGCTCTCACTGGATAAATCCTGTTCCTGCTCTTGAGGTTGCTCCTCATTTATGGGGGTTTTGGTGGGCCAAGGCGAAGAGGGGGCAACTATCACCCAGAAAAGGGCTGCACCACGGTGGTCTGAACGCCCTCTCTACCTCCTGTGCTCTTGTGTGTGCTTCTATTTGCACAAGAATGCAAACACAAATGGGAAGAGAAACAGACTGTGGAGCAAAAATATCAAAGAGAAGGAGGGGGGGAAGCCCCACTGGACACCTTCCAAAAGGTGCAGGTTGCTGAGGTGGCACGGGAGGGGGAAGAGTCCCCTCAGCCCAAGGGAGCAGAGGAGGGTGCAGTCCCGCTGCTTTATCCCAGCCCAGAGGAGATGGAAGGTGGGAAATCAGAAACAATGGCTTCGTGTTACTTTTTTTTCCACATTTCGAGTGTGGTCTTGCCCTGTTCTGGGAGAGGAAATAGGAGGAGGAAGGAAGTAACTTGTTATTGGTGCTTCGAAGGTGCAAGGATGGGACAAAATATGCCACAAATGGTTGATCTGAGACTGCACACATGTCTAATTGGAAAACCTTTAGTGTTTTTGGTTGGTTGGTTTGGTTGTTTAAAACTTGGTCTGGGCAGAGCAGTGACTGGAGCTCTATGAAAGCACGCTGGTGTCGGACTGGCGCGGCCCTCCTGGGGCCCACCACAGGCTTGCGTCAGGTGCCTTGTTGAGGTGGCCTGAGGATGAATGTTGTGAGGTCTTTGCTTGGAGAGCACTGTTGGACCAGACAGCTGTTAGAGAAGGGTTGTTAATGTTAGTTTGAAATTTCAGGAGGTGCCTGTTCTCATGCAGCCGAAAACCTCATCGTTTTAAGTTTTTGTTGCTGCCTGCCTGCCTGCCTAAAATTCCTGGGTCATTTTCTAAATAAGCCATTTGTGAGGGTCAGCAGGGAAAGCATCTGTGCAAGGCTGTGGCTTTGTTCAATGGCAATGGCTTTGCCCATGACAACACCTGCGGAACTCATTCCCTTCACGTTTTCTTTTCAAAATACAGAAAACTTATACACAAACACAACATTCAGATGGGGTGATGAAACACATTCCAGTGGGCCCCAGTTATTAGTAAGGCACAAATACCAGGTTCAGACATGGTGATGAAACATCATCTACTGGGCCCCAGTTAAGGCACAGATGCTCGTTACTGTGGTAATTGGGATTTGGCAACCTTTTGGCTTGGTTCTGGGGTGCCAGCTGGCAGGAGGGGTGTGTCTGCTCCCCCAGATGTGCCACTGCCGGGGCTCAGGGGGTGGTGCTGCTCCCCATCCTCGAGCTGGGGTACAGCCGGGCTCGCTGGCTGTCTCCTTCAGCAGGAAAACAAGGAGAAATGCCGTGAAGCTCTTTTCTGCATGTACAGAAGGGTTGAAAAGATGTTATGCTGCAGTGATTCAGTGGGGAAAGGATAAATCCCTCACATACACCTACGCACCACCACGAGAAAGAACTCCGTGGGCGGAGAAGGAGCAGAACATGAAATATGAATTTCCTCGAGCTGTTCAGGAGGGAGGGCTCTCCACAGCCCTTCGTTTTGTGGCTCAGTGCTCCCCACCACCTGCACCTGCAGTCCTCCTGAAAGGCGAGACCCCTTCCCACATGGTTTTGGGCAGTTCCCACCCAAGGAGATGGGTTGAGCCTGGCAGCTCCAGCAGCCCCAGGGCTGAGGGAGGGGGTGGTGGAGGTGGTAGAGGTGGCTCCTGCTGTGGAAAAGCTTGGGAAGCCCTCATGTGAGCTACTGCCAAGTCCTACATCCGAGTCATCAGATGGTGCCCCGGACTACTGCTCACCCCCAAACCACCCCCCCAGCCAAATCTGTGGTGCTCACGACTCCCTGTTCTTTGGGTACGTCCACAAAGAATCCTGCTCTTGGGTGGGAGGCTGCGGTTGGAGGTGCTGGGAGGGTCAACAAATGCTTTCTCCCTTTTAATAAGAGCGCTTTTGCCCATTTAGCGAAATATTTGGAGGTCTTCAAAGCGTGTTCATCAGAGACGTGTGCCACCTGCAATGGTGTCTGGTGGAGCAGGGGCTGTGCAGGGCCTGGTGCACACGTGCAGACCCTCAGAGGTGTTGCAGTGAAGGTGGGTGCTGCTGGTTTGGGTGGATTTAATTTACATCGCAAGGGGGTTTATTCGATTTTGTTTGGTTTCTTAAATATTTTATGTTACTTCTCAGTAAAACTGAATTCCTCCTATGCCTTTAGAGCGCATGTGTATGCAGTTAATTTCCCATTACCTTGGGGATTTTAGACAGCTTCATTCTCAGAGCTATTTAGAAAATTATTTAATCACCTTGGAAAATCCTGTGTAGCCAAAAAATCTTGTGTTTACTTATTACTCGGTTGTAAATTGGTGGTGCAAAACATAGCAGTACTGGGTTGTAAAACTGCACAGAAGCCTCCACTGAAATCCAGTGCCAAAATTAAAAAAAAAAAATTAATTAACTCTTTGCATGCAGTGACACAAATGCAAATGAATTTCTTCATCAGAAGGTTGGGCAGGAATTTCCGAGGTTTCTGCAGAGATGTGAACCCCACAGATTCAGGGTAGCTCAGCAGTGACACACCGAATTAGGATGTGATCACATTTACGCATTTTGAAACCCCGTAATGACTCATCCACATGCCCTGAAAGTTTGTGCTTGGTAAATGTGTGTTTGGCTGCTGAAAAGGGGCCCTGTCGAACGCCCACAGGATCTGGGGAAGGCGGCAGCCCTTCCTCCCTCCCTCCCTTCCTCCCTCACGCCCCTGCCCAGCCTGGGGCTGGGGATGCTGTGGGGCGGTGGGACCTTGGACCTCCTCCCACCCACCCCCAAGCGGGGGCTGGTACTGACACGTGTCACCCTGTCACCCCATACACGAAACAGAGCTCCTTGGGCGTCTCGTGAGCCCCGCGCTGAGCCTGGAGGAGACACAGTCCCAGCCCGGGTGATGTGTCCAAGGTTTGGCGGAGCGGTGTCAGCGTCGTGCTCTCAGACAGCACCCTCGGGATCCACCTCGGGCTCATCCAGCAGCTCCCGCGTTGCTGCCACGCACGGCTGAGCTCAGCAGCATCATCCATCCCGCCGGCATCTCCCCTCCCTGGCTCCCTTCCAGCCTCTCCCGCGGGCACCCAGTTATTACTTTATTACTGTTGCATCCAGCGTGTTTTACTTCATATTCATCTCTTTTGCGCATTCCAGCCCGCTCACATATTAGATCTGATTTTTTTTTTCTTGTTGCTCGACAAAGCGGTGAGGCACGACGCACAGGTGTTGTGACACATCCTGACAGGTCTCAGCGGCACGGCACGGCATGGAGCAGCGGCCCCTGCTGTGCCTGGCTGTCTCTCTGGCTGGACCTGCCAGCCCTCGGCAGCAGCTCGACTTTGGGGAAGCGGAGGGGAACGTTGGATGCTGTGGATGGTGGTGGCACCAAAGTTGTCTTGACTTCTGATAGATACCTCTTGGTATATGGCATGGAAAACTGCAGCCATTTGATGTGCCCAAAGCCTTCCTGCTGTCTTGGATGATGTTAGCTGAAGATGACTCTGGGGAGACCTAATTGTGACCTTTCCGTACCTAAAAGGGGCTGATAAGAAAGATGGGGACAGACTTTTTAGCAAGGCCTGTTGCAACAGGGCAAGTGGTGGTGGTTTTAAACTAAAAGAGGGGAGATTCAGACTAGATATGAGGAAGAAATTTTTTATTATGAGCGTAGTTGAAACCCTGGCCCAGGTTGCCCAGAGAGGTGGTGGATGCCCCATCCCTGGAGACATCCCAGGCCAGGCTGGACGGGGCTCTGAGCAACCTGGTCTGGTGAAGATGGCCCTGCTCATGGCAGGGGTGGCACTGGATGAGCTTGGAAGGTCCCTTCCAACCCAAACTGTTCTGTGATTCTATGACTCCATAGGGCAGGTTGGGGGTGTGTAGGATTCCCTGCTGTATCGCTAGGTTTGCACGGTGAAATGGCGTTAATAGCGTGAACACAGAGTTTTCAAAGGATTTTGGTGTGTTAAGCACGTGGCCAGTTTTAAAGGGCTACCGCTGTGCTTCTCCGGAAGATAAAGCTTCTAAATCTTGACAGGAACAGTGAGTTGCACATGGGAGGCAGAGCGGATTGTACCTTCTTGCCGAGGAGCTGTCACGAGTGGCTGGGGAAGGCAGCACTGGTGCATGGCTGCAGCAGGGCTGGCAGCTCTGTGGCTGGATTTTTCCCATTTTTACATTCTTCCGAAAACTCGTTTTTCTAGTTGCTGATTTTCCTCTTCTGGAGTGACCTACTCGAAAGGCTAAAAAGTACTTTTGCTGGCTGGTGGAGTCTGGGTTTTATTTAAATTCGTAGAGTAAAAAGTTGGAATGATATTCAAAGTAGCCATTTTAAAGTATGCACCCATTGCAGGAAATCTCTGATGTGACTGTAGATGTTTTAGTTATGAGATAGAGAAGAATTCATGTCAGTGCTTGAAACCAAGTTTAAATCTCATCCTCATGCAAACCACTTTCTCTTGCTGTCCAAGATGATCCCCTGGGTGCCCACAGAGCCAGGTCCCACCTCATTTCCCAAATTTCTTCCCTCAAATAGAGATTTGCAGGCTTGAAGATGAGTGGACACCATGCAAATCTTCTTGCTGGCTCCCTGCGTACCTGGAGCCATTTAGTGTCACCTTTTGCTGTACCCATCACTGGCTGGATGGCGCTGGATCTCCAGGTGGACACTTGTTGGGGTAGCTTTGGTTTTTGTCTGGCTATTTTCATGCATTTGGGGGCAATCAAAGAGGTTTGATGTCAACTCCATGGCTGAGATGGAGCAGGTGAAGCAGGTGGCAAATCTGCGTTTGGTGCATAGAGGCAAAACAAAAACCAACCCTGCAAACCAAACTGAAAGGCTTTTAATTAAAACAAAAGATTAGATCAACAAAGTATTACAACAGGTGGTTACATCCTGCGGCTAAACAGCCCATGCTTTGTTCTCCGAGTCTGATGCATGAAGAGACACTTTCTACAGGGCAAACAAGGGATCCTGAATACATGGCATTAAAAGCTTATTACTGGTACCACAGCAAAGTTGGCACCCGCGTTTCTCAGGGAGAAAGCAGAGACATGTAAATGCACGGTGTGCATCGCCGCGGCCTCTCGAACGATGTCAAAAGTTTGCATTCCCATGGGATGGAAAGAGGCTGATTTGGTTTGCTCCAAGCTGCTGGCACCGTGTGTGTGCCCAGAGGGTGTGCTGCTGGCTGGGGACACTGGGTGACACAGGTCCCTCGTGGCCTGTCCCTGGCTGGGCACAGCCATCCACCCCCCGCTGTACACCCTGTTTGTTCAATCAATAGGAAGTATTTTGCTCCTCAGAGGCTGTGATATTTGCAAAGTGCGTTGAAACACGCGTTGTTGGCAAGGGCAGCTCCGCAGCCACGCTGAGGAAGACGCTGGATGCTTCACCCTGCTCCCGTCCCCATGAGGTGCTGCCAAACTGCCTGCCAGGGCTGCCTGGTTCTTTGTGGATGAGCTACACTTTGATTTTCAGAAATGCTGAGCAATGTTTTGGCCTCTCGGTCTCAGATGCTTAATCTCATCTACCTAGAGAGAGCCTGAGGACCAGAGGCTGGGCACACCTGATGATGTAGCATCTCGTCCCCAACATCCCCTGCACCTCGTTGCTTTTTAATGATTGAGATGAGGAGTCTCCTGGGCTGTGCTGAGCAGCACGGTGTCCGTGACAGGAGACACCCAGGCCACCAGCACGCTTCCCTTTGATCGTGCCAGTAGGTGGGCACCCTCCCAAAGGACCTGTCCAGACGGTGTCCTCCCCATGCTGGAGCTGCTGCCGGCCACCCCCGTGGCTCAGGGCACCGGTGCCCACCGTGGTGAGCGTGGCAGGGTGAGGGCAAGTGATGGCAGCACTGGGGCATGGAGTCAGTGCATTGAGGACATGTCCTCGCCGCAGCTGAGCAGCACAGACAAGCCTGAGGGTGTTCCCAGCATCTCTTGTGTGTCCTCCTCCAGTGGCGCCTGAGCACCAAGACTCAGGAAAACGGGGAGATGTTGTGTCTGCTAACCACAAATCATACCAGGAAAAAGAATTCCCGATCAGAATTGTTAAAATTTTCCTTTGAATCAAACCTGGATGGAGGGGAAAAAGAAAAAAAAAGAAAACAAAGAAACCCACCACCAAGCTGCTTTGTTTGGTTGCTTTGCTCTGCACTCTACATTCAACAGAATTCGGGAAAACATCCGTCTTCCTGAAAGACAACCTTTCATCAGACAAAAGCCCAACCCAAACCCCTCTTTAAAACATTCCAGAGGGAGGAATTAGATTAGCTGTGGCAGAAAAAAAATCAGAGCTATCACCTGATGTTTTCAAAGCATTTTAGAAGGCAGGTAAGCCTGGCAGGTCCCAGGAGAGGGATGCGGGGACCAGCAGGCAGAGCTGGAGCAGCAGCCCCAGGAAGCAATGCCGTGCCAAGGCTCGGTGCCGTACCACAGCTCGGTGCCGCCTGCTATTTTTCATGGGATGAGGAAAAAGCTCTCGCCTGACCCAGGGGCTCCTTCCCCCCGGGAGAGGACAGATGGTCTCCCGGTGAAGGCGTGGGACTGGGAATCGGGAGCTCTGGATGCCTTTCCCGGCTACATCAGAAACTTGCTATGTGGCACCACCTACTTCTGCGCCCACGTTTCCTCCTCCTCCTTCCCTCTTGCTCGCCGCTTTTTCCAGACCTTTCACCTCGCTGCTCGAATGTTTTTTTTTCCTTTCGCAGAGTGCTTTTCGCAGCACTCCCAGCACGCTGTTGCCAGTACCTGGACCAGACACCCACTCCTGCCCAGGCTTCTCCCCGCTCCTGGCTCTTCCCATCAATCTCATCCTTCCCCTTGCAGAGCTGCTACTGCTTGACGGCTTCTCCAGACACTGCTTGTGGCCAAAACTTCTCCTCGCTCTGCTTCTGGAGGCAATACTATTGGTTTTGCCACAGGAGGTGCACTGGGAGGCTTGGGCGATTCGGATGCCCAGAGCCAGCATGGGGGGCGGTGGGCAGCAGGCAGGGTTTAGCCACCGCTCAGGAATATCGTGATATTGGTAGCTGTGACTCACAGCAGAGCAGCCTGACTCAGCTGACGGGTTTTCTGCTCTGGACTGAACAAAACTCGTCCTTTTGGGTACATTTGTCCCAAGGCTCTGGGGTTTTGCTGTAATTTGCTCTTCAAGGCAATGCTCTCCGGTTTTGGTCAGAAGCATGTGCTTGGTGGAGCTCAGGGCACAGGTTTTTACTCCCCAAAGATGATCCGTGTGACACGACACCATGCCCTCCCCTCCCAAGGGCTCCTTGCAAAGGCTTCGCTTTCCGTGCTCCAGCCAGGCTGTGGCTGTCAATGCCAATTGATTTTAAGTGGCTAATCGCAACATTTAAGTTATTTATTGCTGCCTCAAAGGATGAGATGCCCCCTCCAAAGCAAAAGCATCTACAAGATTGTTCAAGCTGGGTCCAGTCCAGGCTGCCCAGCTGCTCCCAGTCACCTGGGGCACAGGTCAAGGTAACGAGCCACAGTTAGCAGTGCTGAAGCATCGGCAGCGTCAAACCCTACAGCAGTGCCAAACCCTGGAGCGGCATCCTTCACAGTCACTGTTCCTGCTCGCTGCCCAAATCAGGCACCCGGGACCATTTGAGGCTGCGCTGGAGCATTTCACAGCTGCTCCTGCTTGGGAGGCTTGCTCCTGCTCCAACCCACAGTCACACAGCTTGTGTCTCTTGTAGAGCTCTCTCCTGGCAGCCTTGAAGTCCCACTTGGCATTTTTCTACCTTGGGCACACGCAGCAATGACTCCGTGTCCCCAAGCCCTGGTGGAAGCCTCCATGGGACAGACCGAGCGTGGCTCTGCTGGGACACGGCAGCTGCTTCATTAGTTTGGGTTTTTGCATGGCTATGCGCGCGGATAATAGAATAGAGTCATAGATTCATTTTGGTTGCAAGAGACCCTCAAGATCATTGGTTCCAACCATAACCTAACTGTCACTAAAACATGTCTCTAAGAGCCTCATCTATACGTCTTTCAATCCTCTCCAGGGATGGTGACTCCATCACTTCCCTGGGCAGCTTGTTCCACTGCTTCACAACCCTTTTCATGAAGAAACGTTTCCTAACATCCAATCTGAACCTCCCCTGGTGCAACTTGAGGCTGTTTCCTCTTGTCCTATCACTTGCTACTTGGGAGAAGAGACCAACACCCTCCACGGTACAACCTGCTTTCAGGCAGTTGTAGGTTGATGCAATAGATGCTGCAGCCCTCACCTTCAGCAAGGCTTTTGGCAGGGTCCTCATCGGCAACATCGTGAACAACCTGCGAGGAGATCTCCTGGATGCAGGAGTGGGGCTGAAAAGGCCAGAGGTCCACATCCCACTAGGAATGGGCTTAAAAAGGAGACCGGGGGTATTTCCCAGGACCACCAACCCTTCTCCCAAAACACAAGGGTGAGGAAAACTGGCTCATTTAGTCTGCAGAGAGAATCTGGGGATGAAGGAGAGGAATGATGCCAGCAGGATAAGGGTGTGCCAGCAGATAAACCTACAGTTCGAAACTTTAGTTTTTTGTGATGGGGTCTGACATTGGCACGTCCCCTAGTGCTGCAGAAGAGCACACAGAGAGGAGCAGCTTGTGAAAGCAGGCAGAGCAAAAGGTGAACCGCAGGACTGCTTCAAAATATCTCTACTTTTCATAACCCAACAACATGTCTTGCATGTAAATGAGGTGTCTGGTGTGTTCCCACCACCATCAGCAGGATTTTTATCTGCTTGCGAGAGAGGGAGCTCGGTAAGAACCTTGTGTTACTGAATAATCCTGCAAGAGAGGAGAATATAAGAACTAATTAAATTAAATCTTATTTAATACTTGGCTCAGGGTTAGGATGGTAATAAAAGAAGAGAAACTGTTTCCTTATTGTAATATGGTAGAGTGTTAATTAAAAAAAAAAAAAAGCCCCAAAATTGTCACGATGCCAAGTTGCATTAATATCCAGCTGTTGTGCTTTGCATCTGCTGAAACAGTCCTTTAAAATGCATGGCTTTAAGTTTGCATAAATAAAAGCAGTGACCAAGGCTGAGGGGTGGCAAATAAATGGGAAGGCAGAGATGCTCTGTGGAACAGGGATGGGGTTTCTCAAGGAGCTTTGTTCTCCAGGGGAAAACCCAAAGCTGTGCTCCTTTATTTTAAGTAATTTGTATGAAAGTACTTTATTTACATACTTTTATCAAAGAAATGTTATTTTATTTTGATATTTTGATCTATAAATGTATCATAAATGTAAAGAAAAATATCACATAATCTGTCTTGGGATCTTCTTTATGAAACTGGAATGTGCCTTTGAAATATTCTGAATTTGTCTTCTTTTTCATGGAGGTCTGCTAGTTCAGAAAGAATTCAGCAAATTCATGTGATAATACATTGCTAAACAAATTAGGCTTTAGCAGAAGTAATTTGAAGATGACATTTTGGAAAATCAGCAAATGACAGACATAAAAAGCTCATCAGATTTCAGGATTCTTATGAAATGTCACAAAGGAAAATAATCTATAGCTACTGAATTAGAACAACCCCAAATATCTTCAGTTTTCCAAAACCTGGAATTTAAAATTTTTTTTTGAATTTTGTAAAAAATCTTTTTTTTTAGAATTTTGAGGAAAACTTGTTTGGGTATCTCAAAAGGTGGTTAGTGCATAGGGATGTTTTGCCATTTCAACTTTTCATGTCACACCTGCGAAGGTGGCACATTATGTGCCTTACAATTACTGACACGTCACAGTATGACATAAGAGCTTCAACCATTTTTCTCTTTTTATTTTTTTAATTAAGAGCAGTTTGGGCTTGATACTGATTAAACTACCTTGCCTTTGTTTCTAGATCAAAGTGGCTCCTGTTTGTGTTGTAACAAAACAGTCTGACGGCTTCGCTGGGACACAAACAGGAGCCACTTTGATCTAGAACAAAGAAAAGATGTCTCACATAGTACCAGATAACGACTGTTCTTTGTGATTGTAATGGAAAATAAAATGAGAATATTTCAACTATTATTCCTGTCATAATATGACATGATACAATGACTACCTCAGACATGTAATTCAACAGGTAAAAATAATATTATTAGTGGGAAACTCCATAAAACATGAATGATTTTTTAAAAATGAGGAATCCATTTATAAAGTGGCAATTTTCATCAACAGCTGAATTCTGTTGTGCATGCCTTTGTGATGGAAAATACTAAGTTCGGCCAGAAATTAAGAAACGGCTCTTGGTGCGCAGCCGCTGGGGATGCAGAGATGCTCTTGTAGATGTCCCTGTGCTGTGGACCAGGATCAGCTTCGCTCTGCTGGGCCTGGGAAGGGGATGCAGACGACCATTAAAAAGTGGGGAAGCTGCCGGATTTCTTCCTGATGCAGATGTACTTTCCCAGGCTTTTTTTCTGAAACTGCATGCAAACAGCTTTTGTGGCCTTGATTCATGACTTTGTGGTCTTGCCTTATGGTTTTAACTAACGTCTCTCTGTGCTGAAGAAAGCTGGAGCTGGGGTCTCGCTTTCCTCACTCCAAACCCCGAGACTCCAGGTTGCCGACAGCCGTGGCATCGTGTAGCCACTACCCATTGAACGTCCCCTCTTGTCCCCACCTTGTCCCCTTGCAGCTGGCTGGGATGAGGTGATGGTCCTTCCCTGTGCCCCTCAGCATCCTGCTCCTGCTGCCTGGGGGCACGGCCAGGACCAGAGGAGCTTCCTAGGATTTGGGGAAGGAGCTAAAAGTCCCCATATGCTCCCGACCAGGCGGTGAAGTCGGTTGAAACCTCGGGAGCCGTCAGCGAGGTTTCTGGCCAGCCTCGGCCTCGGGTGCTCCAGCAAGGAGCAGCAAATAAATCCTTAATTATTTTGTGAATGTAAATTGTCTCCTGAAGCAGGCGTTTGGCAACCCTAATGGTTTTCTGCGTGCCGGGGTGTAGCCAGGCACTAAAATAAGTTGGTCTGTAGGAGGGATGGGAGGTGGGAGATAGGGAAAACTCTTTTTATATTACTCCCCTTGCTATATTAAGAGGCACCATTCCCTTTCCTGGCTTGAGAAAAAAGCTCTCCCTCGCCTTACAGACGGTCTCTCGTCCCAGTTTAACCGCTCAGAACCCAGGATTTAGAAATCCTCGTTCTGGGTATCGCCACCCGCATCCCTGTGACCCGCAAGGACATGAGGAGGCTCTGGCTGAGTCCGGCAGCTGGGCAGGACCGTGGCAGGTTGGGATCTGCCTCCTGTCCTGCCTCAGACGCTGGTTGCAGATGGACATAATGCAAGGAGCTGGGTGTTATAGGGAGGTCCTGCTCCTGCAGAGAAGGGTTTGATGGCCAGAGGGCCCTCGGGGACCAGGATTGCTTCTTGCTTTTCTCTCCTTTTTCCTTTTATTTTTTTTTTTTTTTTCTTNTTTTTTTCTCTTTTTCTTTTCTTTTCCCCCTCCTTGAAGTTCACAGCTGGGTGTTGCCGGAGGCTGGGTAACTTTGGATGTGCGTGTTTTAAATAATGGCGCCGAGCCCAGAGCTTTTTGGGATGGGCGCCGCCTTCCTATTGTGGAAATCCAGGGGAATTAATAGCAAATAAGTTACTTCAGCTCTTTGCTTGGTGTCTCTGCTCACAGCTAGTTACTCCTTATAGGTGAATTTTATCCCGTAACAATGACAATTTGGAACCCTGTAACACTCACCCTTGGACGTGAATCGATGAACTGTTTAATTGTCGACATCCTCACGTATCTGGAGGTGTATTTGCTCGGCTGACACGGCTTCCCTGCCTCTCCGGGAACCTGCGGTGCTGCTGGAAGGTGAGAATGGCGAGCAGGCTGTTTTCCTTCTGCCGCGCGTGGGAGCAGCAGCAGGCGATGCTGAGCCCCCGCTCCGCGCTGCTGCCGCTGTTTGCTGCCAGGAGAGATGCACAAATGGCGAGAGCTGGATCACACCAAACCGCTGCTTCTCCCCCACCCCCTCAAAGCCAGAACACGGCCTGATCCACCACGCTGCTCAGAGCAGTAATCAATGGGGGTAAGCAGCTCCCAAACAGGAAAGCTCAGGTGGAAAGTAGAGTAGGAAAAGCGATGAAAAGCAAGTCAGGGGAGTGACCTCACAATGATATTTTATATATATAGCTATATGTTTATTCACCCCACACAGGAGCATAGAAGTTTGTGAGCCACAGCCTTAATATAGGATTTTTAACATAGACTTTTTAGCAGGGACTGGTGCGATAGGACAAGGGGTGATGGTTTTAAACTAAAGGAGGGGAGATTCAGGCTGGACAGGAGGAAGAAATTTTTTATGACGAGGGTGGTGAGAGCCTGGCCCAGGTTGCCCAGAGAGGTGGTGGATGCCCCATCCCTGGAGACATCCCAGGCCAGGCTGGACGGGGCTCTGAGCAACCTGGTCTGGTGAAGATGTCCCTGCTCATGGCAGGGGTGGCACTGGATGAGCTTGGAAGGTCTCTTTCAACCCAAACCATTCTGTGATTCTGTAGCACCAGAAATTACACCACTGGTCTAGACATTGCTATTAGCATCTACCCATAACAGTAGGATCAGGATCATCCCCCCTGTATTTCTGGCAGCGGTAGGGATGCCGTGCTGATAAGCAGGCTGTAAGGAGGAGGAGGGAGTGGGATGCTCTGACCCTTCCTCGCAGGAGTGAAGCTCTTTGCTGGGGCTGTCCCCTGTGGTACATTGCACCAGGGCTGGTAGACACCTGCTCCCTGTAAAATGCTGGTGACTTCCAGGAGTACAGGAAACACATCAAAGAGTTTCTATCAAGACTAACTTGATAATCACAAATTAACTTGCTTCTTGTAAAATGGGGCTTTTTTCAATAAGCCAGTTCCTCAGTGGTGTTTAGAGAGTTTTCTCCCTTTGCTCGCGCTCTGTAAACACTGATTTACTCGGGAAATCCAGCACGTGTTTTGTAGTCTAATGCAGCATTATATTGACTTTGAGCATTAATTCCAGAAATTACCCATTCTCATTGCTGGAACAAAACTCCACCAGTTTTCTGCCATAGGGACCACGTTTACCTTGTGTTTTGTATAAGAACAAGGCGTCCAGTAGAGCCTCCAATACGGGAGCAAGGCTGAAACAGTATTTTTCTAAAGGCACGTTTCTAAAGGCAGCAAGTAAGCTATTTGTTAGCCGTTACATCTATATAAGTGTCATCCTGTGTTTTATTCATTTTTTTTTCCTTCCTTCCTTCTCCAACCACTCACTTTTTTTTAAGCTCTTTAGAAAGGGCACTTGATGCTCCGTGGAGCCCCGATCTGACAGTGTGAATATCAAGTACATCCAAGATTTCTTCTTACAGTATCAGGTATGCTTTGCGGATTAGACAGCACAGTCCTCACCAGACTACTTCGCTCTGAAGCCTCCCGAAATCTGCTCTGACAGGGGCAGGCGGTCCCCGCGCAGAGCCTGCTGACAGGGCTGCCTGTGATGTGCCTTGAGATGCTTGGGTTTATTTTCAGAGCGCTCTGAGTCTTGAATGTGTGAGGCTTTGAGATGCCATTTTGTTTTCTCCTAAAATAAATTGGCAGTCTTTGTGGTTGAGGGCAAAAATGCCGAGTTTATATTTTTCTTTCCATTGTTAAATAGAAAACAGAAGAACCATCTTTCAAAGCTGTTCTTTATTCGTATTTCAAAGAAGGAAGGCAAGGCATGAGGCCCTTTTTGCTCTGCACCTTGGATTCCCATTTGCCATATCTACACAACCCTTTTGTTGCTTGGTGAATGGAACCAGATACACTAATTTTTTACCTTTTTTTTTTTTTTTTTACAGTTAGTTCCCCAGCTGCAATCAAAGGGGTAGTGCTGGTACAGCTGGGAGGGGGGCAGCAGCTGGCCCCTATTTTCCACGAGCTTTGCTGATTACATTTCCTTTGGGCAGGGCTCCTGTCAGGGTCTCTGGTAAAGTTTCTCTTCTGGAATGAAGGCAAAAGCATATTTAAGCGTTTCCTGTGCTTCGGCTTCTTTTTTTATTGTGTTGAGGACTTTGCTTGGGAAGGATGGAGGATGAAAGAGCATGGATGCTATTGCGCTGCCTAAGGTTTTGGTGTGATGGAGCCTTTGTCGCCGGCAGTCCCCAGCAGAAGGTAAAGGTGGTTGTGACTGGTTTTTGCGTTGCTGAGCTTTGCCTCTTGTCAGCTTGTCCTGTGCCAGCCCCATCTTCTCATCAGCAGGACACTGGCAGTCCTGTGACACCAATTTGTGGCAGAGGACACCCAATATGGGGAGTTGTTCTCCTGTGCAAGAGAAAAAAAGCTATTTAATTCACTGTGCGCACAGCTGGGTCATGTATCTCCCATATAGATGTTACGGATTTACTCACTGTTGTAACTACATGGGAAATAAAAAAGATACCTGGTGCTTAGGGACATGGTTTAGTGGTGGACTTGATAGTGTTTGGTTTACAGTTGGACTCTGTGATTTTAAGTGTCTTTTCTAACCTCAGTTGAGTCTATGATTCTAAGATCAATAAGAACCAGCATTTGGATATTAAAAAGGTAGGAGAATACCCCATGAGGTGTACACTGCCACTGGGGTTTAATCTACAGGACTGACTCTCAGGTGTGGCTATGCACAGATTAATTGAGGTGTTTAATCAGGATTACTGTAATTGGGTTTACTAGTGCCAGTGCAAAAGCCTTTCTGGCTGCCTTTGTTTAGAAACGGCATAAATCTATGTTAACTAGAACAGGGCCACATCCAAAGTGAAATCAGCCATTCTCAAGCTAAATAAATGGTCAGAAAAGGGTTTGGGCCATTTTGAGAGTCAGTGGCTGGGGTAACACAGCTGGTGGTGAGAGGAATTAAGTGCCAAGACCTGAAAACAGGTGTTCAAAGCCCACAGATGTGTGAGCCTCCACCAAAGAGAAACAAATACCTCATCCCAAGAGCGGTTCAGCCCCAAACCCTGACAATATGCATCTTGATCACAAAATTTGCAAAGAAAATATATTTTTTTAAAAAAAGTAATTTATAAATAAGCAGGGAATGTTGTGCAAGACCCTGGGAAGGCTCTGGAATTTAACATTCGTGCTGGCTTGCTGTAAACCTCTGCTCCAACAGGCAAACGCCCACCTCTGCGCCCACACGTGCGGCTGTCACGTTCCCTCCACCTCCCGCATCCCTGGCAGCCCGGGATGCGAGGGATGATTAACGCCGGCAGCACAGGCGTGCGAGTAGTATTTGTCTCAACCTTAAATAAATAAGACCCGCATGGAAATAATTGAATAAGCAACCGTGTTTTAACAGAAGCTCCTCCAGCATATCTCAGTTAGAGCTGATGTGTTGGGGTAAGAGGGGAAAACAGGCACTTTCCGTGTGTTTTTATGATTACTTTTGATTCTACTAGCATAGTGCACATCATTTATAGACCTGGAAGACAAGGCACTGGAAAGGGCCATGTGTTGCTTTCTCAGCACAATGCTCAGCAGTGCTGATGGCCATCAACATGCTAAAAATATTTGAGACTGTTGAGACTTAAGTTGCCATATAAGTCCTTTTTCTTAAAGCCTCCAGTATTGCAGGTTGCAGTTTTGGCTACTCAAAAGACTTAACTTCCAGTGAAGCCAGTGATAATTGGGTTAGGCCCAAGGCAGTATTTTTCAGGCTGGTGAAATATGCTGTTCTCTCTGATTTGCTTGCGTTGTTCCCACTGGGAATAAAAAAAACACAGGGCAAATGTGATGCAATTGAAATCAAATTGCGCAGTGTTTATTCTACCCCTTTCTCTTCCTTCTCCCCCAGTTCTCCTGAAAACAAACCAAAACAAAAGGAAAGAAAATGAACAAAAACAAGCAGGGAAAAAAAGGGAGAAGGGGGTTTTCAGTACCAAAGTGCTGCACAATTACAGGAGGATAGATGGGGGAAACAGAAGGGTGAGCCCAAGCCTCAGCCACTAGGAAGCTTTGAATCTAGCGGTGAAATTCAGCTTTCAGTTACTAATCTGCAGTGCAGAAGGGAGTTAATCTGGATTTATAGCGAGGGAGCAAAAGGAAGCAACTCGGCCCTGGGTTTCCCATCTCTAATTGTACACCTGCAGCCCTCTTCTCACAGGGAGATGGCGGGAGCTTTGCCACCGACTTCAGGAAGCTCAGGTGTAGGCTCCAAGTTTCACTTTTTTTTTTTTTTCCTTAATATTTAGCATTTTAGGCATGTCTTGGAATGATACATAAGGCAACTTCATGAAACCCATCTGGCTTTTTTTTTTTTTTTTACTTATTTTTCAAATATGTCTGTGCAAATCTAAATGATCTATCAATAGTGACACAATATACATACTGTAGGAGAGTGAACTCTGCGTGCCCGGTGCTTATTATCACACCACCAAGTGCAAGTCTACTAAGTAAGGCATTTCTAACTGGGCCTTCAGTCCTTGATAATTCAGGTGGTGTTTTTGCAGATAAATCAGGGCACCAAAGCATTTATTTGCTTTTAGTGACAGGCTCCATCTGCTACATGCCTGCGAAGCGTTCGGAGAGCGATCTTGCCTGTCGCATGCAGAGGCTGTGGTAACGAGAACAATAACAACAGCGGATTTAGCAGTGATATTTGCAGGCAGATGAGGGCAGAGGGTAGGTCTGCAAGGTCAAACGCAGGTATGGCAGAGGGGTAGCTCAGGCACAGACTGGTGAGACCTGTCAAACAGCATCCAGGTGGGAATGAGCATCCACATCCACACAGCCCCCGAGGTGCCCAGGGCTCATCATCCCCACCGCCTTCATTAAGCTCTGCTGCCTGTGGCAGGCTGGCTCCCATCCTGCCAAAATGGGCACCTTAAGGTTTGGCACCACCATGTTGCCAACTGCAAAGCAAAGGAAAGGGTGTCAGGGTGGGAAAAGGCTGCGTGGTAAAGCAGGTTTCATGGAAAGGGTTTCTGAGCATTGCTATGACCTTGTATCTCAGAACAACGCTGTCCCTCATATATATTTGTTTGTTTGTTTGTTTATTTATTTATTTATTTATTTTTCCCCCAGAGCACAACAGGACTTTTTAATAGGAAATAATTGCTCTTCTTTTTGGACAAGTAAGCAATTCACTCCTGGAAGAGAGTTCCCAGGAATGTTCTGCTCCCGCGTGCCTGCACGTTATAACCGGGTCAGCTCTCTGTGCAAGCCAAATTAATGCAAAAAAATCAACATACATGTAGGCTCTAGTCTACTGGGTTTAGATCAGAGACAGATCAGATGACTCACAGGAATCTATGGAAATAGATCAAAGTAGCAGCACACGTTTGAAGAGAGCATTTGCGTTCGGCAGGGAATGGTATTTTTTGTGGGGTTTTTTTTTTGACGACGGCTGGGAGCGTGAGTCAGAGCGTGGGCCGGCGTGGGCGGCTGCGTGGGCGGCCGCATCTGTGGGTGTTGGACCGAGACAGACGCGGATAGATGGCTGCAATTAAGTAGTTAGCGAAATGACTGTAATAGTAAAATGAATTTAAAGGGGCAGGTTGCAGCACTCCCAAATAGCTTCCTTCCCGGCAGCTCGGGGTGCCGGCGGGCGTTCCCTGTCGGATGCTCCGCTCCGGGAGCCGGTTATCCCTGCTGGTGTGGGAGGATGCTGGCTGGAAACAGGCTGGTTTCCAGCTCCATGCACACCCTGAGGAGGGCAGGGGGTGGGTGGCGGAGCTGCAGGCGCTGACCCCGGCAAACTCCTGCTGGGGAAGGAGAGCTGGGGGGAGAAGGAATGCCAGGCAGAGCTGGAAAGGGAACAAGGAGGGGAGAACAGATCTACATTGACTGGGAATAGTTGCAAAACGCCCACGCGCTTCTGTGGGACTAGGATCGTGTCCAGAGCTCATAGAAGAGCTAAAGTTGGTGCTGTTTTTTTTTATTTTATCGTGCCCATTGCTATGCCTTCTAAATGCTGGTGCTGGATCCCACTTGTGATGTGACCCTGGAGCTCCAGCACAGAAAGCCACGTGTGGGCTGTACCTCTGCCTTTATGAACCCCTCGCAATTAGCTGCCTCCAAGGGACCTGGGTTTGGTTCCTTTGTCATCAGCCTTGGGCTGCCCTGCGATGGCAACAGCACCCATGTCACACCTGCTTGCTCGCTCCATCCTCAGAACCTCTCAGCAGACCCGTACAGCAGCGTTCGGGGGGGAGCAGACTGAGAATCTCGTCCTCACTGCTATTTTTCATACCCCACCAATCACATCTGATAAGTCTGCATGGCATGGGAGAAATCTGATTAAAACAAATCAATAAAGCCCTCATTCAACAAGCGACAAAGAAAACGCAAATCTTGTGGCCACCAACCTGCGTACCCAGAAAATTCTGTGTACGACCTGGGCAATTTTTTTGCTGACATCTGTGCTTGTGATGTTTAAGATTCACTTCCACATCCCAGTGCCACTGACCTAATTGATTGTATCAACTCACTCGAGACTGTTAGTAATTTTAAGTGTTCTGAGGGGGGGGAAAAAAAAGCCATTCCCCAAGCCCAGCTTTTCCATTCTGTAAAAATGAGATGAGAGAGAAATATTTCGCTGTTTTCCCACTGCATTTAATGATGAATTGAACTACATTTGCTGCCAAGAGGGGAAAATTGCTTAGGTATATCATGAGCCACGAGGATCTTGTGTGCTAAAACGCAGCTCCCGGAAGAGATGTCCTCCCAGGCCCTACAGGTGGGTTCCTCCACATTTCCAGATTCTGCAGCTCTGCCACTTCAGAATTACCTTCCAGAAACCCTCCTAACTTCTGGTGGAAACCACCCGTGTCAATCAGTGGTATTTCAATAAAAAACTTCCATGGGTCCTTTTTAAGATATTGCTTAGTAAATACCTATTATTGCCCTGCACCCCCCTCAGCTGGCCCTGCCAGGAAGCATGTATGGTGGGGATTTCCTTCTCCAAGCAGATGGCTGCTACAGGGAAGGGAGGATTTATAGTTTATTGATGTATTTTTTTGAGGTGTTCTGCACAGACAAGGGACCAAAGGATTGCTTTTCACTCTGCTTGCTATACAGAGCACATTTTAGCAGGGGAAAAAGGGTGTTATTTTGAATAATTAAAAAAAAAAAGCCCAAAACAAAACATAAAAAATACCCAAACCTCCTAAAGCAGTAGATGTGTAAAATTAATGTGTTTTTTAAAGTGTCAGTATAAGTGCTTCTAAATATGTCCACTGTAGCATACGCTGCCCACGCAGTTGCAGCATTTCCCAAGGAGTATGAGCAACATCGTCCTCTGCCGAGTGTGGTCAGAGCCACTGCCGGCTTCTAGAGAAATCCTGGGTGCAACAGTGTGCTTTTTGTAGCTAAACAAGGTCTCACTGAAATGATTGTCCAGTCCAATACCTTTGCAGGTAGTTACCTGTCCCAGAAGGAAGGACAGACCCCCTGTGATGAGCTGGGAGACCTTCAGGCTGGGTGATGGGTGTGAGGAACCTCTGGCAGTTCCAGCTGCCCTGGTGCTCACCTTAGTTGCTGCAATTCTTGGGATATTGCCTGCAAACAATTTCATGGAATATAAATTGCTGGAGACAGCCCAGGTTTACTTATTACACGGCTTTTTAGTTACACTTTTAATTTTCAACAGCTTCTGGTCTACAGAGGTATCACCCTTTGTAATTTGAAATACTTGTAGATCAAACTGTGGATTAGGAAGGGAGTGAAATTAAATTGCAACACAATTTTTTTTTTTTTTTTTTGAGGAAAACTTCTATTCCTGCCTGTCCTCAAATTGGGGTGCAATTACAGTGTACGGGAGCTCGGAGTTCCATTTGCCACCTTTAATTGTCAGGCAGTCCGACGCATGCCTTTCCCCTCCTCTCAGACCTGTAATTTTGCTGCTGCTCTGCTGTGACACTTGACTCTGTTTTAATTACCATGATCACTCAATCTGGAAAGCTATTTCAGGGGGCTGGGTGTTTGGAGCCCTCTCCTCCTTACAGGCTCTCCCCAGAGCCAGGGCTGCTCCCCAAAAGCAGTGGACCAGGCTGTGGTGGCCATGTACCCGGGCAGGAGGGGTTTGCATCTCACGGGAGAGGCAGTGAGGGTTTCAAACCAGGATGTGATGACAGCAAAACTGATCTGGGATGCAGAATAGAGCCCAGAGCCATTAACCAGCAGAGTTATCTACTTTCTAGCTTTGTGTGAAATCAGGTCTTATTTTTTATATATATAGATATGCACATTATATATATACGGTTGGGGCTTTTTTTCTTTCCTGTGGTGATTTGGGAAGATGTATTTTGTAAGAACCCCGAGCAGAACTGGCTGGGGCGTGCTGCCCGCCCCTCCATACCGTGCCTGCCCCATCCCATGCACGGCCCTCGCCCCAGCCTGCCCACACTGACTCACCCTCCGCGCCTTCCCACGCTGCGCTTTGCTGCCTCTTGCCTCCCTGTTCTGCCATTTTTTTGTCTTTTTTTTTCTTTTTTTTTTTTTTTTTTTTTTTTTTTTTTTTAATTTTTTTTTTTTTTTTTTTTTATAAGCAGTTAAAAACTGGAGACATCTTTTGTTGCCATTCCCCTTAGCTGCCTGGGATGGCAGTGAGGCTCTTGCCACTGCATGTGGGTCGGTCAAGATGTTGACCAGCCTGCGGATCTGTCCAGATGTTTCGGGAGATGGTGCTGTGATCCCTGCGATCTCTAAAAATTTGGGGGCCCTTATTACTTGGGGTCCCACAGCCTCCCAGGTCTGGCACCTCCCTTGGCATTCATGACGGTGAAGAAGGGCAGATGCCTGACAGGCTCAATGGCCGTGAGATTTGTGTCTGGTTTTAACCTGTAAAACAGGGGTGTTGTGGAGTGTCACCTCACCCTGCTGGCTGTCACAGGGTGTAGTGTGGGGAGACATCTCCCAAGGGAGCAGGGGACGGGGCTGTTCTTGCTGTCTCCCCACAGGCAGTGGACCAGCTGCCATCAGTAACTGGGAAGGAACAAGGAGTGTTTTTTCCTCTGTTCGCTCACACAAATTATTTTCCATTTAAAAATATATACTAATTTCGTTTCTTTTCTTCTGTTTCAGAAAAATGTAAGGTAGTATTTATTTTATGCTGCTTCTGCTAAACGTCAAAATTGCGTAATTGTTGAAGCATTTGACTTGTAATGTTTTGAGAAACTATTAATACCAAACGATCGCTGTCATCTCTTTTCCTGCATCTCCCGCGGGGGCTTCCCTGGAGCTGCCATGCCCGGGAGCTGCAGAAGGACCTGGTGAGCGCTTGGGGTTAGGGAAGAAATAAATGATTCCCGTTTAAATGTTTATGATTGAAGAGAGCACTGAGATGAAGAATGGCTTGGCTTGCACTGCCCAGGGCTGTTATCGTTCAGCAAATATCCTTTACTGATATCCTTTGTACCAGCTGAGGAGCCGCTCCACACGCCTTGTGAGACCCTGTTTGGCCACACTTAGCATTTACAGAGTGAATTTGTTTATTTAAATAGCTTTCTTATTTCCTCCCTGCTTGATAATTGGTAGATGTTGGGGTATCGGTTATCCTGTGAATAACCCAGTTGGGTTTTTTCTTGCTGCTTGTCGTGGCGGTAGTGGACTTGCATGAGGACATGTTCCCTGTCATGAGCCTCCTGCTTTTCTTGGTCTTTTTTTTTTTTTAAATTTTATTACAAGTCTCTTCTCTTGCTCAGAACAGGTTGATGGAAGAAATGGTAGCTGCCAGTTCTTACAAATGAATCATTTCTATTTCAAGGTATTTCAGGTTAGCATGGGCTGATGGAGCCTGTAAACCGTAGATGGGCCTGAGGATGCTTGAAGCTCCGCAGGGGGATGTCAGACATTTGTACTCCCACACTTCCACAGGGCTGTTGAAAATTGATTGCTATGAAGCATCCAGCCTCCCCTTTGTATTTCTTCCAGGAAGGGAACAAAATATAAGGCTGTATGGATTCTTGAAAGGACGCCCACTTTTCTGGCAGCCAAGTTAGAAGTAAAACCTATCTCCAAAGCAAGACAGCATGGCATAATTCAAGAAAACTCCTGCCTTTATGAATCGTAGTAATCAATGTTTACATTTAATAGAGTTATAATTGTCTTGATTTGCTTTACTCCCAGTTGCTCAGCAGATGAGACATCGTGCTCCAGTGGCTGCTGCCATGGAGCCTTCCCAGAGGGAATTCCTGCTTTCTGGGTATTAACGAACTAAAACTCAGGCTTCTCCTTTCGGGAGACAGTGTTTACTTGAAGCTTAGAAATTTCTGTGAGATAAGAAGTCATTATTTGCCTGTATTTTTTTTTTTTTTTATTCTCACCATTCACAACATGCATCTTCGAAAGGGACGCTTTGGGAATCTCAGTGCTTCCAAAAAGAAACAGCACTCAAACCCTCTGTCAGTAATTATTCATATGAGAAAGAAGGGTGGTGTGTCCCATTAGAGAACTGCTTATCAAGAGGCAGTTTCTGAAACGCTATCCAGGTCCCCTGTGAGATTTAATACATCTGTGAGCAATCATGGTCCTTGTCCAGACGGATGATAACTCTGTTTATCTCCTCGTCAAGACCTGGTACCCCAGACACCTTGAACTGGGACAAGCTGGTTGTCCCTGGGCAGGGGATGCGGTGTCAGCTGAGACCACATCTTATTTCCATATGACACCTGCTGGTAACAAAAAGGCATGGCTGCCTTTCAGAAACAAGATCTGCTTTGTGGCTTTTTATTTTTTCCAAAAAGCATGCATCTCTTACTGCTTGCCCATACGGGGTTTCTCAATGCCCCAAGCCAGCATTTGCAATACTCTGGCTCATCTTGGCAGGTTGGAAAGTACTTGTCCAAGGCACTTATGTGTGCAGGACCTATCTCTCTAGACACTAGATTGCTTTGATTCTGCAGAAAACGAGCTTTCAAGGAAAAAACAAAAAAACCCAAACAACCCCAAACTCTAAACTAATTAAACTTTGAATTATTTCAGTGGCAACACAAACTGCTCTGAATGTGAACCAATGCAATGTAGCTTAATGGCATTACCATAAAGAAAGGTGAGTGTATTTTCACATAGAAACAGACCTCTTGAACATCACTGAATTTTATTTTATGCTTTATTGTTTTGCTGAGAAGATGTTACTAGCTTTGTGCAACCTCTGCCCTCTATGTTGCCTTAACTGCCTGCAGCATTTGGGGTAGGAAGGCAGCAGTGATGGAGAGCAGGAGCCTGGAGACAAAAATTGGGTGAACTGCTGCGGTGCAGGAGGGACCTGTTCAGCCGGAGTGCTCGGAAGGCATCTGCGAAGCCTGGAAGGATGGCAGAGCTGCAAGGTGTATTTACACACTGGTTTTCTGCTCCAGTTGGAGAGGTGAGGCTGGAGTTGAGCAGGAATTACAGGCTGGCAGATCTGACCTGACAGCGGTGGGCACCTGGCTTTATGTTGGTCTGCATTCCATGGAGGGGGGGGAAAAAAAAGTATTGGCTGGAAAAAAAATATTCTGTGTACAATACTTGATCACACTTGTGGTGAGGACTGCTCTCTGGCTACGGCTTCTCTCTGCTTATGCAAATCCCCTTTAGCTTATTCTTAAATCCAATATCGCCCCGAGTACACTGGCATTTTTCAAACATGGTCCTTGGAGCTGTAGAGGTTGCAAACCCTTGATTTGCAGTGTCGCTATATTCTTTGGCTGGCTGTTTAAGAAGAATATCATTCAACAAACAGTAGTTGAATGCATTCACGTCAAGTGAAATCATTCCTTTAAAAGGTTTAGTTGTCAGGTATTCATTAAAGCAGGTTTCACATCAAAATGATAGTCACTAATACAGTGAAAACATCTTTTACAGCTTTCAGGATTTTTGTGTTGCATTGTATAAATGCCAGATATCCACTGGTACAGAAATGCCTTCATGGACCTACATGGTAGATATGAAACTACATTTCTCTGGTCCCCTTCAGAAGAAAATGAACATGGCATATCAGTGTGGTAGGAGCAAGGACATTCCTGAAGGTCCTTCATGTAAATGGGGCACAATGGACTGCAGCTGCAAATTCAGCACAGTATTCCCATCGTTTCTGCAAAACGTTTTCTACCTTGTAAACACTAACGCTGGAGTTTGCCTTTTATTATCTCTGTAAGGTGAAAATTACCATTCTAACTTTTTTTTTTTAAGTAACTGAGATAAAAGGTAGCTCTGGCTGAAGAAATGGGAAGTCAGCAGCAACCTGGTCACTTCAAACTTGAGTTGTCTGGATGCTTTGGAGAATTTCACTCACCCGGGAGAGTGCTAAATCAGCATTTAGTACAAACCGGTCCTTTTTTTGCTGGTCCCCAGGCTGGAGAAATCCAGATGACACTGCCAAGGCAGCAATGGGAGGGGGCACCAAATTCAGGTTAACAGGAGCTGCAGTGTGCTCAGGCAGGTGCCTAAATCCAGATTGAGGCATCTCACTTCAGACCAGCTATTTCTGAAACTCCTGGCCCTGCTGTGCGAGTTCATGGTGTTTCAGTTGCAAAGAGCAGATGGTACTTACTGGTGATCCAGGACAGCTTTTTTTTTTTTTTCTCTCATTAGCGTCAAAAATAGATCAAATGCCAGCTGTAGTTCTTTTTGGGTCAGCGGAGGTGAAATCACAGAGTGATGTGCACAATATCGCAATGTGCAGCGGCAGGGAAAAATCAGGCCTTCCCTTCCACAGTACAAAGTGTTTTAATGTGGCTTAAAATGCTATTTCTCATGTCTTTTTTTTTTTTTTTGCACAGCTCAATTCCTTCTGTGTCTCACTCAGCAGTAAACTAAATCGCCTGATGCTATGAAAGTGTGATTCTGTGTAGATGTAGCTTTCAGTGTGGTGCAATTCAGCAGTTTTGGGGCACTTCCAAGGTCCCTTCTCAACCCCGTGAGGCAGAGAACTCACTAAATTGATTGGTGCTAAGCAGGGTCTGGAAGAAGGAGCTGGGATGCCCTCGTTTGCCGTCCCAGCAAATCCAGTTTTAGAAGCTCTGGTGGGAAGGCTGCCAAGCTGATCCTCCTAAGAGCAGGCAGTGTAAAGAGGAGTTTGGGAGTATTTTTTGTTTATTAGAAAACCAGAGGTGATTTTAGTTTCTCAGCTTACTGCTTATTTTACCTATTGCTGAAGTTGAGTTGTAATCTTAGTGAGAAACTACAGAAAGCGGATGTAGTATCAGTGAGAATGAGCCTTTTTTGTTAGTTTAACTGGATTCATAGCCTCCTTTTTTTTTTTTTTGACTGCAGAAAGCTATGATGTATAAAAAAGAGAGTTTGCATCATTTAAGGAAAAAAAAAAAATTGTGTTTGTGTCAAAAAGCTGGTCTGCAGGCACACCCTGCTGGTTTGTAGGGAGAGTGCAAAGGAAATAGATCTATGCTTTAGAAAAACGCAGCTTGCCTGTCTTTTTGTAATCTACATTAACTTCTTTCTTCCACAGCAGCTCTCTTGGTTTTCAGTTCTGAAAACGTGAGCAGCGATGCATGAGGTGCTAAGGAGGGATTTGCAGGAGAGAGGGAGGTTGCCTGATTGGGAGGATTCCTGCAGCAGATCCCAAAGCTTTTGCAAATCTCTACCAGATCTGCCTGACCACCAGAATGACGTTATCATGTGCGTAGCTGAAACAGCCAAGATGTAAAGCAGGTTGGATGTGACACCTCTCCATGTCTTAGGAGAGATAAGCAACACTGTGAGCTTGACTGTCGTCGGGATTTTTCCACATGAGGAAAATCACCAGAACAGTAACAGAAAAAAAACTCTTATTGGATTCTGCTCTGGAATCTCTCCCAGGTGCCTGTGTGATTATTGCCTCCATACAACTTTCCACCCCCCTGTGCCACGCACTCCCTCACCCTGAAAAAAAAAATCAAAGAAATAATGCTCTCTTTATTCCTGAATAAAAAGTCTGCTGTGATTTGGAAATAGTTATTCCAGTCGACTTCCACACGCAGACTGGCTGCTGGTAACAGCATGACTGAATTACCTGAGAGCAGAGTCTTCAAATAGTATCTGGCCTTCACAGGGCAAATACAAAGGCTGATATTTTAAAGAGTTGTAGGCGATCATTGTCCATGCCATTTGAAACACCTCAAGTGCAGCCAATTTTGAAAAATTGCTATGTAGCTGAAAATCAGGCTTTTTTAGATATGTCAGACCAGAGACACCCTTGTTCCTTGGTTATGGAGTGGCTGAAGGCCTGCATTTTTCAAGACACATGTTTCAATTTTCATATATTTAGGAGTCATAAGACTGATTGAGAGAGAGTTGCCTGGTGGGGGTGGAATTCAAAAGCCCCCTTGTTTCTGGTGTCTGACCCCTGGGACCACAGCTGGGATCACATCTGTCTGAGCATCAGCACCTGCCAGGTTCTCTCCTTGTCTCCCCCCACCAACGATTTGGATAATCACAATAACCTGGTGGATGAATTCATTGGGATGTTCTTGGTGTTGCCTGGTCACCACAGTGATGTGCCAGGGATGCGGGAATGTGGAATCTGGACCTGTTCCTGTGGGAAAGGGGATGGAGATGGAAGGGCAAGCTGCTCAGGAAGGTCCCTGAAGAGCAGGAGCCTCAGCTGGAGGTAAGCCGTGGTCCTTTTGCCATTTATCCTCTGTATCTGCTGTAAATAATGCTTGTGTGGGCTCCAAGTCTTCCTGACTTTTTGGAGAAGGAGGTGATATTACAAATTACAGTGCCTAACTCATTTCAGGGAAAGAAGAGCTTCAAGGAAAAATCATTATTAATAGGATAGTTCAACCTTAATTCACCCTTTTCTCCAGTACCCTGTGCTCATGTCAGTAACTGGTTTGGTAATAGCCTTTTAGCCCCTTCCCCAGTAAGGGTAAGTGGCAAACCTTTGCTCTTGCGAGGGTGCATTTGGATGCTGCCTCCCGTGAACCATATCCCTTTCACATCTGTAACCCTTTTTTATCCCGTAAGGATGACTTTACCTTCATGAACAAACTGGTTTTCCACAAGCTCAGTTTGAGTCCCGCGGCCTGAGGTGCAATACCTGCTTATACCTGCAGGTTGTGCTTCTCGACAGCTTTTCTCGTCAGCTCTAATTGCTCTCCTAGACCACTCCTGTAAAATGACGCACTTTTTATCTTCTGGCAGATTATATTTGTCGGGGAAATTATTAATCACTTGCATTTGCTAGATTACCTTTGCATTTGCATAAACCTATAATGAGCTTATAATAAATCAGAGCGATGGTAAAATAACCAGCAAATATAGCAACGGCCCCAATAATCTATGCAGACATACACTTGTGTGTATTTTACGATACTTTTATATGATGCCAACAGCGTGCTAAGCACTTCAAAGCGTCGGAAGACAGATCTTTGCCCTGCAGCACTTGCAAAATAATAAACAGCCATTCAAGGGAAGGGCAGCAAGGAAGTGCCTAATATAGTTGGGTTGTTTGAGCAGTGCTGTTAGTGCTTGCATAATTAACATCCGTGGCATGAGGAAAATGCTGGCCTTGATACATTTTTCTATGGTTGAGGGTTCTTTTTTGTCTGTTTGATGATGGAAGATCCCTGTCAGTGGCCACACCTGACGAAGTGCCAGTTCTCAAACTGTGAAATGCAGTGATAAGCCTGGCCTGATTTTGCTGTTGAAGCAGGGAAGGGCTATGCCTTGTGCTGCTAAATAGCGAAACAACTTGGATATGGCAGGCGCAGGAAGAAAGAGGGAGATTGGCTCAGAACAAGTTGAATTTAGTTACAACAGCTCTTATTTTCTTTTGCTTAACGACTTTGTAGAAGAAACAAAAATATCCCTCATTTCTGCATATTGCATCCAGTTTGCATTGTTTTTACAGCATGTGCCTTGCTCAGTTCTCCTTCTTCTCTCACGCAGACACAAAAATGTTATTTTGGGTTAAGCCGTCACTGTGGTATGCGTGGTGGTGCTACTTAAGGAAGTAAACAAGAAAATAAAGTGCACCAAAATTCTTCTCCTTGCACTACAGCCTACCAGTCAAAAATATTTTTGTTGTCCTCTAGTAGCTTTTATGATATCCTGGCCTTCGTTCTGATTGCTGCAATAGTGTTTGCAAGATAACCCGTGAAAGCAAAGGGAGATATTGTATGCTCTGCCTGGTAGACAAGCTTCCTGTCACACAGTAGCCCTGGCTGTTACCTCCAGTGAAGCGCAGGCTGATGTACAGATACCTTTGATTATCACGAGATTAATTTTGGGTGGAGCAGCAATCTGGGCACCCATTCAGCTGGACTGATGTGCTGGTGCTGCTGCCAAGTGCCTGGAGCAGCCCAGCTCTGCCCATGGCCCCCGCGCCGCTCAGCTCTTCTGCTGGGGAGAAAAAGGGATCACAGGACTCTGGAGGGAGAGTCTGTGATCTGCTGGTTTTGCAAAATGCTCAGCAGTGTCCCTTCAAAAAGGAAACAATGCTTAGTAAGGTGATGTTACACCAAGCAGGTAACAAATAAAGTGGGCGGTAGCTGCAAGTTGACAAATTTCAGCTTGTCCTTTCAGCTAACATGATTTTTTTTTCTTCCCATGACGTTATTCCAACTGAATGCTCTTAGGGTTTGAGAAACCACCACATAAATAGTGGCATTTCAGCTTTCGAAGTGAGTCATCCCCAAGCTCACACAATGGCTTGCAGAGCACGGTGACCTGCGTTTGCCGCTCCAGCTGTCAACCTTTAAGCAGCCCAATGGCAGGCGTATAGAAAAATCAGTGGGGATACTGCTACTAATTTACAAATAAATGATAAATTCTGTTATTTTGCTATCCCAAAGCAATTGCTGATGTTTACGTAGAGAAGGCTGAAGGCTAAAAACACTCTTGGCCTCTGGCTTTCTATCCTGTCTGCTGCAGATTGTCATCTTCTCTGTCACTTTGCTTCAACAGTTCACTGAATCTGTGACCAAAACTGGATCTGGGCAACAGGTTTTCTTTAAGAAAAGTACATTTTTTTAGGCAAATGTTTAATACACTTTACACAGCAATGAGGTATTAATTGTTAACACTTCGTGGGTTACGATGGTTGACACAGAATAACTTTACTTGGAGCATCACAATCATGTGCAGAGCTAAGTACAAACTTACATCTCTGCAGCTCCTTTGAAAATTCAGGAACTGAGAGATCTGGGCTGAGCTCTACTAGTTCAACCATGAACATAGTCAGGCTTAAACCTTAAATTTAAGTGTTGTATAAATATATAGGTACCCACTGTCTGAATACTCTTCTGTCCCTTCCTTTTGCTTCTCAGGATTGCTCCTGCAATTATTGAAGTGCTTGTCATCTTCACATCGCTTTGCAGTCCATGGATTTGAGACATGGGTTGCCTTTGGCTAAAGGCTCAAAAGGGAGTTAGTTGGGCTGGTGTGCGCATTATTACAGATTCTCTGGTCCCTTTGTGAGATGGCTCTGGGGAGCGATGAGTAAGGGCCCAGCCCAGTAACACAAGTCATCGCATTGTTTTACAGGGTTTTCTCTATTTTCTGTCGTGTTTCCATGACTCAAATGCCCAGGGATCAGGGACGAGGGGCAGAGCTATGTTGAGTTAAGCGCTGTTCCAATATGTGATAAAAGAGACAAGAGCTGAAGAGTTTGCAATCTATTGTTGGTGGCAAAGCTAGTGGTACAAACGTTACACATTCTCTGCACTGATTGTTTTTGGGGGATGGGGTGTTTTTTGTTTGTTTGTTTTTTTTTTAAATGATGAAGTCAGCTGGCATTTAGTAAAGGCAAAAAAAAAGAGAAATTCTGTTTTCTTCTTTCCATTTTGACACTGGTACAACGGATACTAGAGTGCAGGTCTATTTTTGCTATGAAGACTAAGGACTGAGGGAATAGTTAAGCCCAGCTGAGCCCGGAGCTTTGCCTTATAAGGGAACTGTCAGAAAGTGTATTTCTGTGGTGAGCCTCCCATCGGCAGAGAAATCCATAACCCAACGCGGGGATGTGTCAGAGAGGAGGTTGCAGGGATGGCCAGAAAAACAACTCTCCTTTAAATAACTTTGCAAAACCTCAGTGTGAAGGAGGCCTGTGGCTTCCTTCTGAAGAGCACGCTGTGCAGCCAGGCCAGAGAAATATCTATGAGTTTCTCCAAAGAGGAGCCTCCTTTGTGACAGCCAGTGTAGTCTCTATCGCAGACAGGTGCTCCAGCTGCCTTCTGCTTAGCTGGAAGCTATAAACACCTTCTGGGCTAACAGGCACTTTCAGCGGAGTGGAGAGAGCTCCTGCCCCCAGTTTAGGAAATGTTCCTGGCTGTAGCTCCTGGTTGTCACCCTGTCCCCCAGTCCCAGCTGTTCTCTCGGACTCCCGGGGCAGGTTGTTCATGCTGCGTTCTGTAAGAGCCTCGTCCATCTGCAGACATGCCTGAGCATCGACTGGTTTTGAGAGGGAAAACTGGGCTGACAGGTCCTCTTCTTGTACCACACATCCCTGCCTGAGTTAATGTGGTGGTAGAGAGACAGCGAAGATGCTTTGCCAAGACTGCTGGCTCAGCAATGAAAGTAATACTTTTTTTCTTTTTAATTGAAAGGGTAAGTGGTTATGAAATGTTCCTGAAACCTTAATGTAAATAGACATTGACAGCACCAGTTCTGTTTCAAGAATAATCAATTTAAATAGATCTGCTCGCGTCTGCCACCCAGCCGTGTGACTCCACTGGGTTTTGGTGTCTCTGCTACAGGCAGCAGTTGCAGAGGGTTTGCTGGGATGGAGCGGGATGAAATGCAGCCTTGATGGGAGACTCTAAGGTCTTCTTTGTATGGAAGGCAGCTTCCCAAAGCAGAGCATCGCAGCAACGCTCCAGCCCCAGGCTCTTACTGCGCTTCCTCTGGTGCTGCGATTGCAGGTCACTAAAACACACAGACAGTCAGAAAGTGAATTTGCAAATGAGCAGATGTGGGGAAATTCCCTTGCTCATTTTAGAAAAGAAGGGCCAAAATTGAGAAACCACTGCCAGCTTGCTGTGTGCAGACTGTCACCCTGCAGAAGAGCTTCACCTGATCTCACCTGGTGTTGAGCCCAACTTCGAAGACCACAGCACATGGCAGACACCTCCACCACTTTGGGAATTCAGCTTTGGAGTTAAATGCATCCTCACTGAAGGGGAAAGGCCCCTCTGAGGAAGGTTATGATTTTTGGGGGAGTGGGTTCAGCTCCAGAATACACCTTGAAGGCTAGTGTTGTGAAATATGTGAAACCTGCTTGTGAGAGCACTTACATACCATCCACTGCTGTTACTAGGTATGGGTGATGTTACTCTGTCACATAGCCATAAAGCTGGGATAATTTTTGGGTGGCAATGACAAAAAGCTGATGTTATTAAATGAAAGCTACAGCTCCCCTCACTAAAGGAGCAACAGTATAAAACGGTAAAAAAAGACCCCAAACCTCTCTCTCTCTCTCTATATATATATATACTGCTGCACATGGAAAAACTTTATTTGTGCAGAAACATCTGATATCCAAGAGCTCAATCAAGTGTGATGGATGAGCCTAAAGTTGCACTTGAAGAGCAGTCTTCAGAAGCACAAGGACGTTTCCCCATGTTAAATACGCACGCACGTAAGTGGTTCTGTAGAGGTCTGAAACATCCCCCACTGAGCACAGGTGCAGGAACTTTGCACATTACTGAAAACTCTTCACAGGTTTTAGCAAAACCTAAGCCCCAGGAATAATCAGGAATAACAAATCCCTTTTCACAACATTGTTTCTATTAATGCTGTAAAAATGCATATTTAAATTAAATCAATCCCTGTTTTATACCGAACAGTACTCAGTGTGGTGTCCTTTCTCCCAGTGGGACTGCTTCGCTGTGTGCCAGTGTTTAACCTCCTGTGTGGGAACCAGCCCCACCAGAACCTGTCAGATCTAGACACATGATGAGGTACCTGACCCTGAGGGAAGTTAAACCTGTACACTTCCATCTCAGGCTGAGTTAATAATTGATCTTCCTCAGTTGTAAGCTACATGCTTCTGAGAAAATAAAAACAAACATAAATTCCTGCCCTGAACAAATGTCCCTGTGTCTGAACATGGACTGCTAATGAGTAACTTTAGCATAGAGTTCAAGAAATAGCTTTCGTATGAGCCTTGGTGTCGCAGTTGAGACGGACAAACGACATAGACCAAGTTCTTCCAGGATGCAAGTAGTAGATGCCATTTATTGCCACAAGTGCATTTTTATACAGTTTTACCAATTCATGTGTCTTTTCACTATTGGTTACAAGTTACAGCAGCAACATCTCATCAGCTAATTTTGCTATCATCAATGTTACGCTTCTACTCCCTTCTCTCTCACGGGTACACCTTAATATCTCCAGATACTCCTTTACTCCCATCTTTCTCACAGGTAGGCCTTAATGTCTTCAAGGCTAATTTCTGTTCCCATGCCCTCTATAGGGAATCCATGGACCCACCATAGTCCCCCATACCTTGGTTAAACTCTCAGCTTTGCCTCTGGAGAGTATTTGCAGCGTCTAGAGAAAATATTATTGAGCATCTTTTTTCTGACCTGTGATTTTTGTGTGTCCTAATCACTCTTCTGCACCTGGTGTCTACCCCTAAATGCATAATGTGACTTTTTGGAGTGGACGTGGTTGTACAGATGTGCTGTTCCAGGTGTACAGTATGACTTGCCTTTGACTCTAACCTGATGGTGAGGATGGTCAAAAGTAGCTGTTGAGGTCCTGCTGGTTCAGAAGCCTCGTGGCTCAGCACAGCCTTTGTAGATGTGTCACCTCTGTGATGGTACAGAGCAGCCTTGGCATTTCACAGCACTTTATCCAGCATTACGGGATGACAGCTTTTAGCTAGAAGTTGAAACGGATGATACATTTTCTCTCGTCACAGATGAAAAATGCCAGCTGTTCCTGATCTGGTGGTCATCAGAACTTAATGCTGTGGAAAACCAACGCCTCACCCTGACAGAAAAAGATCCTGTAAGACTGCTTGTTCTGCTCATTATGAAAAAAATTGGTTTTGAGTACACATCTTAAACATCTGTCTGTATGGTCACCAGACTGCTCAGCCACCATGGCCATCCATTTTTGCATCTGGAAAGATGGACTGCGTTACTGTATTCTTGTTATAGCTGCCTGCCTATTAACGTAATCCTTTTGTTGCCATTACATTGACAAATTATACATTGTAATTCTAGCGAGGCAGTTTTTCTTCCAGATGTGGTATTTGTTCCTCCAGGTCGACTGGCAGTCCCTGTTGGGAAAGGATGGAGTTGTGCCTGGCAAGCTGGGGGACTTCGGTCTCACCTCCCTTCTGCTTCTTTCACCTGTTGGTTCCATGTCCTTGATCCTGAAGCAGCACATGTTCACTCTGCTGTATGCATTTTTTTCATGTGTAAGTTCAGCCAAAATTCAGGGGGCTCAGGCCTGACTTTAGTCTGAGGACTGTAATCTTCACATGTACTTGCATGGCTTCTTTTCTTACTGTTTTCTTCTCCCCTTGCTCACAAATCCCTCTGCTCCATCTCCTGTCAGAAGATGTACTGCATCCAAGCTTTCTGCCGGCCTTTCTCTGTGATTAATGCACCCTGTCACTTTGACGCACATCTTCAGCTGTGGCTTCAGCTCCTGTACCTGCCAGCCTGAGCAGAAACAGTGTTTTTGTGGGAGAACAGTGGCTTTGACTGAGCACCTATTTGATGGAGTGCCGGTCATGTCTCCAGGGCTTGGAATATCTGGTTCAGGAGTAAATTCAGACGGTATCATGGTACAGACAGTGAATGAAATTTGCCTTACCTGCTGACCCTGATTCCACAGAGCTGCAGAGACCAAGTATCTACCTTAGTGGTTCATGAATATGTCTCTTGTTTCAGTTTGGATGAGATCTGCGCCTGTTCTGGTATTTAAGCGGGGACTTCAGAAAATGAAGGTCAATTAGTTGACCTGGCCTGTAAACCTTTATTTTTGGTGTAGGTAGGTGTATTTTGGCTGTGTTGATACAGACTCCTCCATCTAGACAGCTCTGAAAGTAAAGTTTGTGGTATGAATCTTGTCCAGTGCTGCCCCTCTAGGAGGTGATGACAACCAGCAAGATGGCCAAGTTGCCGTGCGTGTGTCTTCTGCTAGCTTTACCAACTCGTATGTGCTGTACAGCAGCACCAACTCTGGGCAGCGAGAAGGAACCTCCCTCGATGCTGCCAAAGCCCACGAGTTATGCCGGACAGACGCGGTATCAGGGGATGACTCATTGGATGATATGTCAGCTATGTGACCTTCTGAGCTGGGGCCTGGAGCCAGCTGGAGAGCAGGGACTCGCTCACTCAAGATAACTCGTGCTTTGTTATTGTTGTGCAGCCTTTTCAGTGCCGTGGCTGACGCCGCCTGCGTGTCCCAAAGTAGCCGACGAAGCACTTGATTGCTGGTGCTCCTCTCAGCAGGGCTTGAGTAGTGAAATAATCACATGCTTTTTTAATTTTTACCTCCAGATGAACAAAAAAGGACACCTTCCGCTTGCAGTGTGTCGAAGCTCTTGGGATGATTTAGCATATCCAAAAATGCAAGTGGTTAGTAGCACCATCCATATTACTGCAAAAGCTCTCCAGACACAAGACATTGCATGTGTGATGCTATGGCTACAGTACTACAGTCTCTTTTATCACGCATCTCTGCTGGGGCAGGGGAAGCTTGCTTGGTGCATTTGTGGCACTATCGGATTGTGGAAAGCCCTCGCTTCATTTATCTTCAGCTCCTCGTAAGTGCTGACAGCTGCAGAAGGTGGCTGTGAGATGAGGGCCATTGCCATGCTCTTTCCTGGCAGCACCTAGGAAAGATGTTTTTGTGGTAAGGAGGAGCCAGGTGCAGGTGTACAGACCCTGGCTGTGCACACTTGAGAACATGGAGGGGAAGCTGGGCATGGGTCTGTCTTAATCCTTAGGGCTTAGAGCCAAACAACTGCATGTGTTGGTCCTGTACAGAATCACAGAACGGTTGGGGTTGCAAGGGACCTCTGGAGATCATCTAGTCCAACCCACCTGCTAAAGCAGGGTCACCAGAGCAGATGGCACAGGAAGGTGTCCAGGCAGATCTTGAATGTTTGCAGAGAAGGAGACTCCACAACCTCTCTGGGCAGCCTGTTCCAGGGCTCTGGCACCCTCAAAGTGAAGAAGTTTCTACTCATATTCAGGTGGAACCTCCTGTGCTTCAGCCTGTGCCCGCTGCTCCTCATCCTATCGTTGGGCACCACTGAAAAGACTCTGGTCCATCCTCTTGATACCCACCCTTGAGATACTTATCAGCATAAATAAGGTCCCCTCTCAGCCTTCTCCTCTCCAGGCTGAGGACTGAAGGTAGAAAGGATGCCCAGAAGTGTCGTAAAGGACCAGTAACTCTCATATCAAGTGCTTGGGTATCTCCTGTCTGGTGTAACTGGCTGAGCCACACTCCTGTATCCTCTCTGCATCTGACAAACGCCACCGGGAACATCCAGGGAATCCTTCTCACAGACTTGGAGAAGGGACCCAGTTGTGCAACACGGGGTTTGCACTCTGCCGTGGCTTCCACAGCATCTGTGCTTTCCCTGAGCTAATCTTCAAGTACCCAGGGAGGCCGGGGCAGCCAGCCTTCATGGGGGTGTCCCCAGCAGCGGAAAATGAACTAAAGGGCCACCGAAGCCCTGCTTTGCAGGGACAAGCCAGCGGCTGCAGGACCTGCCAGGCTCTGGCTTACAGCTGCTTCCAATAATTCTCATCTCCTGGGTAATGCTGTGCATTTCCTTCCAGATTTCACTTGCCTGGGAATGCAGCAACATCTGCTCCTCCAAGTTTCGTGAAAGACGAGCTTCCTCGTGGCACAAAAGTGTGTTTTCTTTCCCCCCCGCCCCCCCATTACTGTTTTAAGTGAGGTTTAGCTCTGAAAGACTGTACATTTGTGTTTGGCTATTTGCTAAACTTTTTCTGCTTCTGCTTTCTCATTACACCACCCCCAGCTCTGAAATTATGTTCGGGGCAGCACACGGAGCCCCGAGGGCCGCGTCTGAGCCAGGAGCGGAGCTCCCGTGCGCTGCCTCGTGCCGCACAAAAGCAGAACAGATCGGCACCGCCGCTGAAATGCACCCCTGTGGGAGCCAAGTCTGCTGGGGAGGCGTAATATGCTCTGGAAAGAAACCTTGCAAAGGTATGTTCAGTCTGCTGCACAAATATGAGTAAAAGCTGAAAAGGTTCACAACACTGAGACTAAACAGATAATTTGCTTAGTAGAAAATACCTCTTTGAAAGGTCACTCTTCTGTGTAACCTTCCACTCAGATTTTTTTTTTTTTTTTTTTTTTTTTTAGTAAAATATGACAGTTAATCTCTGTAGGATCACTTATGGAACATAGATCATAGGGGTTTTTTGCATAAAACTAAAAGTAATTAGCTTTATTAAAAATGCTATGTACCTTATGGTTACCAGTAACATCATTCCTCATTGCTTTTCTCTTCACTGTATTATAACACAGTGAATATAATTTTCTCCTCTCTTTAGTATTATATGCTCACTCTTCCTCTTTAGGGAGGACGAGTGACATAATTAAGAATAATTCTATTCTCATTCAGCCCAGTTCTAAAGAATCCTAACCCCCCAGCTCTCCTCCTGTCTTCAGCAGGAGCCTCGCATCTCCTACAGCTTCCCAACACCTCTGAGGAAGGCATTTCTACAAACGACCCCTCTCTTTGGGCATCACGTCGCCTTTCAACAGAGCTGCCCAAGCCTTTGCGCACAGGTAAGCTGTGACCCCGAGGACAGGCTGATTCCTGGGACATCCCTTTCTGTGGGGACAGACATCCCTCTGCTTGGAGGTAATGAGTAACAGGCTGCCAGGCCCTTTGGAAATAATCTTCTCCATCCATCTGCCGCTCTGATCCGACAGCCTCCGAGAGTTGAAGGTTAAGCAGTTCGGGTTCCAGCTGGAATAAGCAGGCTGAGGTTATAAACTCTGAAATATGCACTCAAAGGCTGCACCTGTAACTTTTCGCAGCACAGCTGCCCGTTACCTGTGTCCTTGAACTTGGAAGGCCTGCAGGTAATGAAGGTACAGAGAAACTAGATTTTTTCCTGCTCGGGGCAAGCTGAAGCCAGCCTGCTCTGCTGCCACTGCTCGTTTGGAGTGCGAAATTCCCAGCGTTGAGTTTCATCAGTTCTCAGCAGGCCAAATCCTTGAGAAAGGATCAGCAGTGTCTCGCTGAACGCATCCCTCAGCTTTTCCTTAAGTACAGGGTCATTCTGCGGAGCTGGTGGATGCATCGATTCATCCACTTCCTAAATTAATAGTTTTTCTTATGCAAATTGGTATTGAGATATAAATTAATCCCAATAAAGGGTATAATCTTTACATTCAGGATGTTTGTAGGAGATTATTACTCACTAGCATGTGGATTTTGATTGATTATTTCCAGTTCTAGAAATCATTAACAGCTAAGTAGTTTAAGAATCATTAACAACTGAGTAGTTTAAGAATGACTTCTTATTTCGAAGGGTAAAATTTATCTGGCTTTACACCAAGGTAGATTAAGTGAGCCACGCTGAACTGTTATACCTATCTGTTCAGTCATACTGCTGTGTAAAGAGGCAATACAGTCTACTGCTTGTGCTTTTTCAACTCTGAAATTCACCTTTAATATCAACAAAATATGTTGACATATCAAACAATGTAACTAATAGGTAAAGCAGACCAAAATTAGTCACTATTTAAACTATTTTTTTAGATCATGCTTTCTCTATTGAAGCATATCAATCAGGAGACAAAGAGATACAACTTAGAAGGTTAACCTGATAACCCGGATAACCAGAGGAAAAACTCACAGAAATGTACAAGATGAGATAAACTCAATAAAAGAACTGCATCAGAATACACATAATAGAAGTCCAAGAAATAAAACATTTAACTTCTTGATTAAACTAGTGACTAATAGGAAGACACATGTCCTGTATTGAGAGCTTGTAATTCTGCCGCAGACATGATGCAGTAAGTCAAAGCTGTGGAGGAAAACAGAAAGGTGGCTGGATTATGTTTTCCTAACCACAGATACATGAATAATTACATCTGTCTATTCTGCATGCCTTCTGGCCCAAAATACTTGACATAGTTCATTTTTCATTGGTTGTCTTAAAGCCCTATTAGCCCAAAATATTCTCCCTGACACAGCCTGGTTCTGGTCTCGTTGCTCATCTGTACTACCGCTCTTCTGACCTTGTTTTAGCAGAGCCAATCCTCAAGTGTTTAATGAGATTTTAGTCTAGCACATCATATATAGCAAAGAGCCTGAAGACAAAAAAAAATCGTATCAAAGGGCCTACTGGTATGCTTTATTAGATTTGTTCTCAAATTGGGCCCATGATGTCTTGGATGATTACTGTAGGGTATTACCAGGTTACTTCGTCTGCAAGTATGTGACAGAATAAGGGATGTTCTAGTAATTCCAGAACTGCTTATATTTCCTCCCCAAATCAATCTAACCATGTTATCCGGACAGGCAACTGTTTTGGCTTCATGCTTTATTATAAGGATATCTCATTGCCTGAAGCTCTGTTTGTTGATCAAGCAATCAGATGAAACTTTATCTAAATATTCAAAATATCCAAGCACTTGGTCATTGTTTAAAAATTGCCTGTGACAGGAAGGCTGTGAAGTCCATTGTCTGATAACATCCCTTTCCTGTGGTACAAGGTCGAGAATACAGAGAGAAACAGAATTATCAAAATTTCTTGGCTCCTGCTCTTACTTTGAGCCATCCTATGGCATGTCTAATTCGAAGGCATGTTTCAGGGATTTATTATGTGAAATTCCTCTCTCTCAAAGAGGAGAACCATCACTCATCAATTTTCAGGCCAGGTTGTTTTGCTCACGCAGTTTACAGTGTGATCCAATTCAATAGTTGTCTCAGAACAACTGTGAGGGGGTGACAAGCCACGGCATGTGCGTGGGAATGAGTGACTTCGCCACCAGAGATCACGTCGTGTTAGAAACGCTCCGAATTTCAACAGTGCAGCCCAGTCAGTCAAGGCAGAAGCCCACGTAATTGGGTCTAATACCGCTATGGAAACTACGCTGAGGGCTAAAAATACTATTTAAAAAGTAGAAATTCTGTTCTTGTGTGTTTTTCCATCAACTTGCTTCAGTGAGAGTTGTTTCAAGCCATGTCTGAAAAGACAGAGGATTATGAAGCAGTTAAGGATAATGTCAAAATGTTCCATGACAGCAGCTAACTCTAAGGAAACACAAATTATGCTCTTTCACAAATGTTTCAAATGCACCAAAAATACCTTATAAGAATTTTGAATGTTTGCCTTCTTAGAAGTTAGGATGAACATACAGACATTTAGGCACTAAACTAGATATTAGCAAAAATATATGCTTAATCCTGCCTAATTTACAACCTTGCTCTGTTTTTTTAATCTTTTAATTCAGTTTCGCAAATCTTCAGTTCCCACTGGCCTGGTGTTGTGGAACTGCTTGAAAGTTCTTGTCTAAATATTAAATGCCCTTGGAGTTTGATGGTACATCGTGTGCTGCTGGTGGCATGTCTACAGTCACCAGCAACACACTGACTCACCCACTGGTACCTGGAATACCTACTTTGCTGTGCTCCCTCACCTCCTTCCTGTCGCCTCCTTAAGGAGGTTAGGTGTTTATAAAGAGAGAATTAGACAGGAAAAGAAAACAAAAAAAAAATCTGCCTTCAAGGTTACATCCTTCAAGAACTAAAAAAACAGTGGGTATTTTCCTATTAGTCTTTATCGGACTGTTTTTAAGTCAACAGGAGACTCAAGAAGACTTGCAAATTGTGGTGGCTGCAATGGAAGGCTGAGTATAAATCACTTCACGTGTCCGTTCCTCTTCCCTTGGTGCGGAAAAAGGAATGAAAAGGTGCCAAAAATATCAGGGCAGAAAGAAATGTGTGGTTTCGCTGACTAGTTTACCATTTCAGTAGTGCTGGGGTTTGGTTGGTGCTGGCATTATTCTCTGCACTCGATCAGAGTGGTTTCTGTGTTCTCAAGAGGAGCCTTCTGGAGGCTGGAGACTTCTAAACTATTTGGATTATCACTTATGATGAGATGGTTTCTACTGGAGTCTGAGTGCTTGTTTTGCTTGCTTAATTTAATCGTTTTGTTTTGTTTTCCTCCAGGATGGGGAGCCCTGCTCCTAAGCCTGAGTATCCTTGTAGGCTTAAGCTTCTACACAACTGAAATTTCAACCTTGATTTGTAAAAGGGTAAAACCAGATGTGTGACAGAGGGCTTTTTCCTACACGTGGCCATTAAATGGGACTTGTTGGTGTGTCTTCGTCTGAAAAACTGCATCTCCCCAAGCGCCTTTCTGTAAGGTGCTGGAACCAGGTGGTGGAGGCAGGGCACCATCATCTCCATCACTTCAGGGCTGGGGTGGCACTGGCAGATGTTACCGCTCAGCCAGCAATCGTGCAGCACTGTGTAGCTTTGTTCATGTCCAGCCAGCTCATGCTCAGCCTAAGTGCCCCGACCTTTGCTTAAACGCAGGTGGCGATTTTACACGTCCATGCTCAGAAGCAGTGAGACGTGATCTCATGGGCTTGGTGCAGACACCTGGGATACGATGGAGCAGCCAGGTGATGCTATCACTCGTTGCTATTTGCCGGCATGAGGTTACCAGGGCTAATATTTGAGGATGGGGAACATGAGCAGACGATCCAGGTTTGCTCCCACTCCCTGGCCTGCTGGAGCAGCAAAATCTGGACTGCAGTTCAGCAGGTGTCATCAGAATTAAGTGTTAAATCGGGTTGTGGGTGGAATGCATGGGGTTTGTGACACTGTGATTGAGGTACATGATAACACAAATAATATGCAGTGTGCTGGATGAAGCAGGGGATACTTCTGCAGTAGGTAAAATGTGGCTTCTGAAGGTGAATGCATACAGAATTTTCCTTCTGAAAAACACTATAACCAATAATGTGCAAGAGGAACAATGGCGCTGTCTCACTGGTGAAGATGAAAGGAAACACATTAACAAATAGAGTAATAAGGAAAAATGGTGACTAACAGACTGAACAATTAAGACCATAATTTAGAAAATGCAATGCAAGTTGTCCATGTAGTTGTGAAATAAGTTTTGTTCCCCATTTGTCTGGTAACGCGGACACACCATACAAATGAAGAAGCATGAAGGTTACCTGTAGGTCAAATTTAACATTAAAGCTAGAGTCACTTTATTATTTAGGCATACAGAACACACATATCCAAGTAATTTCCCTTTGGAAGTTACAGACAGAAAAGACCTAGCAACTGATGGTTTTAGTGCATAATTAGAGCATAATTGTACTCCATAGAACATAAACGAGTTGTTCATATGTCTTTAAAAAAAATCTAGTTCCTTTTTCCTCCCCTTTAATGCTCATCTCTCTTCATAATTTAATTTCAAGGCAGCTGATACAGGAGGTCACCACTGAGAAGCAAACCCTGGGGTAAGGAAGTACAAGACAGCCCATCCATGCCAAGAGTGGGGAATAAACTCTGTCTTCTGAGACTCCGCTCCTTTGCAGATTTTCAGTGGCAGACAATCTTTCCCAATACTTGGGTTAGGAAATAAGTGAAAAGAAAAGCATTTTAAGTATTATAATTTTGCAGATATTTGATTTTGTTATTTTAATCATAATCTTTTCTATTTATTCAAAATCAAATGGCAATTCTATGGCTTTTATACATTTTCAAAATTTTTTATCCCTTGACTTCATGTCAGCCTTTGCAGATCATCCTCAATAAACCTACTTCTATGGTTTGCTTACTCTGCCATGTACACTAAAAAACAATGTACTGTCTTTTAGTTATTCTAGGAATGTCCCAGGCCCTTGTAGTCTCTTTTCACGCCAGTCTCAGCAACTCTTCCAAATATCTTTCTTGCTTTCCTTTGAATTACATCCTCACTGCCCATATTCACCTGGAAGGAAAGTGATGAGAAATGAGCTGTGGTCTTACTCATGTGCTACATGAGGAAGATAATTTAGAATTTTTGCTATTGTTTGTCACTTGAGGTTACTCCCTCAACTATTACCTTCCAGGTAAATTATTTCTCTGACTATTTTCCTCCTCATTGGATTTCTGAGCTACTACACCCAAATATTTTAACCTTCATTTTCTTAGATTAAATAGTAATTTTATTTACTGGTTATGCTTCTATGCTCAGAGGAGGCTGTTCTGTATCCTCTGTACAACCCAACTGGGAATGTTTCTTGTGACTGGGCACCTTTCATTTGAGTCAATATCAGAATGTCACCCAAATGTGCAGCAAGTTAGCCTCACAAAAGAAAAAAAAATTGTTAGGAACTGCTGCTACTTGAATAGGGTCAAAACTGCAGTTTCTGGTCCTCAGTTCTCTTACCCAGCAACAGATGAAATGGAGCCAATGTAACTATTCTAAATAGCAAAGTAAACAGTTCATGTCGTAGCCAAGATAATCCTTAATTTCGGCTGCTTATCTGTGATCTGCCCTGCCGATCTGATGGGAGGATTTAACCTTCCTGAAAGCTGTTATCAGTGTGTGTGCTTGAACTGGGAAGACCTCTTTCCACCTGCTTTTCAGAGCCCTTTCTCCTAGCAGATTAACGCTGCTATGCCCCTTTTAGAAAGAAAAACCTCTGAAATGTGGATTATTTTTACAGGGTTACACTAGGAATATTTTGCTACAGTACAGCTTAAGGGAAATACTTAATAATGCCTCTTTGAAAGATCCCTTTTTTTTTTTTTTTTTTGGTCTTTACTGAAGAACCATGTCATCTTAAATTATCTCTTTTTGTCTTACAAAAATACACCTATAGTTGTGGAAATTAAAAAGAGAATTATTGGCTTATGGTTGTGTAACCAACTCAAAATAAAAGCTACAGGGAATTTTAATTTCAAATTTCTTTGCACTCTGTTGGAAACCATTTCTGTAATTTTTTGTTTTTCTCGGGATGCTGTGTGAACACAGAACGGTGGAGCAGATGGCCTGGCTTGTATTTCCAAAGAGATGAGCAATATGACTGTGCTCAAGAGACAAGTCTAAAGGGGGTTTCACTGAGGTATGGGGAAAGCCCGATCTAACACCTGGATCAAAACAAAAATCAGAGTCAGTTTAACAGGTTTAATGTATAACACTTTTCACAAGCAAGTGGATGTATTTCTGATGTTATCTTTACTGTGTTTTTTACGGCTTATTTTAAAAGTAAAAAAAAAAATCCGTCTTTAAATGAAGAGTCTCTAGCATACCTGCGCCTTTGGGAAAGAATCACTGGGTGAAACTACTTAGGCTTAGTCATAGTAGGAGCGATGGCCTGAAATATGCAGCAAAAGTTCTCAGAATAGGGAATGAGTCACTACTGCCCTTGAACTTTGTGAATCTGAAACTATATTTGTCATTTTGCACTGTTCCTGAGCTGTGTGTTTGCAGTTCCACACACAGAACTTGCCTTTTCTTCACACAGAACTTGCCTTTTCTTCACACAGAACTTGCCTTTTCTGCCCACAGAAGCTAAAACACACACAAGGGACACTCCCAGGAGAGAAGCTGAGGATTAATTTCTTGGAGTGACTTTTAGGAAAAGCTTTATTGAAGAATACTCGTGTTGGGAAATTGCTTGATGTTATGGTGGTACTAAAAGGTTAAGTAAAGGAATGAGGAGATAGCATGTGGAGAAAAAAAAAAAAGGAAATGAGTCAAAGAGTTCACGTAGGGTCAAGAATGTGTAACACAGGTTACTGTCATGAGAGGCAAACATTTTTATTAATGTAGTACTTTTTTTTTTCCCTTCTCTTCCCACAATCTTATTTGCAACATTCTGAACAGCAACCAGAGCACTAAAGAGAAAGATCCAGATCATTGCATTTTGCATTCTTCCTTTTCTTCCCCCCCTACAGTACAAGAGACTAATTAGACAAGGTTTGGAGCCAGGTCAGTTGCTAAACAGCTGGTTTGTGAAAGGGCACAGCTGTCGCACCAAAAATATCACCTTGGCGCTAAAAAATCAGCAGGGAATCTTGTAAGCGGCCGCAGAACTGCGTGTTTGATTAGTGACCAAATGCACAGACGTGCTTGCTGCCGCTGTTCTTACAGCGGTAGCTCCTGCAGAGAGGATGGGAAAGGTACTTGGGACACCCCTAACTGTAGAATATCTTACATAACGGAATTAAAAAAAATGAGAAATATTGGGTGGCAGAATGAAAGAGGCAGTTACTGGCTTGCCAAAAAGGCTTAGCAGATGGAAATCCAGATTCAGTTCCAGGAAATATAATAGGTAATGTAACAAATATGTGAGAACTGTAGGTACTTTGCATTTTTGTATGTGAAGTGGCTGTAGGCCAGGATTACACATCCCACACTGATATTTCAAGTTTCCTTGTTCAGTGGGAAGGAAAAATGAGCGCTGAGGCATAGATTATCAGCTATCTTTAAATCTGCTTCCAAAAACTCTCGTGGCTGTTGTGGTGATATATTAGCAGAAGGAACTCCTGTGGGCATTTGTGTGGCAGCATAAGTACAAGCAAAGGCTCTTCTCAATAGAGAGTCCGTTTGTAGTGATTATCTCAAACTCAGAAGAGCATGGAAAACAGGCAACAAAAACCCCTCTGTGTCGTATGCTGTTCTTTAAGCGCAATTTACTGCATTTAGGCAGCTAAAACTTTCAGTCCGGGGGGTGGTGGAAAATAAAATATAATTATCTTCAGAGAAAAACATTTCCAGTAAGGTGTGCAGTGAGATAATTTAAACTCAGAACTACAACTTCTCCACCTCCCCCTGAACATAATAAACATAGCAAAAGAAATAAACCTCGATGTACAGGGAAATTGTTGGCCAGGAAATTTAGCAGCAATAGACTCAGAACTCCCCAACTATTTATATTTTTGCTCAGAAAAAGTTATCGGCAAATTAAATAATGCTTTCCACACTGGCATGACCGAAGCAGGATGACAACAGACCTCCTCTTCTAATTTACTAATATGGATTTGTATTCATACAGGACAAATTTAGCCATTGGTTATGTGAGCAAAGAGTTTCACCAGGTAACTGCAAAATCTGTGACTTCTAAGATGTTGTGTGCACAGGGGAAGCAGCACGTTGGGATGCCATGACGAAGTTTAAGGGCACAGGAGTGACATTTACACCTCACACTGAAGCCCTACAGCTATTTTCTGCTCCTCTTCCCACTTTGGCCATGGGTGTTGCGTTACTACGGGTCGGCGGTTCCCAAATTGAGGCCTGTAGATCAGTGGCAGAACTTTCACGCTGATTAAATGTTTGATGATGTGAATATGAAGAATGGCGGTGCCCAATTCATCGTGGTGTACAGGTGGTTTGTTTTTTAAGAATTTTTTTTAGAAGTTGTGTGCTTTAGTATCCACAGCAAGCTTTGGCAACGAGCTACGCAATTATGTTTTTATTGCAAGCGCATGGAAACCCCTTAGTAGACCCGCTCATTAACAGAAGCCTTTGCCCGAAGAGTTTGGGAACTCCTCTTCCTGCCGAGGGAAGTTTTTCTCTCTCTTCTGCGTTTCTAACGCGTTTTTCTCTCCCCAGCCCTTCCCCACAGCTCACGAAGGGCTAACGCGGGCCCTCCGAACCGGGAGCATCCGTGCCGCCCCTGCTGGGGCCCGCGTAATAGTTAAAAACAAATGTTTTTTAAAAATCGCCCGTATCCATGGCAACCTAAGCCTGACAGGGCTGCAGCCCAGCCCGTTTCTAACCCTTCGCAGAGGGAAGCGCCGCTGGGACCGTTTCAGGCCGCTCCAGGGCCCGCGGGGGCCCCCGGGCGCGCCCGGCGCCGTCCCGCAGGTGCCGGCCTCGCCCCGCGCCC
>VWYH01007424.1:0-152448 GCA_013399365.1 Pampusana beccarii | reverse complement strand
CAGGCATCGCGTCTCCCGGGGCCCTGCCGCGGCGGGCTGGGCTGTGACGGCCTCTCCCCGGCTACCGCCCGCGGTGCTCGGCGCGCCCGCCCGGCGGGCTCGGAGGGGAGGGAGGCGCGGGGTGTGGGGGCCGTGCGCGCCTGTGGGGCTGCCCGACCCGCTCGGGAGGGTCCTCGCCACGCCTGGAGCTGCCACCTGGCTTGGGATCCCTGTCACAGACGACTCTGTGCATATGTAGGGGGTACTTGTGTTTTGGGTCGGGGAGACAAAGTGCGTTAGGGTGTCGTCTTCTAGAGCTGCTGCCGGCATAAAATATTTTCCAAGCGAAGCAAAAGCTGTGTCATCTTACATTAATTATTAAAGGCGATGGATGTGGTGTGTAGTTCAGCCTTGGAAGTTTTGCAGCACTGTCTTCTCTACGTCTGGTGCAGTTAGGGATAGGTGTTACCACCCGTTAGTGGTGTGTACAAATGTTCCTAAGTGCTGCCAAATGTGTCCCTGTGCCAAGACGTCCTGATTTGTCCCTAAGTGACAAAGGTCCATGCAGGTCATGGGATTGTAAGACTGTACGTGTTTATGAAGTTAATATTCCTTCACTAAGAACCTGAAATATTCTCAGAAGTGTTGGTCAAGGATAGGTGTATCAACTCCAGTTTGTGTCCCTGGTAGTGGCCAGTAGTGGATACCTGGGATAGAGTATAATGATGAGGTAAATGGATTGATGATTCTCCTTTGCACTCCCCTCTTAGTCCTCAGCATTATGCAGCTCTTGAAAAAGTCCGGTTCATTTCCCACCCCCCATCTGACAGTTTGCCCATTGCTTGTTTGAACGTTTGAACCTGCAACCCCCATGAAGACCCATCTCCTGCGTGTGTTTGGAACATGCCCCTTGGCTTTCCGGTAGGCAGCCCACGTGTCATCTTTGCGCTGCTTATGGGGTGGTGTAATTAAAATCTAGACCAAAGATTTCCCAGGCTTTGCTATGCTTATTACCTAGATGAAAAAAGCAAAAGACAGAGGAAGTAAGGCCAAGAAAAGAGTACCTTGTTTTAATACTGAGCGAAGTCTTTGTTAGCCTAATGCTAAGAGGAAGTCTGGGAAAGATTCCACAAGGCCAGTCGGGAAGGCAGCAGCCCTTAGCTTGTTAATAGTTCTGCTTTTGAGTTGTGGTTTTTGAGGGATTTTTTAGCATGGACTTGTATTTCTTCAACATGGCAGGTGGAGAAAGAAGCTGTTTTCTTGTTCTTCTCCCCTTTCTCCCACCAAATGTCTTAGCAGCTTAGCTTGGTTCAAGCCTTTTATTTCAGAGGGATATAGTCTTCTTTAAAGGCATCACTTACAATTTCTGCTGTCAAGCTCCTTAAGAATGCATCCATGTCAGGTTATATAACCGTATACAATATAATACACAATCATATGTGTATTATTATTTATGCCATTGCTAAATATCTATGAAATCCACTTTTCAAATTAGCTCTATACATAATGTTTTCAAACAAAAACAATTATTCAGTTGTGGCTCAAGCAGGTGTGGTTTATAAAGGTTGCAGTTCCATTTCCAATGAGAAATACAGACAGTACCATTACGAATTTAGGAAAAAACAGTATGCTAACTGTGAGGGGCTTTTGAGGATGCTGAAAGGCTATTTATTAAAGAGGTAACATTTTCTTAAACTGAGCTTTTATAACAGCTTTCTACAGCTAGCATCAATTAGAGAGATCCCATAATTTCTAATACATCTGATAGGGCTATGTAGTCACAAACCAGTTACACACATTTAATCATTTTTGGCTTTTGCAAGAAGGATGTATTTGAAAGTCAGATTGCTTGTTCTTTGAGCCTTACTCCAAAATGAGCAAGGAACAATTACATAAAACATAGGGCATATAATTATGAACAAGGAAAAAGCTGGAAACAGTTTCTTTTAAGGCTATGCAGGAATTCCTGGTGGCACATTAGCCAGGCTGCTGGATACTTTCATTCTTGTTTTTCTTAATGCAGAATTATGAAAATCTTCTTTAAGCGTTTGTAAATGGTATGTTACATATGGAAATCATTGCTATATTAAGAAAGAGCACAGGATTCAGAGGAAAAGTGAAGTTCTTCAAAAGACAGGTTTGTGGACTAAATTGGTAACTGGGCTAAGTCAGTGTAGTCTGTGTGTTCTGCTGAGTCCAGCACTTTGCCATCCAGCAGCATATATCATTTGATTTGTGTTTGGCAGATGGTTTGTAGCCCAAACTGGGAAGACAGCAGTCCTTTTTACGCTTTCTTTTTTGTATGTTTTGGGGGATTATTATTTTTCTATTTGGTTTTAAGTTTGTGGTTCTAGGATACTGGAATAACCTGCAGTGTCAAAAGACAGCACTAAGATTCTCTTGCTTCTTTGCTTGCCTTACAGTCTTCATATACAGAGAGTAGGAGTTGCAAGTGAAAAACCTAAAATGTTTTGTGCAAAGGCTGTACGGAAATTTAGAACAGTTTAATTCCTTGTAGAGCGGATAAATTACGAGGTCTGTGGCTGATGAAATAACCAGTATCCCATTGCATAACCAGATCTCCGTGTGCATTTTTTCCTGAACATCTTCCACCACCTCCATATCCCAGCTATGCAGCCTTTGCTCTGCATATCCACCTGAAACTTAATATATTTTGGAAAGGAAAAATATTTGAGTTTAAACTGAGAGTGGTCATAGACTGGTAATTTTGATTAATGAATGCTGTAGATTGAAATGTAATCATATCTATGTTCATGCTTAAATACTTAAAACACAATAACCTAGTACAGCCCTAGATTATAAATTCTGTAATATTTACTTCTCCTTTCGTTATAACTACATTGTTCTACTTATGACTTATGCTGGAGAGTAGTAGGATCTAGGTTTGTCTTAGTATAAACTGTATCTAAATACAAGGGCCCTGATTAATGTGAGAGGGAAGAACTAAATGTGAGCAACCCTGATTTTTAAAGTGTAACTGAATTGCAGTAGTGATGGGTGCTAGTATATGGAATACAGCAAAATGGTTAATGGAAGTGTTTTATTAATTATTTTTTTTTTCTTAAAATGGCGAGGGAGTGGTAGTGCTCCTTTTTAAGGACAGGGATGAATTCTGGAGATACTTTTAAAATGAATGTTGCTTTTGCGCCCATACTAGAATCCAGAGGAATAACTGCATAGTAATCAGGCAGCGGTTCACCTCACTGTTAGTCCTGTCTGAGTGTGGATATAATTCTCACAGGTGCAGGAAACTGTTGGATATGTGCTTTGATTAGACCTTTCATAAGTTCCTTCAAGGCTAAGGTTTTGAAGCAACAATTCTTGTTTTTACCATAAACACTTTGAAATCTACAAAAACATCGATTTTTTTGGCTTATGTTTATAAATACGTAGTTTTGTCTGAATCTGGGTAAGTTCTCAGGTAAATGGTTACACACTACTGTTAATGGGATCGTTATCTGTGGTCAGAAAGTAGTGACACATCTTTTAGTTGAAGATCAGTTATTTGTCAGTATTGTGAGAACTTCAGGGTGCCTGTTTTAGATAAAGCAGCTGCCGACTGCAAGTTGCAGCCCTTGCAGCTTTCAGGTGCTGTGACCTCCTATTTTTATGACTAGTGTCTTATGGTTACTAATGAGCCAGATATTGTTATTAGCAGTATCGTATCTTAATATTGTTTGTTCTGTAAATCCTGTTCTGCATTTTGCCAGTTACATCTTGAAGTACAAAGTAGGAATGTTGCACTGTATTTGAAATTTAATCTTTCTTATATTGTAGAAATTATAATTCAGCTTTTATTAGAATGCAGTCCTCTGTGGAATCTGGTATAAGCACTGTGCTGATGCAAAAAGAAGAGCTGAAGGAAGGCATCATACAGGCTGCAGAGTCCTTCTGCTTGGAATTCCTGCACTCTGTTTTTTATTTAAATATAAAGAGCAGTGTGGAGCATCTACTGGTATTGTGGTCGACAGGTTACAGTACCACTGAAGAAGTCTAGTTGTGTAATAGCCTGGTGCCTACTTATTTCCCTTCTTTAAAAAAACCCCACTATATAAATATATAAATAAATATGTATAGATATAAATAAATATATGTATATATATAGTATCATTATTAATGAAATGGAATAAATGGAAATTTCCATTTTGATTTGACTGTGGAAATTGCAAGTTCCCTGACTTGAAAAACAGCTCTTTACAATGTGCTGAACAGCACTATCTTGCTAAGTGTGCTCGTGGTGCCAAAACATAGCTTTTAGGTTAAGCAAACATTAGTTACTGACATCACGGACCTGATAAACTGCAGAGCAAGCCTTTCCATGTCTATTTAGCTAATGAACTTTATCAAAATATGGACTATTTGACAAAGAGTGATTTTCTGTAAATATATTGAGTGCCATCCTCTTTGCTATGGCAGTCAGTGCAGATCTGTTGTTAAAACAGGCTGACTGACCCAATATTGAACAGCCGCAGATGTGAGAGATACAGCAACTGTGTCGAGAGAGAATTTGTGCTGCAAAAAGCACACATCTCTTTAAGAGATAAAAATCTTAGAGAGGTAGATAAAAATCTTGGTCGAATATCTGAAGTTCTTTTCTGCACTCTTCCAGATAGAAATTGCACATTTGTAAAAGCTATAAAATTCTGAGTAATAGCTCAGAAACTTGTCATTAAATAGGTTATTGGTTAAAATGTCTGAGTGTGCTCTCTGGCTTGTTTTGTCGAAGTGAAGTACGGGAGTTTCCTTTGTCAGGCAGTCCTGTAACAAGTCTTGTAGCGGAGACATTCCTTAAAACATGGGAGCTCAACACTTTGGGAAGCTTAGTTAAATGTTCTGTGTAAATGGGGAAAACGTAGGGGTGTAGGCTGTATAACTCAGCTTTAAAAAAACAAAGTACATACCTGCAGAGGTTGTGTGCAGGTATAGGATGAAGCTTTAATTGGTGTGTTATTATAGCAGTTTTGGTTCTGTTGGCTTGACTGGATGTACTGTTCTCAAAAGATTGAAGGCGCAATGTGCTGTGTGGAAGACTTGAATTTTCTTTAGGAAAATGGGTGTGCAGTAATTTGTTTGAGGTAGTTGCAAGCGTTTGTCTTGGTTGAATTGCCAGCCTGTCTGTGCGTTAGTCAGCCAGCATCATTAAAAAAAAAAATCCAGACTGGAAGACAAGGAAACTTCTGTTGGCTTACAAAGCTGTCTTCTGTTCTTAGTATGTAAGTACAGTGTTTTAAATACATCAGAAAATAAGAAGTGAGATTTTTACTGCTGGTTTTCACTGCTAGTTACGAGGAAATGAGAGAGGCGAGTGCAGTCTAAAGGTTGTCTTAAATTTAAAAGGGTATTTAGATATAATCAGATTTTTATTAAAAATAATCATAAATCTGTTGTTGAGCTAGAATAAGCTAGTATTGGGAGAGAAGGGAGGATTAAATATCAGTCTGTAAGATTACATTGGCCTGCCTAGGGTCTGTGCTTAGTTGTAGTACTTTATTTTCATAGTTACAACCCTGAGTACTGATATTCAAAGAACTACTGACCTTAGGAAAACTTTAATGACCAGAATGTAGACCTGCTTGTTGTACATAGATTTGTACACGTATAAAAATAAATTGACACTGTGCATTCTAGTTTCAGGCAATAATTCTTATATATTACAGTATAGTAACAAAGTATTGCCAATATTATTAAATTATAAGATTGGGCTTTAAAATGGATGGTTAAAATCATGCAAGACTGCACACTCTCCCTTTTAGTATGTTTATGTCTACTTTTTGTAGAGAACTGTTTTGTTTTTATTTAGTTTTTGCTTGTGAAACATCCGAACATTGGCTCTCAACTGAGTTTGTCTAGAACCAAACCTGAGCATTTTGGGTGGCTGAAGGGATTAATCTGAAGCCCTTTGCTATTGCCCCTCTTGCAGTTTGTAACTGTGTGTTCCAGCTGTGCTTGTGGGGGGAGCATAAAGAACCACGTACAGACTCGTGCTCCTGCCTGCTGCGGGTGCTTCAGAATATCAAGGAAAAGCACAACTCGGAGGTTAAACCTTTCGAGACCTTCCAAAGGCTTTGAGAGAAAGCTGTCAGTATTACAGCTGGCTCTCCTGGAAGGAATTTTGATGCTTAATCTGGTAGGTTTCCTTCCCTTTTCACTTAAAATGGAGATGCAAATTAAAAAAAAAAAAAAAAGCAGGCATAGATATGCTTGGAGGGGCATTTACCCCTGCTAACCACAGTGGGCGTTAAAGAAGCATCCACGCTGCACATTAATGCTTCTGAATATGCAGGATGAAGAGAGTTGGTGCTGCTGCGGCTGAGCTGGTTCAGGTTACGGTGCTGTGCTGCAGGAGGCTTTGCTTGCGTGCAACATAACTGATGGGGCTTACAATACCTTCTAGAAGGGCAAGGGCTTTGGGGCTCCTTCTAGGAGTCCCTAAAACCAGCATTATTTTGAAGAAAATAATACACATTCATCATATCTCTGCCTGTGGAACCACTGGGTCCGTCTGCTCTTACAGCTTTATCATGAGGCACTTAGGTCTTTGAGTCTTGTAAATAATTCATCCTCTGTGTGAGTAACATGTCTGTCCTCTGTAACATCAAGAAGAGGGAAATGCAATGAATCTGCTCCAAAAATATCTAAATATAATCTTAACAATAAATGTATGTCAGTGAAAACATCACTATGTTGCAGGTAAAAATGTTTGCTATTGTAAAGTATATGTATGCTAGTTTTAAATATTACCATTTTTTTTTCCTACTTAAATTAAGCTTTGTGATCACCGATAAAAGCGTTCTTTGAAATGAATGATAGCAGTTATATTGGTAGTGAAAATGTATTTTCTTGTAAATAATGCAAAAATATGTATAAATGAAAATATGCACTAAACTAATCTGTTGTGGGTTTTTTTTTTTTTTCCAGTAAAATGAAGCAAGGTCTCCTTCCTAGCTTAGAAGATCTGCTTTTCTATACTATTGCAGAAGGACAAGAAAAAATACCAGTTCATAAATTCATAACTGTAAGTTTACTGTTCCAAAGTGCTGTATGATAGCAAACTACTGCAAGTTTTGTTAACATTCTAAATGCAAGAATACAAAGCAAAGAATTTCTGGTATACATTGTAAGCTGCAGCAAGGAATGTAACTACTTTTATTCCGTTTATACGCTGTTTATGTAATTAAGAGAATGAGTGTACTAGTATTGTTATTCGCTTATTTGCTGTGCAGAAGGGAATGCTTGAAAGCATCTGTGGCAGGGCTGGGTAGTGTTTGCACTTGTGTAAAAAGTAGTTGGACCACTGTGAATTTCAAATGACATTAATCCTTTGACATCAAATGCAGCCAAAATGAATGGCAAAAGGATCAATAAGGTGTCAAAATGTCTCTGTGTTGATAATGTGGTGGCAGATGTCTCTTATGTTGATAAATAACTGAGCAGTAGAAACTTTTTTGTTATAGCCTGTTTCTTTCATTTTAGTAATGATTGCTTTATTGTGACAGGCGCTCAAATCTACAGGATTACGTACATCAGATCCCCGATTAAAAGAGTGCATGGATATGTTAAGACTGACTCTTCAAACAACTTCGGATGGTGTTATGCTGGACAAAGACCTTTTTAAAAAGTAAAGTTTTTGTCAATAATGTAACTGTATAATGCTGAAGGAATATCTGTGTGTTACTGACTGCTGTCTTAGAGGTATAAGGTATATAAATCAATACGTAATTGGAAAGAGAATCAAACACACACTCCTACTGATGCTGTTTTCATATGAGTTTGTTCTCTGGTTTCATGCAGCAGACAGATTATGTGTTCTCCACAAGAGTTTAATGTATCAGAGTTGGTTTTGTGTCTATCTGACCCACTACTGCACCTCTTGGTCAGACTCCAAATAAATTAATTGATGCAGTGTGGAGCATTTAGTGTGAGTACATAAAACTTCTCTCTCACTGCATCGTCAGTTTTTAGTCTGAAGTTCAAGGTATTGCTTCTGTGGAGCGAGATATTCAGAGGATGTATGTAGTTAATTCTAAAAGTGACTAGATGAAAAATAGAGTGAAATTAGATTTCAAGATATGTAGAGATGAGAGCAGTTAGGAATGTAGACGCTGCTTTGGTCTGTTTTGGGAAAGATTTATGTGCCATATTTTAGAGATACTTTTTTTTTTTTAAAGAAAAGTCTGCAGTCAGATGAACAATACAGGCACTGTTCAGGTTGTCTTCATGTTTATTCCAAGCACACTCCTTTGCTTCTCTACTCATAGCTTTTTGTGGGCCAAAAGATTGGAAGTTTAGAGGTTCTTTTAAATGTCAAAATTAATTGTAGACTATTTTTGAATCTATATTTTTATTCCATTTACAGGGTAAATTACACAATATAAAACTCGATTATATCATGAAGAGTATACTTTTGTCAAAATTGGTACATTTTTGTTCTGTAGCTTTTTTAAATTGTGAGCTAATGCTATTTCAGTTACAATTTAAAATATTTATGTGTATAAAAAAGCTATGTTTATATATTTGTGTATATATTACATACATGTAAGTATATAAAATAGATGTAAACATATTTATGTATTTTTATAATTTTATATATATTTTAGATAACATATACAAATATATAAAATAAGCATACCGTGTATGCTTATATAAATGAAATATGTAATATAGTATAAATATAAACCAAGTATATATTATATATTTTAAAATACACATAAACATTTTTTGAACTACATTGAGAAAAAAATGCATGTCTCTGTGTGTGACAAAATAACAAACCAGTCAACTCCTTAATCAAATGTAGGATACTTCTTAAAGGTACAACATGGCCTAACTTTAATCCTGTATTTAAGTTCAAGACTGGTTATTTGTCAGCACAGTAAAAACTCTAAATTGTTAGAGTCAGAGACCTACCTGTGTGGTTGGGTTGGAAAGTAAATGCTTTTGCTGTTATGTATTACATTTATACTAGTAAGCTTGCTTGCAATAGTAAATTATGAGTTATTTTAGGCTGGGGCTTTATATTAAAAATATGACAAGTGATTGCTAATTAGAGGACTGAAGATTAGCCCATGTTCTGTGTCATATCTCCAGGATTTGATCCTCTATGTTAGGAGAGTGATTGTTACTGTGATAATTTGTGGAAAGTTTACACGGTTGCTTCTTGTGTAGGAAGAGTTTTAAACATAAAGACTGTACAGAAGGTGGAGGGGTGAATCTCTCTTCACATAGCAGATTCTCTGTCACAGCAGCAAGTGTTAACCTTTTTTATGAATTAAACCCCCTCAAACATCAGTGATCTGTTCCTCCCAGGCACACTGCATTTGCTGTGTAGAGACTTGCACAAGGTTTCTGTATTTTTTTTGTTCTTCTCTAGGTGTTTAAGGTGTGAAATATAATAATGTATCTACCTAGCTATACATGCCTCAGGAATTTGAAGTTTCAGTTCACCAAATGTAAAAGTCAAGGTTGTAATTCTCATGTTGAATTTGAATCCAAAGCTGCTAGACCAAATAAAACATCAAGGATATAGCATAAGCTTGACTAAATCAATCAAGTCCAGTAGAAATTACCTGTAAAATATTTTAGCTTTTTAGCTCATGCTTTTTTACTGCTTGTAAAGAAGTTTGAACACCTCTTTAGCGGTCTAAACATTAAAGTCCAATTTGACTAAAATTGCTTTCCACTCAAATAAAAATTTGGAAAAAAATCTCCACATTACGGGCAGAACAACTTGGGTTTCATCTCAAGAGTTTCTTGAATTGAAGGTTTCAGTGGTGCACATTTCAGAGTACTTGACATATTTCTTGAATTAGCTGTTTATGTTTATATAATGTAACATGTAGTCTTTGTGGCACAAATGGTACCTTGCTGAGAACAGCCTGCTTACTGAAAGCAACGCAGTATGCAGGTTAGCTTCCTGTGTGAATTTTTTTTCTTTTCTTTTGTTGGTACCCTAGCTATGGTAGGACAATAAAGTAACAGGAGTAGTATCTAGTTACTGTTAGATGAGACTTAAGCAACTTAACAGATATGGAAGATTGTACTCGCTAATCTTCCTCATGAAGTGTGCACATTTTGACATATCCTGTTTTTTTAGATCTGTTTCTATGACATTGTAGTTAATTTGTAGAAAAATTTCTAGTAATCTTTATAAGAAATCCTCCTACCCCTCTTAGCTTTTCCTTTAATTCACAGCTTGTTACTAACAGAAGAATATTAGACTTGCAAAAAGCCCTGTTTCTTAACCAACAGTATTTTGGTTAGTGGAGGGGGGAAAGAAAGTCATGAGGCAGTTGGAATTGAGTGACCTTGAAAAAGGTGTAAAAGTGAATGAGATGATAGCTACTGAGTAACAGTTATAACTGAGGTTTAAACTTTATTCTGTTTCAGAATGACTGACTTTGTTTTGTAGACTTAGCCTTTGTCACAAGGTGCTGTCTGTCCTGCTGAGGGAAACTTTCCTTTTAGTTATGCTTAACCCAGGTATTAATGTTTTCATCCTATTTGTTTGAGCGATTAGAAAGCTTTTGACAGAAGATGTAGAGGACTTCTGCTGTGTTATAATATTAATACCTCATTTGTCAAAATAATGTCATTGTAGTGATTTTTTTAAACAGGAAAAAAAGTTGTCCATTCAGCTATATAGATAGCCTAACAGTTCTTCAGAAATGGCGGGAGTTCAGCCTGTGTTTTTAGCAGATGTCTGCTTTGTGTAGAGGAGCAACAATCAGCAACCAGAGTCAGAACTTGCAAAAGAGTAGATAAACGTAACAAGTTGTATCATAAAGGAAACAATGTAGTCCTAACTTTATGACAGAGCCCAAATATTCAGTTGCCAAAAAAACCCTCAAACTGTTTACTTTCACTGAGTCATTATAGATCATAAGACTTGCATCATAATCTTCGTAACCCATATGTATCAGGGAAGTTTTATAGCTTGAAAAGATGCGTTTTTAAATGGGGGAAGAAGTGCTTGGATTGGGATTTGGCAAGACCAAAGTTTTTAGAGTGAGACTATAAAGTTTGGAGAAATGGAAGAATTTGAGGTGGAAGGTTTTAGTGTACCTATCTTAAACACTGCTAAAGTATGTGGGGGGTAAGGGCTATGTTGTTTGTAAAATTTGACTGTAGAATGATTTTTATTTATCAATATATTAATTTATTTAAATTCTTCCCTGTGATCTTTTCCTGCTGCTCCTTTTCTCAGACCATTCATCCCCAAGGGGTTACTTAGAACATAAACCAGTTAGAAACTCCAGTGGCGAGGAGATGCCACCTGCAGGGTATTAGAGGCTGTCAAGGCGACCGTCCACTGACTGCAAATATTACTGCCCCATTAATTACGATGTACTAAGACCCCTCTCACTGTGTCCATACAGTAATTGTTCCAGGTACCCATCTTGATTAATTGAACCCCCGTATTTAATGTCTCCGAATTTGTGGGATTTCCCCAGGTAAAGGAGTACCAGGGTGAATACCTAGATACTACCCTTGGCAAAAGTCTGGGAACAGTAACTTCTTGCAGAAATAGGTAATGTCCTTAACCAGCATAGCTGTTTCTGCGGTGAGTTTCAATCTTGAGCTTAAAATGGTTGAATTATTGAAGTGAGCATCCTTGACTTGGTATGAATTCGTAAGTGTGTAGATGCCCTTTCTGTTTCAGACACATAATGTGGTATCAGAGGACTCTATTTTAGTGCAGACTGCCTTGTTGTTTTCCACACTTTGTATTCTTGGTTGTTCTAATAGGTGTAAGGAAAAAAATAAATTCAACTACAAGACTTCTTAATGCTGTCCAGGTGATTCAGACAATGTAGAAATGCATTGGAAGGTTAAACCTAGTGGAGGTGTGTGTTGTTATTCCTTCAGCACACGCAACTGTCATAACTGTTATTAATTACTTTTGGAAAAGGGTTGTTGCACCTGGAGTAGGTAACACTAATTGGAGGCTGCTGGGAACAAAAATGAACAGGATTTTTTGTAAGATATGTAAAAAAGGAGTGGATAAGCATGACAAATTATACCAAAACCAAATCAATTGCTGTTCTAACATAAAGACTGTCAAAGCAGCTTATTAGAGAGTAGTTCTTAAGAAGCCAAATGTGTACAATGGAAACTTCTCTGTTTCTCTTTCATTCTTTGAGAGTAGCACCTTCCGGTGTCTGAAATGGTTGTCAGCTGAATTTGGGATAAAGTCTCTTAAACACAAAGGCGCTCAAACTGAAGCTTTGAAAAAAAAGAGTGGGACTCAAAGGGAAAATAATTCTTCTCTCTTCACTGGTCTTCATGCAACTTCATTTTGAACTGATAATGACTTTTAATAATAGGATTATTGAAAGTATCTATCCCTAGTGAAAGTACAGGACAAGAGGAAAGAGCCTCAAGTTGTGCCAGAGGAGGTTTAGGTTGGATATCAGGAAAAACTTCTTCACGGAAAGGGTTGTCAGGCATTGGAACAGGCTGCCCAGGGCAGTGGTGGAGTCACCATCCCTCGAGGGGTTTAAAAGCTGTGGATATGAGGTTCTTAGGGACATGGTTTAGAGGTGGACTTGGCAGTGCTGGGTTAACAGTTTGACTCGGATGATCCTAAACGTCTCTTCCAACCAAAATTATTTTGTTATTCTATTTCCCTAAAAATTAATTTTCTAAGTCTTCATTGGAAGGATGCATGCTAATTTGTAATATGGGCCTAGATGTTCTTAACTTCCCATTTGTCTGGATTAACTGCTTCTGCATAGTGTGAACACGTTAATGAAATTCTTTGTTTGATGCTAAACCTTCCTTTCTCTTCTTTGCGCTGGGATAGGGCTGTTAATTCCCTTTATCAGGTCATATTTCAACTGATGTGATAAGGGCTCCCAATTCCCACCCCCGCACCACTTGAAGCAGCAGGTCTCAGCTTGTGTTTTGATCCTTCGCCTCTTCTGTTTCTCCTAGATAAGTCCTTTCCTTTCTGCGTCATTGGTTTTTAAATTTACCAGCTGGGCTGATGTTCAGAGGGTGTGGGTGATAATGTCTTGTGGGTTAAAAGGCAACGAAGCCTCCCTAACTGGTGATAGTTTGAAGCCAGAAACTTGCAGTGCCGCTCAAAGTTTAGTTTAGAAGACGTTACCGAGCACTTCCACAGGGTTTTGTTCTTAGAGTGGAAACTCGTTCCAGTTTGGGCTGTTGGCAGTGGTGTTCTTCAGTTCATGGTGAAACCAGTTGGAATATTGCTTATAGACTGGGAAATTGAAAAGTCTTTCTGATAACAACCTGTTCTTCTGGGCATATAACTTCAAGGGACTAGTCCTTATTTAAATACCATGTAATTGCTGCCTAAGTAAGCTTTTTGACAGTACTTTGTCAAAATACTAATGAACTTTTAAATTTTTTTACAGGTGTGTACAGAGTAATATCGTGTTGCTTACTCAAGCTTTCAGGAGGAAGTTTGTCATTCCGGATTTTATGTCGTTTACTTCACATATTGATGAATTGTATGAAAGTGCTAAAAAACAATCTGGAGGAAAGGTAACCTGTTTGTAAATTCAATTTCAAACTTCTAGAGATTTCTTGATATTAACCAAATATATTAGTTAAGTAGACAGTTTTTTCTTAACATTTTAAGCAAAATGGTAAACTGATAACTTGATGAAATAGTTTTGGAAGTTCAGTTATGTCTGCAACTTGTAAACTGTGTTAGAAATAAAGCTCCTTACCTCTAACGATCAACAGTTTTGGGGTTAGACAGAGAAAAGTATTTTTTTTATTTTACATAAGCTGTAAAACCACTATATAATTTGTCAGACTAAACTTAGTCTGTGAAAGAATTGTGCTACTCTACACGACTGGCTGGATTGTGTGACAAATAGTTGTCAACACCATATCTATGTTAGCAATTCAAGTTTATTCTCGTGCTTATTTTCAATAAATTAATTGAAAAATCCTAGACTTTGTTACAAGCTAAAATTTTATATTATTTGAAAATGCTAAACATGCCATAACATGGAACAGAGCTTCCTCTTAGAATGTGCTGAAGGTTGTACTTTCATTGAAAAAATATTTTATTTGATAATGATCTAGTGAATATAATAATTTATAATGAAGTTTTAGATGTGCTGGGTGATTATTGGTGGAATAATTCAGTTGTAACTTGTGTACCCTTTCCATTGGCATTTATTTTGATTAATATATGTTAACATATAGTTAAATAGTCTGGATGTTGTAACGTCTCTGATTTTATTTCACGTTGGGATAGGTTGCTGACTATATTCCACAACTGGCCAAGTTCAGTCCTGACTTGTGGGGTGTGTCACTCTGCACAGTGGATGGACAAAGGTATCTTCTGACTTCCGGATTTTACTGTTCCCATTCTTTAAGTTATCATCTGACATATTGTGAGGAGCAGGGAGTTGGACTCGATCCTTATGGGTCCCTTCCAACTTGAGATATTCTATGATATACAGCACTCGATGGTATCTCATGGGTTAATAAAGAGAAAGATTTATTGGAGTTAAGTGAAATCCACTTGGTCGTCTTAACATTTTTTTCCAACTTCTCTCTTTAAACTGAATTATTTTGCTATTATTATAAAGTAGTTTAAATAGTGTTTGTAAATACTATATTTAAAGCTATATTATATTGTGCTTATGATCCAAATACAGTAATGAAGCTCTGGGTAAGACCAAGATAGAGACAATCTTATGTAGCATTAATCTGAGGAAGCTGAAGAGCTTTGTCTGATAGTACTCATGCCTTAAACCACATTATGTTTTCTGTGAGTCACAACGTACTTAAAAGTTAGTTCCTTTTCTAGATTTTACGTACTCTAACATTATTAAAAGATCTCTGTGAGTCACTGAAAGAAGTTAGTTTTTATGATGCCAAAATGTTTTTGTAAGTTTCTCTGAAGCCATTTCACATTTTCTGCAAAGAAAAGAAGCAAATCCACTTCTGATTTTGCCATCAGACAAACGGTTCCTTGGAGCCTTTTGCTCCAGATGGGGCATATGCTGATGTATGAGTCATTCTTCAGTGCAGTCTGACTTAGATGTTGAAAGTAAACCTTCTAAAAGATAGCATTTAATAATTGCCATAAAATGCCTATGCCATTATCAAAGGCAGTATCAATACAGCTATATGATTATTGCCCTGGAATTCCAAAACTGAATTGGATCTCATCTTTCTTCGCATAGACATAAATATTTATTTATTTATTTATTTATAGAGTATGTTGTCTGCAATTGAGTAGGGTGTGTTAACAGAGCTCTGGGGTGATTTTTTTGCGCTGGTACCTACCCATTTCTGAACTTCCTTTTGTTTCATTATGTCTCTGTAAGGACCAGCAAGTGACTTTGTTATGTTTAGCTCATGGAGGCAATTGTTAAAACCTTTAAATCTTTTTTTCTGTTCTTCAAAATGAGACTTAATATGATTTTGGTTTTGGGGGTTGTTTTTGTTGATAGTCCTGGTAGGTTGAAGAATAAATGAAGCATTTAACACTCTACTTGTAACAGCTGGCAAACAGGACATTTCAAACCTCTTCATCTGTGTTTTTCACAGGCATTCTGTTGGCGATACCAAAGTTCCATTTTGTCTTCAGTCCTGTGTAAAGCCTTTGAAATATGCTATTGCTGTTAATGACCTTGGCACGGAGTATGTGCACAGATATGTTGGTAAAGAGCCTAGTGGGCTAAGATTCAACAAGTTGTTCCTGAATGAAGATGGTAAGATATATATATATATAATACTTAATAATGCAAATACTCCATTTCAGAAAATTATGAAACAAGCTACACATTTTTTTTTAGTCTTTTCATTTTACTGTATCCTCTTAAGTCTTATTATTAGACAATGTCCCAAAATGTTTTGCCATCAGCAAGGTAGGCTTATCTTTTGTCACTCACTTTTACCTAGTTTAGAATGCTAGTAAAAGATAGTTTACTACTTCTGTTCTATTTGCTAGTATCCAACTGCAGGAAAAAACCAAAGAATTTTGATAATGCAAGTATTTGAAATGTATATTTATTGAGTTGAGTTGGTAGCAACTGTTCCTTGATCGTGCCTTCTGTAAAATGGTAGTGAAAGAATCAAAGATGTTAAATTGATTTTAAGAAACATGTATATCACTTCCCTTCTCAGCCCTCCAACAAGCAGGTGCTGGTGCCAAAGGCCAGCGCTGGCCGCTTTCCAGAAAGCGAGATTCAACACATCTTCCCACAGATTATTCTCAAGTGAATTTGGCTACTGATTCAAAACAATGTCTTTATTTTTTTTTTTTTTCCTGTGACAGGAGTGGTTTAGCAAGAATTTCTCATACATACTTATCTAGATTATTTCTTTTTCATATTATATTAATTCTCCAGCATGAAAATGTTATTTTTAAAAACAATATAGCAAAAATCTGGGAAGGATGACTCGTGTAGCCTTAGAGGAAATACTGGATGTTATCTCTGAAACACAAATGTTTCTTCTAGCGGATCCTTCTCAGTAAGAGAACAGACAATGTTTCTGTTGCCATGGTATTGCAATTAATATTTAATTAACAGCATAAGGCTTGGGTGATATTTTTATCAAGGGCTGTATTGAATTCTGACTTCAATATCTATATCATTAATATATAAATTGTACATAATTATATTTAGTCCATACATTAAAATCCTCTTTCCAAACTTACAAATAAAATAGATCTTGACAATTTGTCGTCTTTTTTGCTAGGTTATTAAGTGGTAGTGAAATACCAACATGCATATATATCTCCAAGAGGGAACTAAGCATTTTGTCAAGCTTTGCTGTCTTGTTTTTGCATTCCTACTTTTTCCAAATACAATGTTGTACAGTGTGAAAAAGACTGCCTTTTATCTCCTAGGAAAGCTTTCATCTAGAAAAGTTTTGATGGTGCTGAAAATTAAAGTATAGTAGTTTTTTTCCACTTTAGTAGTTTTTATTGCTACTTTTAAAACTGAACTATGAGAAAGATGAATTGTTAGGCTGTGATCTTTTATTATATTGCTGTTACACTTTAAGAGTGTTTATAAGATAATTAGGATTATTGAAAGTGTGACCAGTGTGTGTGAAAGTAATAGAGAGGACTAATTAGCATTATAGAAATTTTACGTTTTTTAAGTGTATGCTTGTGTGGCTGCTACAACTGACATGGAAAAAAACGTGCTACAACTAACCCAAACAGCCTCTTATCTATACAGTCCTTAAAGGAAAGACTAAAGTGGAAGGTAAAACTTTATTGAATAGGAGCATTTCAGTTGTAGAGAGAGAAAGGGAAGCTGAGTTTTCTACAAGTGGAGGAGGAGGAGGGAAGAAGGGATTATGCTTTACTTGTAGATTTAAGTCGTTGTATGAAGTCTGGATATGCAAAGCATTTGGCAGTTTGAACATGCATAATTACCTTGAAGACCAGATTTGAAAGTCTATCTATATATAATACAGATATTTAATCTATTTGCTTTTCAATGATTGTGACATAGTTGAATTTTATGTTTGTGATCAGGATTTTGTGAAGTGAAATGTGGGTATTTGAAAACTGGTTAGACATGCATCTGAAGCTACTTTCTATAACTACCACATAAAAGATTCCTAAAATAGGATGTTCTTTCATATCTTTATTTACTAGTATTGAGATTCAAGCTGGAAAGAATGGAAAATATTACAAGACATTTAAAAATCGTAGCTAAAAATGCTAACATATAACAAAATGTGTTGCTAAGAATCATGTGTGTTTTGAGTAAGATCTGTTCTGTGCAATGGAAATGTGAAAATTCTGCAGCCTTGTGAATATTCAGTTTTAAAACTTTTTTTAATCAAAAGGAACATATGGGAAATCTAACCATTCAGATTTCTGGAGAACTAAAACAGTTCCCATGTTTATTAAAACCAGATTATTCTAGTTGATAGAAGTAGATCAGGAATTTGAGAGTAAAATGTGTCTGAAATACGCAGCGTCAGGAATAATTTTTATGGTCATTGAGCAGTTCGCAGGTTCTCTTGATAATTATTTGTAGAATTAGTTCAGTGATAGAATGCTTTGTAGAACTTAGTCCAGTAAGAAATGATTTTTTTAAAGTTTTGAATTTAGATATACCTTCTAAATATCTTGCATTTCTCTATGTAAAAGGCTTTTCTCGACAAATATCTCCTTTCCACAGCAAAAACTGAGAACTATATCTGAGAATAATATATTTACTATTCAGAGGCTGTTAGGTGGGTTGTTTATGCAAGAGGCAAATATTTGAATAAGTGCAAGACTTAATCAGGGCACCCCAGTTGAAGTTGAAGGGTTGTTATGACTTGTGCTTTTCATTAAGGATAAAAACATGAGTTTACTCCAAAGTATGAGATGATACAGCAAGATAAGAGACTTGCAGAGAAGTTGTGGAAAAGATTTTTTTTTTTTTTTTTCTTTTTTCAATCTGAGCAGATTGTTGCCTTTATTATTTTATTATATAGAGAGAGCGTATGTGTGTGTTTTTTAGAGATGTATCAGTTAGCTTTGCAGAGTTTGATACCTCTTTGGAAAGATTAATAAATGAGTTTGTTCACCCCTTTGGCAAAATCTTGCAATTATAGTATTAATCCTCATTCCTTGTTGTTGTACAATATGGAATCCCCATGCTGATGTGAGGTGAATCAGTAGTTGCTGCCGCTTTAGAAAGAGACAGATGTAAGACTTTCCTTAAAAATTATTGTAGCATCAGAACCTGTACATCCCCAAGTAGTGAAAAAATACCTGGGAATGGAAGTATTCTTGATGGGAATGGAAGTATTCTTGATGAGAATGGAACACATATTTTCTTTGAAATTAGCAGGAATTGTTCAGAATGTAAACTTTGTTCAGAATGTAAGCTTTTTATTTCGAGGCCCTTAAAAATGGCAAGTGTATCGTAAGTCTGGGGAGAGGTTCTTCATTACGGTTGGAATATTTCGGTTGGAAGGGACCTACAACAATTGTGTAGTCCAACTGCTGGACCACTTCAGGGCTGACCAAAAGTTCCTGCATGTTGTTAAGGGTGTTGTCCAAATGCCTCTTAAACACTGACAGGCCTGGGACATCCACCACCTCTGCAGGGAGCCTGTGGCTCTTGTGGCAGGACAGAAGTTTATCTGTCTGTTGCAGATACATATGGATGGGAAGTGTTCGGATAGTGTTATCTGGTGCTATCCAGATAATAGTGAAAATTGCTTTCCTGGGAGTTGGGTACTGTGACGGGGTTTATTCTGCTTAGAAGAGGCTATAGATTGATGGAAGGTGTCTTCCTTGTTCTGTGATGTGCTGGTGTTAGGCAGCAGTAGGAGAGGCCTTCAAAGAAGAGCTTTTGTCGGTGTTTGGTGAGCTGGGCTGTTGTACCCCTGTTAGCTGTGAACACTCCGGCAATGATTGTTCCTTGTTGACTCATCAAAGGCGGAACAAACACAACTTCATTTCAGGAAGGTCCGTGTTTCATTTCATCAGAAGGGTCTTGCCATTCCTCAGGTGAGGTCAAGACATGGTAGCATGTTGGTTGTGAAGTGGCCAGAACTGGTACTTGTAGTTTGCGATGTTAAGCAGTGAGAGACAGGAATCTTTGGAGTAGAGGAAAAGGTAATCAAGAATGCCTTGTGACTTGACTTGGAACATAAGTGGTGACATCTTCAAGGAAATGACATGCAATAGAATTTCAAAGGGTGTGTTGTGTTGTGTGGGCTTACCACATTGGTAAGCTTTTGAGTAGCTAAATGCTAAATAAATATTACACATCCTTTTTATTCAAGTATACATGTAACATGGGGTTTGGGATTTTTTTTTTCTGCTTTATCCTGTGTGGCAGATTGAAGCCATCAAGGTGTGCAGAAGAATCAAGAGCGAAACATTTTTAAAAGTACTTTTAGAATGGGTTGTACATGATTAAGTTGTTAACATGCTTATGGACTGGAATAATACTGATATTGATGAGGGGAAGCTGGAATCAAGAGAAGCATAGCAAGAGCAAGAACTGAGGGTGACAGTGTGTTCTCACCATGCATGAGGCCAGTGTTGTGTTGTGTTGGCTTGTAACATCTTTGGTGGTCAGGTTTCTGGTCTCTAAGGAGATACAGAGTTAGAAGTTATGGAAATACTACGTTTTTGCTACCTAGAGTCTGGTTTTAATCAAAAGTTGAATACATTTGACCCAGTTTACTTGCGTTATTGACACAAGTAGGACAGGATCTTCGATATAGGTGGATCCTAAGTACAATCAGATGAAATGAGAACAATTAATGAATCTGTGACAGAGAGATTAGGAATGGCACTAGCAACTTTAAAAATAGTATAGAGACATTAAGTTTGTATTTTAGGGGAACTTCACGTTTTTTTGAACAGAAGGTATTGGTCTCACCTTTTCACAAATAGAATAATTTGATTTTTTTTAAAGTTCCTTTTAATATTGACTTTCTGAAAAATACTCAAAGGAACTTGAGATGATTAGTTTTTGGAGATCACCTGATAGCCATAGATGGCTAAGTGCTATTGCCTGTGATTTTCATGGGAAATTTTCATGTGTGTGTATATACTGTGAATATCATCTGTGTATTATAAAAATAGGGAACACGTGTGTGTTAGATGAAGATTGTTTTCAAATTTGGAGGCAAAGTAACAGCGAGTAAAAAGAAGAATTCAAACCTGTCACAGTATTAATGTATTGAGAATTGGTTGACATTTTCAGACACCAGAACCCTCAAAAATCAATATCCTAGTTAGAAGGCACAGCAAAAATGTTAGTTAAAAATAAGTAATAACTGTAGGAGGTAGATATTGATGAGTGAAAACTTGTATTTGGGCAAAGCAGACAGCTGATAAGAGAACTTTTTTGGAAAAAGAATTTTTTTTTAAAAAAGGTGATTCATTCACATGAGTAGCCAAGAATGATTGAGAATGCAAAACCACTGTTAAATATGGAGATTAGTGATGAAAATAAAAAATTAAGTGTAGCAGGTATATGCAAGTCAATTATAAATTAAATTCTAGTGAGGATAAGTAAACTGTTATTTGTATTTCAGCAGCCACCAATAGAAACCTCTCATTCTTAAAAAGAATCAGAATTTCATGTTTATGTACAGCAGTAAGGAAATTGAAGAATTCTGTTTTATTTTAAAGGACTTGTATTAAACACTTTTGAGATTGCTGAGACTTGGTAACTTGGAGAAAAACGGTAAAGCCCCTTAGAGGTTGTACCACTTGCAGATGTTGCATTGATCAAATCTTGGAACACTGGAGAGGATTAAAAATTTTCAAGAAGATAAATGATGCTAAACTGATTAATTTATTGGATTGTTAAGTAGCATTAGGTTGAGTGTGTTCTAAGCTGTAAAATATTTTGCTTAGAATTACAAAATTTGTGTATAATGTTGGGTTACAGTTTAATTTAGGATCATATACCATAATCAGAGCTTTAAGTCATACATTAATATATATCAATATATGTATATTAAGTCATACATTTAAGTAATACATTAATGTAAATCACTTGACTGGTTTTGTTTGACAAATGTGTTTTGGGATATATTTGTAATTGAAAACTTATTTCACAGACAAGCCTCATAACCCTATGGTGAATGCTGGAGCAATTGTGGTCACGTCTTTAATCAAGGTAAAAAGTTCATTTTCAGTTTCTCTCAGAGTATTTTAATAGAGTGTAGAAAAAGTATCTTGTACAGATGATGGCCTGTTTTTATTTTGTGTGTGTAATACCTAATGGCAGTTTACTCATTAGTGGATAGAGAAGCTCTGATGTTTTGGAAAAAGTAGCACTTCAAACGAATGCAATATTAGACCAGCCATTTTTAAAAAGTAATGGTGCAGCTGAAAGACTCTTTTTCCTTAGTATTTTTGCTTTGTTTCCTTCTTTAACTGCACAACACTTGATAGTCTCTCTCGAGAATTGCCTCATGCTTGTTGAATGCTGAGAGTGTATTCTCAGGAATATACTTTATAGCACTCAGAAATATGTTCCTGAATGCCTAATGCACTTATATAGCATGAAGTTACTCAAATATTTCTTGCTGTGCAGAAGCAATGGAAGATACTCTACTTTGTACAGGAGCGATGCAGCTATATTTGCACCTCAGTCTTAGTACTGAATTTGTCTGCTATTAACATACTGTGCAACTAAATTATGCTTAACTTCTATGTTACGTAGTTTCTGTTGGGATGTTAAATGTTCTTTCTTAAAGAAGTGTGTTTGGAAACAGTTACCTGTATTTTACTGCATAAACTGTAACAATAATGACTTAACGTCTTTAGCCCGTGATCTTGTGACTTTTGGGAAGCTATATTTTACTTTTCCTTAAAATACCTGTATATATCTCTTGAAGCTGTAAGTGGTGTAAATTCCATGTAATGCTAATGTTTGCTAGATACTTTACTTGTATTTTCTGCCTCCTTTTGGTAACCACTCATACAAAAAACAATTTATTTTTTTTTTTAAGGGTAACCACTTAGAATTGTGGGGAACATTTCAGTTCTCTGGAGTTTTGAAGTACAAAACTTAATACTGTCACTTCAGAGGTCTAAAAATCTTGTTTATAGCCTTTGTCTTGGTCTTGTTTCAACTTCCATTAGCTACAGTGTGTTTCCTACCTCCTATTTCCAAGTTGTTGATTTTAAAATTACTTAGATCATGATTTTCTGTGTAACAACTCCTGCTTAAAGACATTTATTTTTAATAGCTGTAGGTGAAAGAAAATGGCCTTAAGTATGACAGGTAAATTTATTCACGTTTAATATTTTTTTAAAGGTTGACTGAGCATTGAAATTCACTTGGTTAATAGTGAATTTTAAAATCTGATTTAACACATTTGTCTGAAATGTCAAAATGTTAGTCCAACGACAACATGCCCTCCTGGTCCTAAGGGAAAACACGAGCATGTGCCTCTTGCAGAAGGCACATAGTTCTTGATAAATGGTGTACTTCTAAATAGATAACATGGATTTGTTTATTGCATGCAATTGTGATATTTCTTAGAAGGTTGGGGGATTGTTTTTGCTGGGTGTTTTCTTATTTATTTATTTGCTGTAATGTTCTTATCAAGAGTATTGCATTGCACTGACATCTTTGCATGTGGTAACTGCACGTCTAATGGGCGCATATCATACTTATCACACTCCATTATTTTCAGTGTGATTAAAGTGGAGATTATTTTATGTGCTGCTTCCACTAAGATACCATTTATCATTTGAATAACTAACCAAACTAAACATATTCTGAAGAAAATCACATAGTGAGTCATGGGTACAAAGTTACCCAAGTCGTATTTTTTGTGAAATAACTTCTTTACAATCTGCAGCTTAACAATATTCCTACTAATTATTCCGTGATTCAAGTAATTCACATTTATGTTTGATCTAATCTAAGACTTTTTTTTTTAAAGTGGCCTCATTAACCCATGTTTTGCTCTTAGTTCCTCTGCATTCATTCTGTTTATTTAAGGTGTTACTTGCATATCTTGAAGACTGTGTATGGCTCCTACAGTCCAAGAAAATTAAGGCATTATTAAATACAGTCTAATTCACCATGTATGACAGATTTATGGAGAGATTGGTGCTGATTTTCAGTGTTAAGAATGCTTTTACCTCATTTGAAATTCATTTTTTTATATCTTTCTGAGAAATTTATATAAGAATTCTTTCAAAATTCGTATACGTTGTACTGAATTCAGCAGCTGTTATTGTGCATGATCTTGCACACAACTGCCGTTAGAATTGGACATAAATTATGATTACTTGTGGATAAGAGGTGATACTCAGAGTAATCTTTTTGTCAGAACATGTAATATGTGAATATTTTAGGGGGAAAAAAGGAGTTCTTAGAAGGCACTCAGAACTGGGTATGTGATGCTGAATTTGGTATACACACCTTGGAACAGAGCACCAACCTAAACTGTAATGTTATCTTTAGCCCTTGCTATTCATAATAATAAATAATAAAGCATACGCGCATGTTAAGTTGTACGTTTGGCTTGCTTAGGCACGACTATATCATACTTTTACCAGCCTAAGTGATCCTCCTACTGTCGTGTGCTTGGAACTACGATGTATTTACGCTTTGGTGCCTTAACTCATGGCCCTGCTGTAAATGTACTTGCATTACACTCCACAGACTGTTCCAGCAATTTAAAACATGTATCTACGATAAAAACGATTTCGCAAAAAGACATCCTGTGAGCCAGTTTTAATGAAATAAAATTTTCAAAGAACCCTAAGGACCTTTTCCCTTGTTTGTAATTGTACAGCCATTTGCCTTTATTACTAGCTACATAAATTACATAGTTATAATAATTTACAAGTAATTGTTATCCAAAGAAAATTGCAATGGCAATTACAGGAGGTTTTGGAAAAGTGATATTAGATATAATGGCAAATTCTCCCATGTCCCTGAGGAAATCCAGGTGCTTGGAAGAAGATGATTCAGCTGGTGCAGAGGTTTAGTACAGATGCAGTGCTCTGAACCACACAGCTTTCTGTGCATCGCACAGACTGGGAAAAGTCTTCATTGCCTGTAGTGTGGGTTAGAATTTAATGCTTTAATCCGTTGTTTTTTCTTACACTTTCTACTCAATTCTCAAAGCATGTCAGCTTCAGGAATATGAGTGGTTGTGTCAGTAATTGCCTATTTCTGGGTATTTTTAGTGCCTAAAGAGGGTGGTGCCGTAGGGGGGGTGCAAATAGAATGAAAAGGAAAGGTCCAGAGTGGAATACGTAGAAGGTGGCAAATGGCTGGGGAAGATTTCACCAGAGTACAAGGAATTAATCTTATATAATTTTTGTTGTATGCTTTGAGAGTCCATCTGTAGGTAAAAGCTTTCCTAGTGTAACAGCAAAGGTTTGGGCAAATACATATATATATATATATATATACACACATATAAAGCTGATAAGTGCTGACAGCCACACACACGATCTTAGACAGTGATGATAGACATGAATGCGCAATGAAGGGAGGTGTTTTATGGTGTGAATTAACATGGGGAGCATTTAAGACATGTTGGGGGGCATAGCAGTATTGATGGTCCTTGAATAAAAATGCGTGCACAAGAAAATAAAGATGCTGATCTTACTGACTGAATTCAATGAAGGCTTTTCTTTTTTTTGTATGAAACATAAAGAGGTGTATCCCATATACCTCAGAGCTTTCTAAATATACTGAAAAGTCATCAAATGAATGTGTTAGAAAGTGGTGTAAAAATACCTAATACTTGAGAGGTGGGAAAATGCATGGTTTATTTGGTTTATTTGACAATATAGTTAAATAGTACAGACTTAGCTCCATTGCTGTATGCTACCCAGTCCAGTTATCCTTCCTGATAGACTGGTATATAAATGTACATGCACACTGCTTTAAAACCTGTGTTGGTGTTGTGATCTTCTCTGCCAGATACTTTATTTTAGTGAAATTTCCTCTTTTCCTGGGTTATTAATTTTCTCGTAGTAACTAATTTTGGATAGAACGTCCATTCACGTTATTCTGCACTTGTTTTTCATTATAACTCAAAAGTATTGGATGTTACTTGACATAGAATATGTAGTAGTGATATTATGAATTACATGCGATCACATATGCAAGTATTTAATACTGAAGGACACAAAAATAATGCTTACATGTATTTCAAATAGTAAGAATATTGGTCTTAGTGGATCAAATACTGTCTGTGACAGTGTGCTCTTGAGTATTTCAGAGCTGAAAATGGCACGCTAAGCAGTCAGGACACCAGTTCTCACAGAACAGGCCCAGATTAACAAATAAAATTAAAATTGTGTGTAAGTACAGAAAACTAAAATAAGAACATTAGTAGTTAATGTAAAATGCACAAATGTAAAAAAAAAAAAGTTTTCTTGCACTCTAACATAGCATCATAATTTTTTTTCCTGCATTTTTTGTTGCATTATAGTGTTTGGTTATAAATTTGGTTTAAAAAAATTCTGGAAATTAATTTTAAAATAATCTTGTATTATTGGAAGATTATAAACTCCTCATGATACAGATGTTTATATTAGCTTGGCTTAGATTCAAAATTGAAAAATGATTTTAACAAGAGACACATGGTGAGAGCTTATGTGGTCTAATCGGTATAAACACTGAATGTTGCTGAGTGAAAAGTGGCTAATGTTAACTACTTTTTTAATAAATATTGCCTGATTTTGTCATTGCAAGCTCTGGTAAGTATCCATGGGTCTCTTCTTTCCAATGTACATGTAGGCATGCAACCAGTGCAACTGCTTATATTTTTCTAGTAGAAATACAAATTATAAAAGTACCTTTTTTAAAAAGAAGGGGGGGGAGGGAAGATCACTAAAACCTGACACAGTCAAAAAATTCAAATTTATGATTGACAGCCATAGTGTCCATTGCGGTTTAAGTGTTTACAAAATTTTGTTGAGCTGTCTTCTGCAAGTTTGAATTTTCTGCCTATCAGTCTGCTTCAATCGCAACATTTTCAATTTCATTTAGTATTCATTTAGAAGTGTTGTTTTCATATGTATATACACACAAGCATGTATACAGTAAGTGTGTATATGAACATATGTTCCTGTAAATGTACTAAGTGTATGTGGAGTTAGTGCATGGAACGTTTCCTTTGTTCTAGACAGATAAATCTGCATCTGAACTTTGATAAAAATGCTTTTAAAGAAATATTGTTGCAGTGCCACCAACCTCATAGGCTTATACAATCAAGCAATACAGTAAGAAGCACTTGTGCAAGAACAGATTTTTTCTTGTCTCTTACATTTTTTAAAATTACGTTGGAAAGGTTGCTCAGTATTCTGAATGTGAGGATTTTATATTTGCAATTGCATTTTAATCACAGAATGTGTGTTGCCTCTGTGTCTCTTCAGCTCTTTAGGAGGAGCAGCATACCTCTGTCAGCTACTGAAAGAGGGAAATTAATATGTTGGGGTTTTTAGTCGTCATGCGTATGGAAGAAAAGTTTTCTGTTTTATTAACATGTTACAGTTAAATCCCTACCGAGGTCTTGGTCGTATGATCACTTAAGCAGATATTTTAGGTATACGAGCAGTCAGATTTCAGTAAATGATGCTTTTATATTTGATACAAAGTACCTATATGAGTGTGTGGAACATCCATGAGTAGAACCACATCATCTGAGTTAGGAGACAGAAGATTTTCTTCCCAAAATACGAGATTAGATGTTAATTTTAAAAGGAAACCTTTTGTATAACAAGTTGATGTGGAAAAAGTTTGCATTGAGTCTATTGCCCACGAATTTTATATGCTGCTAGTAAAGCCAGGTTTTTATTGAAGAGCTAGGAATTTTTTTTCAACAGGGCAAAAAAAAAAGAGTGAAGTATTATGTATTTATATTTTTGCAGAAAGCATGATCCCTTTTTCCCTCTTCCTTTTTTAACAAAAGAACTTGTTTCAATTTATTATACATGTCTAACCATACAATTATCAATGCAGCATCCCATAACTAATGCTGACCCACTTTCCCAGAAAAAGATGTTCATTGTGCATTTGAAAGGTTGAAAAGGTTTTTGTGGTTTAAATGTTGTTACATATTTTACAGCATTAGGATCTATGGAATATTTTGACAACTGCAACAGTTCAATGAAGTTGGTAATTTCTTCTTTTAATTATTTTTCATTGAACAGATTTGGAGTTAATTTTTTAAGACTTGTGTTCTGGTATATTATACAGGAACATTTTGATGAAATGTATCGTGATTTTTTTTTTTTTATCTTATTGCAAATTAGCTAGAGGTTATTGCCGTTAAAGTTATTAGCCTTTAAGCATAAGGCAATCACTGGCGTGTAATTTTGACCAAGCAGCGTGGTGTTCCGTTCAGCTAGTGATGGTACGTGTGTGTCTGCACATCCTCGTGTAGATGAGCTGATGCATGGGCTTCCGAGGTTATCGGCAACACCCTAACCCACGTACAGAGTGGGAAATGAGACTGGCTTTACACAGTTCGTTAAGTAAAATATTGGTTGATAGATATAAAGCTTCACTTTTTTCCATGTCCTTCCCCATTCCCATACTAAACACATTGCAAGTACCATCTTGAATTGTTTGAGATATGTTAAACAGAGTTTTGTTATCTAAATCAAGTATCTTTAATATTAAAATTATTCATAAAAAACGTCTCCAGATATATTGTTTCCACTTGTGTATGTGATGCCATTGTTTTTTTAAACTTCCTCAAAAAAATTCTGCTTGGCTACTTAAATTGAAAACTCTCCCGAGTAGAACATTTGCTATTTTTTACCTCCCACCCCTCTTTCAATGTCTTGCTATAGGAATTTGTGAAAGGTCACTTGTCAGAGACCTGTAAAGAATTAATACATCCTTAACTGGCAACTACTAAATCTCAGATTGTTCTTAAACAGGAGAGGGGAAAAAAAAAAATGCCCCCAAATAACACCCCTCATCTTCCCTGAAAAAACGAAAAACCCAACCCTTAGAATTAAATTTCACTAATTTCCTTGTTAAGTTGGATTTAGATTTTCTCCTTATATTGCTAGCCCAATAGTGTAATGACGTGACATTCTATTTTTCTAACTGTTTAATTTTTAGTAGGTAGGACTTCAGTCAGATATTAATTGGATATATTTGATTAAATGCAATTATTTAAAGTCTTTAATCTAAATTCTTAGTATGGGCTCTAGCCGTGGAAATAACTTCAGTAGCCTGAACTTTCCTATGCTCAGCTCTGTTGGTAGTATCAGAATACCTTTGGGTTACTAATCTATAAAAAGCTAGTGTTTTCATTATAATTATCCTGACTGTAGTTACTTTTGTATTTTGTTCTATAACATACTACATTACTTATGCTAAACACATAAAGCTGAATAGAGAGCACTTAAAGCATACCTTTTTCAGTTTAAATTCATTTCCAACATACAGGTGTTTGATAAGACTCTTATAGGATTCTTTAATTTAAATGATAATTAAAGATTTACTTATCTAACACTTTAATTTTTTCATTAATATATGAAATGATTGTAGTACCTTATTCTTAATTAGCCTCGTACTGTAGTTATATGCATTAAAAATCCTAATACTGTTAAGTGAACTAACTTCTTTCTTATGTTAACAATTCTTGTAAATTATTTTTTCTTTTCTTTCAGCAAGGAGCAAATAATGCAGAAAAATTTGACTACGTAAGTTAATGTTTCAATATTATTTTTTAAATAAAATTTAATGGTAGAAGTCTCAAGATGGCAGGAGAATTGTAAGTGAAATTTTAGTAATTTCAAATGTTTTGTCTTTTATCTTGGTTGTTTAAACATTCAGTGATTTGGATTGCATTTGTAAAATTGTGTTACAAGGTTTAGGGTGAGGCTGGATTGAAAGTTTGTTAGTTATAACTTTTTAATGTCTGGCAATGTTAGCATGCTTTCCCTCCTCCTTTCTGTCTCTAACAGGTGATGCAATTCATGAATAAAATGGCTGGTAATGAGTATGTTGGGTTCAGTAATGCTACGTAAGTATCTTTTATTTACTTCATGAAGTGAGCTGGAAAATGTGTCAACTGGTAATTGGTGTATAGAGCTTATGGCAAAGTTTAGTTATTCACATTGAAACCAGCATTTCATCCCTAATATTAGAGGGTGTCTTTGGCTTAAAATTTGAAAGAACTGAAGTTGTGCGTGTCTCTGGCAGCAGTGTGGCTAAATCTCACATAAAGCCTCTTGGAAATATCAATATTCTGTCATAGTGCTCTGTTGGTGCTATGGCAGGCAGAGCTCTAAGTGCAACTCTTACCTTCCTGGCATTCAGATTAAAAATTAAACTCTGCATGTTGATGGCTGCAGATCAGATGTTTAGAAAGTACATTTTATGCAACTGTGACTCTTCATGATTTTTTAAAAATTTTATTTTGCATATTTAAGTTATTTTCTACAACACTTCCCCCCTCTGTTAGCTCAATGTATAGCATTCCAAAAATCTCAAGAGCTTTTTGAGGCAGCACAGGTGCAGAGAAGGAGGAGATAACTAGTGTTTTTCCTGAGCTCTGTTAACATGAAGGTGTTTAGCATGGAAGGAACCAGACGGGAGAGAATTACCCACCTCTGTGTCCGTACAGATTCCTCCTTCAGGCTTCATCCTGAACATGAGCATCACGACAAACAGCACAGCCATCAGACTCGTCAGCATTGTTCAGCATTTTTTTTAAAGTTTGACATGTTCTCTTTCCTTTTTTTTTTAAGGTTCCAGTCTGAAAGAGAGAGTGGAGATAGAAACTTTGCAATCGGCTATTACTTGAAAGAAAAAAAGGTTGGTCTCTCTATTTTATTACATTTTGAAGACTGTGTAGTGTTGTGGGTTTTTTTTTTTCATAGTCTACAAAGATTTCAAATTTATTTAATGTACGGTATGGCATCAATTATTCTAAACTGTATATGTTTTCATACTGTTACTCAACATGCTGTCATTTAGAAGGTGTGATACTTATTATAATAGAACATCTGTAATCTATTTTCTGGATCACACCCATGATCATTTGTTCCATTTGTTATAAAATGCATAATCTGTGCTCTATAGATGACTTTATAAAAATCCTAGATGCAGTTTGCAGATTTAAAGATATTGAAAGCTGTAGTGAAAAATGTTTTAATACCTGCTTATTGACCTCACTGCACTGTTATTTTAAAATCTGAGTCGTTTCAATATAGCTGCTAGTTACATTTAAATAAATACTTGATTTTAAATCTGCCTAATGCTTAGCATGCTGACAGCGATATAGCTTAATTTATGTCTCTCTAGAAGCGATATTTGAAAAAAAAAATAAATAAAACAAACCAAACCCACCACCAACAAAAAAAACCTAAAGACTCTATTTTTCTTTTTCAGTGCTTTCCTGAAGGCACAGATATGGTTGCTATACTAGACTTCTATTTTCAGGTAACTGACTTTAAAATTGAGACTCATTATAGATCTGAATTACTGTTATAAGCAGTAGAAGCTGATTTGTTCCTAGATATGAAGGCTTTAATGACTTATAGTTAGTCTTGTCAGCTTCTGTTAAACTCTGTTTAGAAATTTTGTGCATTTGATGTGTCCAGATTTGCTTTTGTTTAGGTGATGTATCAGTGCTTTTATTGGTAATGTAAACTAGCAATGGTCTTAAAAACACTAGTAGTTAGAAGCTTAAAATGTCTTATATTACCAAATGTTTCTGCTTCTTTGGGTTGATGATCTTTATTGTGCTGTGAAGTACTTTAAACTCCGTGTGCATGCTCTATTGGGAGCTCAGGGGCAATGTTATAAACAGATTAATGATGTTAATATAATTCCTTTTTGTTTAAGTCAATGCTTATAAATAAACCAAATAATATAGGCATATATATTCTCCTCTCTCCTGGATTTTTTTTTCTTTTTCACTTTCAGCAAGTTGCTTGCAACTGTCACAAAATGAGAACTTGGCCAGTGTGAAGTGTTTTGTTAGTGAGGGTTTCCCAGTGTTAAAACATTCACAACTCAGCTCTGATGCATGGAGTTTTCAAGAGACAGTTTCAATTGTGTTGCTGATTCAGTCTGTCTAGGATAGTTTTTTGTTTGTTTGTTTTTTTGTTAAATCCAGAGTTTAGTTCTCAAAATGAATCCGGTTTTGATTTATGAGACTTGCTCTTAGCTATGCAAATTATAAACAATATATTTTTAAATGCAAATTTTATCTGAGTTTTTTCGTATTGGGATGTACCCGCTCTAGTCTTTAAATCAAATGACTGTTTATGAAGTAAGGGATATGTGATTAGCCTTAGCTGACCTCTTGTTGAGTTGGAAGCTAGGTACGAGCTAATAGTCCACTCTGAACTTCTGCTATTGCAGAACAAAACTGATAGTTTCTGTGTTTTACTGTTTAAACAGGCTTTTAAAATGCTTTCTGTCTTACTGCCTCGTGTCCCGATTTGCTTCTGAGTGCAAAGCTATTCATAAGAAAAGCCAAACCTAACTTTTCTCATGTATTTTAATTTGGCCTCATTTTTGTGCATTATGATCTCTAATTTCATGCCTGTGTGTCAATTCTTTTTTTCCCTTGCAAAATTACCTTTTCACTCCATACTCAGAAAAAGGGCAGCTCATAGATGAGTATCAATTGTTTTCTCCTCACTGTACAACGCTTGCTTTCCAACGCTCTGCTCAGATTCTACCTAAAAGGTTATTTATTTCTTTTCTTTGGGTTTTCTGCAATGCTCCGTCCTCCCTTGTGTAATTGGGAACTTTCTGAACAGAAATAAACTTATTTTCTTATTGTCTCTGTAAAGTGAGGATAGATTATTCTCACTTTAGAGAATGGAGGTACAAAATGCAGGTGCTTAAACTGAGAACCTAGAAACACTTTTTTTCAAAGTAGGTGTTATTGTGTAATACTTCATATGTTTAAAACACAGTTGCCATTTTAGATGCGTCTCTGACAATCTCTTGATTTGCAACTCCAGTTGATTGGACTAGGATGTATTGAGTTTGGCACCCGGAAAATAAGAATTCCAGGTAGTAACTACTCATGCAAACTTGGTTTAGGTAATTTCATGAAGTATCATGTAATGACTGTTTGGCAAAAGCAAGAATACAAGCACTAGTTTGTTTACTTTTCAGAGTAGCATTTCAGGTTGAAACCAGCTTATCTTTTGGTTTCTGCAGAAATGAGGCAGCATCAGGTGATGGCATCATATCACATTCCCTGATGTGTCACCAAAGTATGTATAGTCTGTACTGAAGCAGGGATCCTGGGAGAAACTATCGTGTGGTCGTAGCTTTAACATACCAAGTATATATGAGAGAAAAATGAAATAAGGCTGCATCAGCAGGACGTGCTGGCATTAAGACTTGCATGTGCTAGAGTTTGCAGATTTAAAATGTACTTGTAGTGACGTGTGGGGTCTTCTAAGGCTTAAAAAAAACCCCAAACAAAACAAATTGAAGAAAAACAGTCATTCTGTGGCTTTGCCATTTAAGCAGATACAAAATACTGAAACTGTTTTCCAGACCTCTTCCTCTCAAAGAAACGTAAGGGGGGTGGGGGGAAGAATCAGGCAGACACACCCGTGACAAATACTGCCCCAAACTATTGAGAGGGCTTATAAACGCTGTTGCTGGGATCTTTGTAGTAGGAATTCAGACCATATTAATTGACGCTACTAGTGTCACCTGTAACGAATGTTATGCTACAGGTTATTTTATGATATGTTATTTCTGTAGAGACATATTGTTGATCCTGGCCTTCCTGTGTGAGAAGTATCAGTTCTTATAATCTCTATTTCTTTTTCATAAGCTTTGCTCGATAGAAGTAACGTGTGAATCAGCAAGTGTGATGGCAGCAACTCTGGCTAACGGTGGATTTTGCCCAATCACTGGGGAAAGAGTCCTGAGTCCCGAAGCAGTCCGGAATACCCTCAGTTTAATGCATTCCTGTGGCATGTATGACTTCTCAGGGCAGTTTGCCTTCCACGTAAGTATCGTTTTCAGATATTCGTTATAGCTGACCAGGAAGATTAATTTGTGCTATTGTTTTCCGTGTTCCAGGGCTTGCTTCTGGGTGAGAGGAGATGGTATTACATGGATTGTTTAGAAATTAAACACACCTTATGGGAAAATCTCACCTAGGATTCATGGCACTACTAGTACAATTTCCCTTATAGCACTTACTGTTCTCTGCCACTTGATATTTGGGAATCCTTTTCATGTCGAAATGTGAATACTGTCCCTTAAGAAAGGCTGTTAATGATGCAGATGTAGCTGGAAACAGCGTAAGTGAAGAACTCCTGCTCTATGGGAGTAAAAGACTGCAGAAAGCCTTTGCAGCCAGTTGCTTTTTCTTTACTAAGGCTCAGGAATTGTTCTTGTGTTGTAAAAGTGGCTGTCATACACAGCATATGTACCATGCTTCTATTTTCCAGCAGTTTGTTTTTCATATGTAAGTATTTTAAGATGTACTGTGTCTTATTTATGTTTTCAACATTTTGTTTTGAGCATTTCTAGTTTTTCCTTATTGTATACGTATAAAGTCAATTATGATGCTTTATGTGACCTAGAAGTTATTGCTTACAGAGCTATGAGGATATGTGACATGTTAGTTTCTGCTAGAAAAAAGCAATACCTTTATCTAGATTGTAAATAAATAGCTATTGTATGATTTCATGGACAGATTCTTCTGTTTTCTTTAGTTTTGGGTTTTTTTTACTTTTTCAAGTAGATTTTTTTTCAATGTATATATATTTGTGATACTACCTCGTTGCAAGGTGTTCATGACACGCTTCCAGATACACTTGTGTACTACTGCTTAGTTGTAATTCCTTTTTGTAGTAGGTTTAAATTATCTTTTGCACTGTATTACTGACTCTCTGTGTTACTAATAGCAGAGATGTATCATCATGTACCTTGGATTGCCATGAGCTGTGCTTCAGGTTGTTGTCTATCTAAAAAGAAATAAGCAATAATGCTTAAAGTGCGTTCCGGATCAACGTTTTATAAAAACTGCATAACAATCTTCAGTAAAATGCCAAAGCATTGTGTTAGAATAGTGAAGAATGTTTGCAGAGAAGAGTAATTTTCTATTTTTTAATACAGGTTGGTCTTCCTGCAAAATCTGGAGTTGCTGGTGGGATTCTTCTGGTTGTTCCTAATGTCATGGGCTTGATGTGCTGGTCACCTCCGTTGGACAAGATGGGCAACAGCGTTAAAGGAATTCACTTCTGTCATGTAAGCAGCATTAGCTTTTTTTTTGTGTTGTTTTGGTTATGTTTTCCTTTTGCAGCTGATGTTTACTGAGCTTCAGTTAGCATAGCTGAGATCTAAGCAAATTAATGATTTGTTACTCTTCCATACATAAGTTTCATCTGAGCCAAGGGTGAGTCCGAGACACTTGCATTTTAGTAATAAATAACACTTTAATTCAGTGAGCATTAAGAAAATATGATGCCAGAAACATTGGAGAAATTGATTGTGAATAAGCTTTGAAAAGGAACACAGGTTTTGGGCAAGCTCTTCCTGGCTTTATCTCCTGCTTTTGAAAGGGCTGTGGACAGTCTGTAGACAGCAGTGTTAGAAGCAGGAGAGATGTTGTAGAGTACCTTGTAATGATTAATAAGGATGTTTTGTGGGAGAGGTAACGTAGAAAAATGTTGTCTTTTTAATTTTCTCCTTAAAACTACCTTGTAATACCAATTAAGTAATTATAAATGGGGAGGAAAGTCTTAAAAAGGAGAAATTTAAATACAGAATCACAGAACAATAGGTAGGTGAAGGATTTACTGCATTTTTTCTGTTATAATAAGACCTAAAGCCTGATAGGTGATCATGGCATACAAGTAACATGAATGTAACATTCACTTTTAAAAATAAACAGTATAGCAAAGTTCTGTAATTATAACTTTTCATGTTGTAATTCAAACTGAATTAAAATCCATTGTATCACATATTTTCTTGTTTCATCCTTTTGATTGAAGTTTTATGTACTAGACTAGCTCAGGCTATTCTTGCTGTTCCTGGAGTGTTTCATGCAGCCGGAGGAGAAATATTTTGACATTGATATTTTGCAAATTGCTAGTTTTGTACCTTTTTTAAATAGGAGTTTAAAGGTGTTATTAGAACGTAATCATATCATTGTATTAGGTTCAAAAGGCCTTATAAATGTTGGTATTGATTTACTAAATCAAAAAGAGAAGCTTCTGTTGTTACTGGTTTAAGTTATTAGGATATGATGTAAAACATCAGTGTTAGTGTTAGTATAATCTCGTATGTATTTGACTATAATATGCAAATAATAATGTGTGTTCTCTAAATATTTGCAGGATCTGGTTTCTTTGTGCAATTTCCATAACTACGATAATTTGAGACACTTTGCGAAAAAGCTGGATCCTCGCAGAGAAGGTGGTGATCAGCGGGTAAGTTAGTACGTGTGTTTAGTGAGTATTGCTTCTAGACATCACAAGAAATGCAGAAAGTTCTTCTCTAAAGGCGAAACTGCTCAATGACATGTATTGCATCAAAGCTTTCACGTAAGCTAGTTAGTATGAATTACTAGTGGACATTTAACCTGAGTGGACCATGCCATTGCAGGGTTTTGTACAGTAGCATTTCAGATTTGTAACTCCATTTTATGCAGTTCATCTCCCTCGCTAGACTAAGTATACGGTATCTGATAAAAGTCACAAAGTTTTGCTGTACTGGTTGCCTTTATTAAAGATTTGACCAGCTGGCGGGCTTAGCCTTTCTGTTCTGTGCTGCATGAGCTGTGCGTTCAGCATTTTTTCACGGTGATATCTCTGAGAGCACGTGACTTTGCTGAGAGTTGCACAGGCCCTGAATTCGGGTGTTACAGTGCTGTAGAGAAGTGCCCGTTCCTAAGGAAGTGGTATATATTATATAGGCAATCTCTGGGAATGAGCTGAATCCACTGCAGCTACATGGACAAAAAGAGGTGAGGGTTCTTCAGATAAAGAGAACCTCTTTGCTTTTATTCCCAGTAATGTTTTAACTAAGCCATGAAGATTTCAGGAGAATATACACTAGAATGATTTTTAAAGTGCTTCTGTTTGCATGTATACGTCTGAAAAAATACCCAATTTGCAATTTCAATCTTTTTATAACTGGAACAGAGAAAATAACAGTTTATATGAAGAGAGTGAAAACTTGAGTCTGTTAGCATTGACTGCAAGTATGGATTTTTTTCCTTCAAATACACTAATAAATAACGTATGTTGCTTGAACAACTAGCATTCCTTTGGACCAATGGACTATGAGAATCTCCAGCAAGAACTTGCTTTAAAAGAAACAGTATGGAAAAAAGTGTCACCTGAATCAAACGAGGACATCTCCAGAACCGTAGTGTATAGAATTGAAGGTCGGGGAGAGCAAAACTAAACGAATGGGTTCTAGTTTCATTAAATTCTTCATTTAAAAAACCCTCAAGCATCTCTAGTTTTAACTTCAATTTGAATATTGTTTACCTGGTGTTTCATTTATATATACGTTTTGTGTAAATTCTGTATGCTATACCAAAAAGACTGTCAAAGTTCAAGGTGGGGGTGGAAAAAGCACATGCAAAAAAAACAAACCAAACCAAACCAAAAAAACACCAAAACCCAGAACTGTTAACTGACTTCTGTAGTTACTTAAAATACATTTGCTTCAAAAAAAAAAAGAAAAAGGTAAATCTGAATGTTTTCAAAGATATACCGCTTTTGTGTATATCTGTTTATTTTTGTTTATATCTGAGAATTTTAAGTAAATTAACTTTAGAGCAAAGCGAGAACTTAACGATGTGTCCTCTGATGAGGTCAGCATGTAAAGACAGGAGAATTTTAATTAAAATACGAAGTAAAATAGTCTCAGCAAACTACAGCAAATTCATGAATCTCTAAATATTTGTATATTAAGTGGAGATAGGTTCTGAGTTGTGTTATTACCGTAGGCTGTTTTGTTTTTTTTTAATATGAGCTTTCGAATTCCTTTGGACAGAAAAGGATCCTTTGGATATGCCATGCTAAGGGAGATTATATAAATATATATAATTTTTTAACAAACCTCTAATGATTATTAATGATAACATTTAAATAAAAAGAGCAAAAATGGTTTGGGAGGATTGAGAGAAGGGGCACTAAAAAATCCTGTCTGGTCTGCAAGTTAACTAATGCAGCAGAAAGATTTCTTAGCAAAGTATTTGGAGTGTCTGCTGGAGCGGTGGTGATGACTCAGAAGTCTGTCGGGCTCCACCCTGCAGAGGAATGTCAGCAAGCTCGGGTTTACAGTGGAAACCAACCGACTAGGAGCAGGGAATATATTCGAGAAAAGCAGATAGGTATATAGTGCTAAAACTGTGTCCAATTGACTTATTTTTCAACTGCTGATGCGTGCGCATGTTCGTATGTGTCATCAGAGGTTTAATTTCCTTACACAGGAGCAAATTTTTAAAAAGTTAACATTAATTGCTTCTTTTAAAAGCGAGTGTGAGTTTGCACCTCTGTCAGCTTGCTGAGAAACTGGATTTGCATTATTCTACAGGCAGCTGCGTCTGTTCATCTGCATAATTTGATAATTTGGAGTATCTGAGTAGGGTGTAGCTTGAAAGGGTGTATGTGAGCTTGGAATATGCTCAATAGGCAGTGCTGACAAAGGGCACAGACTTGCTAAATTCTTGACACTTGTAGGTGTTAGACTCCTAACAAGCTAAAAATCTTAGAAAATTACTGCAAACTTTTCTCCGTTACAATTTTGCAGATAATTTGATATATTGCACCCCCAGTGCTCATTGTGCAGAGTCCCGGTTTATAAAACTGTGGAGTGCATCTGCAAGTAATGATCAGTGATATTAACTTGTGGAGGATTTTAAGAGAGAGAATTCCTAATAACATGTCCACCCCTTCTCGCAGTCCCTCTCCCTCTTCAGCTTATCTAAAACTTTCAAGTGCATTCCTAAGCGAATTTTTTGCAAAAAGGGAGAGTCAGGTTTTTCCTGCCCCTTTTTTTGACCCGTCTGTTTGTTTGTTCAGGAAGGTGCATAAAGCAAACCCGATATTCTCAGAGAAAGCAAGCTGTTCTTAATTACTCTCGTTAGGTAGTGTTAGTTCTGCATAAGCATTTGAATTAAGCTCTGACTAAACCCTGAATAATCATCTAGCAGGGTATTGTAAGAGGATGGGCTGCCTGTCTTTGAAGCCTAGGATTAAAATGTTTAAGCAAAATAATGCAGAACATCATTTTTCAGTGAATTTAAAGTCCTACTGGGATGAAGAGCTAAATCTGTGGTGCAGATGTTGTTAATAAATGTCAGTCACAAATTGCTGAATAATAGCTGGTTTAGAATTGTATCACTGATAAGGTTAGCTTTGTCAGTGCTTGTCTTGAAAATAAAGTAAAATAAGTAAAGGCAAAGTCTTGAATTATAAAAATGTCTCACCTGTTCAAGGATTTTGCAGTAAACTAGTAGTTACAGAGACAAAGCGAGTATTCAGATCCTGCAAAACTACATCTTTACCTGAAATACCCTCGATTGCGAGAGGGAACATAATGTGTCTTTGCTGCTACTGAAACGTATTTGCAGTGATGACATGTTCCTGGTAAAATTACTGTTTTAATTAAAACAGGAAAATGTGTGTTGCAGGATTTGCTTGATCTAATTCTACACACAATATTTTCTGATTTTTAGTACTATCTGAAGCTACTCCTAAGAACATGGTTGAAGATGGAAAATTGTTCCATCTGGGTTTCAATTTGAAAATAAAAATCTTTACTGTATTTGTGTCACTTACATGCCAAATTTGTGGTAGAGGCAAGTCCTACATGGCAAATACAAAATTAAGGAAACTACTAGATCTTAACTATGCATAATAAGAATATTTAGGGTACAGCTTACACAGTCTTTACTTTAGATATGTATACTACAGTTCTGTAATACGTGCTTTTGAAGCCTCTCAGAATTTAAGCCAGCCTCTAGTTTGGAGGGCTCAGGAGGAGACTCCTTTGGACCGATTATTTTGTAACTTGCCTGCAGTCACAGATTCTTGTTCTGGGGTGTCTGCAGAGGGCTCTGGGTCACAGAAGGCTGGGATTATAGTTAGGTCTGCCAGGAGGACTTACCCAAGCCTGCCTTAAGTCTGGTGAGCGGGGCTGAAAGAACGCGGCAGTAGAGGCTAGTCGTTCAATGTCTGAAGTCTGCAACGGTTTTAGTGTTCACCTGTGCTACAGTAATAGCAATTCTTGATATTCAAGCATTTTAGCTGTTTGTTTTGTTTTTCTTTGTCAGCATCATTAACATTTCATTAGAAATGTAAATGCTTTTTAAAGGTTTATTTTAGCATTTGTGTTGTACTTTTATGGCTCAGTTGTTACCTGTCTCGTTTTCCATTTTTCATTTGCATTGTATGTTATTTATGTATCTTGATTTCCAGCATGCTTATTTTTGTATTGTTTAATAAATTTATTTTAAGCTGATTTTTATTGTATTTTTTTTCTCTCGATAGAGAACAGATTTGTTCAAACACAGTTTTGAGACTGAAGTGAGGTAGTGAGCACTCAATTCTGAAAAAAGATAAGTTCTTGAAAAGTAGATGGAATAAGCAGATTTGGTTAAACCAGTCATTCAAGGACCTTCCTGAGAGTTCTTAAATATTTTGTGCAATAATCTAATTATTCTTCTCTTTGAACTGTTATCTTTGAAAGTTGAAAGCAAAAGTCGAAGTAGTGAAACTGTCCCTCTGTGGCTTTCCTAATAAAAATGTCATGGTGCAGTAGGATGTTAACGTCACTGTGTATTTGTGTGGTTTTGAAGATACTGATTTAGTCACTTGGAAAGTATGTAGTTAATGGTACCAGTGCCAGGGCAGTAACTGGTGGTCCTGAGCATTATGAATTGAAAATATAGCTTGGCCATAATTATTAATTTAGCTTTTCTGTAGATTGGTTTATAAACTGCAGTTAACTTGTACTATGTTTTTAAAATTAGCTGTATGTTCATTACACATAAAATCCCATGTCAAAAGAGTTTGTTCTCTTGAAGTCATAAAGATGAGGAAAGACGGAAGAGTAGTAGATAGAGAGAACCAGGGGTGATTTACCGTGGAATTATTTTGGCTCTTATATTTTGGTTTTCATTGTGCATTTATGTCAAAAGGCTGGTGGGTGGGTAGATGAATAAAAAGGTAACGGAGTCACAAGAGGGTGGGTGGGAGGGGGACAGAGTATGTTGGGTTTTATTTCGCTTGGTCTTGATACATACATGTCATTGATGCACAGTAGTTAGCTGTGAGCAAAGTAGTTAATTACAAGTTTCAAAATTTATATAAAATGTTTTAATACCCTAAACATTGCTTGTAGGGTTTTACTGTTTTATTTTTTTTAATTGTTTAAATATTTCTGTGGTTTTCTGATGGGAGTTCAGAAGCCGTGAAAGACTAATAGACTTTTTTCAGGAGAATTCTTACTGGGATGACTCAATACACTTAGCAATTTATCTTCAGTGTGGAGTCTCTGTGGAATTTGAACGCCACAAATGTCTGTAGTAGTTGCAGAGGTGGCAAGAGGCTTTAAATTAGGTAGAAATCTGACTAAAACTTAATTATGTCTTTTTTATTGTTTATCTTGTTTGTTCCGTGCTTCTTGTACTGTGTAGCAAACACATGACTTTTAGGTAGTGCTTGTGATGAGAGGCTTTTAAAGGATGGGTCACCCACAGCCTGTTTTCCTCCAGGAATTTCTATCCTGGTATGTTGCATAGTTTGTTGCAGTCTAAATTATTGAACTACCTACTTAGAGTCACAAATCAAGTACCATTTGTTTTTTCTAGAGAATATTGTGTACAAAATAGAAATTCCCTGTTTCCTTTTGGTTTTCACGCAAGTAGAAGTTAGTTTTATTATTGGTGTCTAATACTTCTTTTTACTGCAGACTTTTGCTATCCCTTGAATACTTGGCATTTTCAAGTTTTTGCAAGAGTGAAGAGTGGCACAGCTCTGTATATAGTTCAGTTACTTCATGTAATGGTTAATTTGAAGCTGTAGTTTAACTAAATAAAGCCCTACAATAGAGTTTAAGGCAGAGGTGTGGTGGTGACAATTTTGTTGGTTTTTTTTTTTTTTGCACCACTTTAAGTAGTTGAAATAGAATTTCATTTAGGTAATGAAGCTGATGTGGGTGCGTGACCTAGAGTAAGGAGACAGAGTTAACTTGGACCATGCAAATTAGTATGCACTGGGAGAATAATGGAGACAGGGTTGAAGGAAGTTAAGTAGCACTATTATTTTGTGAATTATGGGCACTTGTGCTCCTCCTGTTAGAGATCACCATATATTAATGTCATTATTATTTGATCAGATGTGGAATAAAGGATGACTTTTTTGTTCTCCCCCTGTATTTGCACTTCTGTTAATCTGTTTGGCATCGTTATTTTTCAGTGAAATTGTTTGAATTTGATTATTATTTTTGTATGTTGAGTATTCTGAAAATTTGAAATTATTGTTTTGATAATACAGTCAACAAATACCTGTTATTTTGTTTGGAAGGTTCTTTAGTAGCTAAGTGCTATTGTTCACTAGGCTTTTCATGTGAGTTGCAAAACAGCCGGTACACATAATTTGAACTATTCGTGCGTTATTACAGAATTCTTGTGCACACTGTTAATTGGGAATTTATCTTCCTACTGTATCTTTTCTTAAACCAGATCAATGTTGCTCTAATACTTCCATTGTCAAGAATTTTTTCTTAACATCCAGTGGAAATTGTCCCTTTCTGCAGCTGGTGGCGACTCCCATCTTGTCACCGTGCAAGATGAGCTTACCATCAGGTGGAAATTGTGTGGAAAGGTCCGTCTTTAGGGAGTCCTAGAAGTGGTGTAGGTAAAAAGGGCTTTTGATCAGCAATAACTAACATTTTCACCTCCTGATGTATTTTCCTACTGGATCCTAATTAATTTTTTTAGCCAAATCGCTGAAAATAAGGTGATTTAAGGGGTTTAAAACTCTGTATTCCCTTTATTTTTCTATTAAAGCATAACAGGCTAAAAGCAAACATGGAAGCATGTTACTTGCTGAGGGACAGCGTGTTACTATTGGGACCCTTTGCGATCAGAGCGCTTATCAAAACAGTGAACCGAGAACACAAGTGGTGTGATAGGAAGAGATAACATTGCTCGATTCCTGTTGATGTCAGTCACTGCTCCAGCTTTTCCCTCGAGGCTTGCAACTTTATTGTTTGTTCAGGAATTACTCATTCAATATCAGCCTTTTTTGGACTGCTAGACCTGGTTTTGGTTATTATGTGTAGCTGTATGGTAAGTGCACTTCACACTTCTTTTAAAGGACTTGTCTTTTAAACTTTTCTGACATGTAATTGTTTCAAGACAACTAATGAAAATGTAATCTTGGGCTGAGAATAAATTGTTCTGATGAAATGTGTTTAAAAAAAAATTACCCATGCCATTGCAGGAAAGGATTAAGAATGATGACTGAGGAAAAGGAGCAGCAGTCGTAGGAGAAGCTAAAACACCCAAGTATGTTTTACCCCATGAATCAAAGGCAGGTGGGGAATAATATGGCTGTTGCCAGGGTTTGGAGAGAACACCGTGGAGGTAGATCTGTTTAAGCTAAGAGACATTTCCAATGCAAGAACAGCGGGTACTGAATAAATAGTCTAAAAAATAGAAGATTTCTAGAAACTTGTTCATAATAGTTTTGAAACGATTCTCCCAACAAAAGTAGAGTGCAAATTTCTGGTAAGATTTCACCTATTATGCTTTCAACTTGGAGGGTGCAGTCAGTCTCTTGCTTGTAAAGGTTCAGTAAATCTCTTGTGAGAACATCCTCCTTTATTTTGCGAATGATTCTTGCTCAGAATCCTATAGTTAAGAGTAAACTGTCATCCATACATTGTGAAGTACAGACAGCCTGGGACGTGGGAGCATTGCCCGCTTGTGTGGTTATCAGTCGCAGTCAACAGGTCCTTGAAAAAGGCAGCAGACGTTCTTTTGTCCCGTCTGCTTCATGCAGTGAGTGTCGCTAAAGCACCCGTCAGCATTCTGCTTTATTTGGGTGGCTGTTGTTGATCCCACTCTTTTGGTCCCAAATCTTGCAGTGTTCGTCATGTCTGTAGCCACTGCTTCAAAGGCTCTTTTTCCACCCACATCCAGGGTCAACTGGTCAGTGTTCATTTCTCTTGTTAAGATCTCTGTATATATTCTGTGCTTTTGTTGCAGAAGCATTCGCAGGGTTTACTCTATGGAAGGACTGAGCAGCAATATCAAACTCTGTATCATGAGATGATGAGGACCCTAAGATTCCTGCAGTAGTTTTCTGCAAGAGTTACTGCTTTACCCTTTTGGAATTTCATTGCAACTTCATTGCTGCTAGGAAATGTTGAAAAACTTTAATGGCAGCAGAGGAAGTTAAAACCTTTGAGAGAGTCATTCATTTTTCTCCAGGTAACTTTAATTTGGACATGGCAGCGAGATTCATGTATTTCCATTCAAAATACTGATGGCAAGTGCCACACCACCTACAACTGAAAATTTGCCTCGTCTTCATCTTCTGACTTGAGGGTGAAAGTCTTGATGTCTTAAGTGTTTCACTTGATCTGGTAAACTTCTTGTTGGAATAATTTGTCTAGCCACTGTTCCTTTGTCATTCCACTCACAGCAGTAGCATCTTTGGTCATCGGGACATGAGCCAGGTCAAAATTTTCTGTGACTCCCTTGTTAAGTCTCATTTTTGAAGTTTTGTCAGCGATATGCTTAATTCTGTTATCTTGTCTGAAAGTAGAAGGTGTGTTAATTCATTGATAACCAGAAGAAATCAGAAAGAGTAGGTGGAACCAAGTGTGACCTTGCTCATTGTAACCTAGCCAAGGCTGGTTTGGTACTGGAGTTTCTCTTCCCAGTATTCTTACCTTTGAAACCAGTGTAATCATCCCCAAAACAATGGTTATGGGTTGAAAAAATTTAGGATCATCTGTGGCTTGTTCAGGGGTGTCTGTGACAGAACAACATTGGATGTGGCCGTCCTAGTACCTCTTCCTTAATATTGGGCACCGTAGTTGTGTATAAGGGAACCTTGAGGCTTTTTTGCAGGAATTGTTTTCCAACCAGGGAAGTTTCTGTTCCTGGGATGTTGTCATCTCATGCTGATGGAGTTGATGGCTTTGAATCTTGAGCTTTGATTTGTCTGTTCTTTTTTTCCTGTGTTCCTCTTGAACCAGCTTATCCATAAATGTGGTTTTATGTGCTACAGAGGGAAAGTCACAACTGATCGTGTGCTGTTGCTCCCATAACTTTCTCATTTTTGTGCTGAGAACCTTCTCCCTCTAATGGGGGTACAGGAAAGGAGAAATGGCCCCATCCACGCATCCTGGACGTTCTTATAATGCTAGGTACTCTTTTCTAGATAAAAATGAGTTTGAATGTCCTGGTTCGGGGGAGTGTGCAAGGATCCACCTAAACTTTGGTGTGACCCACTGCTCCACCTCTGGAGCTCTAGTTCTAGAGTGGGTGTTGGGGCCGATTGTTCTGCCTCCCTTAGGGCAGGCAGTGGTGGGAGTCGCGAATCGCGGCTGCTGAGAACAGCCTCAGCTCTCCCGGGGGGGTTGCGCATCGCGGGAGTGCAATAGATGGGCACGGTCTTGCTGAAAGAATCGCCGTAACTGGAGGTAAGTAGATGTTTCACTTAAATCTAGCAAACACTTTGTTTAATTATTGAACTCTGAACTCATTTTAATTAAATAGTCTTATCTGTAATGTAAACAGAATCAGTTTACTGAGACTTTAGAACTAATCAGTAGCCAGAAATGTAAATAATAAGTCAGTGTAAATTCACAGCGTGTGTTGTGGAATAAGGTCTCTGCTTTTGCAGCCTGCTGTCCTCGAGGACAGTGCCGTTGTCACTGTCTTTCAGGCACTAGAGCAAAACCAAATGTAGTATAATATGAAGTAGACTGTTACTTAAGGGCTCTTGAAGTATATTGCCAATATGTAGCATTTTAAGTTTCGTTTACAAGATGATAAATCTAATTTAAAAAATTAGAGACAATGAATTTCAGTATTCTCTGAGCATGCAGAGGTGGAATTAGTTGTAGAACTGAGCACAGTCCAATCTGTGGCTCGTGCTTTTCCTCCATATGTGTTGAAAGATTATTTTTAACTCCTTAAAGAGCTTGCACCTCCTGCCTGTTAGTATTTAAGACAAATCAGGCTTTTCCCAGGTATGGAGGTGTTGTTTGGAGGATCACCAGTGAGACAGACTCTTCCCAGAACTGTGTATCCACTTGATGATCATCTTATGAGCGAGAGGTTGGGATTGGAAGAGGAGAATTCTGGTTTAGCCTGACTTTCATAGCTGCGAATTGAGAAGAAAAGAACCCCCTGGTCCCCGTTATTGCTCCAGTGTCCTTGTTAGGCTTTTAAAATTTTATGCAAGATAGTATAACAGCAGAGAAGATGGACAAACAGTTGTGGTATTGTGCTAGCTTGTAGCAAGTATCATTTTTAGATGCTTTTAAATATCTCGGTTATTTTAAAGTATTCTGATGAAAAAAAGGACTTTGGGCAGAGATGGGCAAAGAAAATTAGCTTACTGTAAATGTAATATTTTGCTACTACAATTATTTGCAGTTTCAGGTAGGCATACTGTAGTACTTTAAACTTTTTGACCTGTTTCTAAAAGGTTTGGATCTGAAGGAAATATGAATGGTTAGAAATTCATCGAAACTCGATGAGTAGGGAGAGGGAGAAAAAACAATTTGTGCTCAGCATTCACCTACAGGAAGGCTTCCCCTTTACTGACTTTAGCCTATACATTATCCAGTAAAGGAGGCTGACATTTGTTCTCCTGCTAAAGGAAGGGGTTTGCGATTGATTTTTTTTTTTTTTTTTTCCTTGGTGTCAAGAGGAATCTTCAATGTATATATTTCCTTTAATTAAATGTTTTTTATATTCAGCCACATGCACAGCTGCTGTGGCAGGTGCTAAGACTGAGCTACCAGCACAAGCTTGTTTGTGCATTAGCACTTTTGAGACCGAACTGTACCCAGTCAAAACTCTTTCGCTCTGTTTTCACGCTTTTAAAGGGACACTTTTAGGACCAGAGAATTGTTGTGTCAAATATCCACCTGCCAACTTTAAAACGTATGAAGTCAGAAGAAGAGATGACCAGCTTTATTCTGAAAGGTCAGATTTGGATTTGAAACCATTCGAAAAGTTTAAGTGCAAAAAGAGGATATTTCGAAGTGTACTAACATTTCGACCTGCTTGATATACAATTAGAGGGGAGAAAAATAAAAGGCTGAGGAGCTGCTCTGTGAACCTTGGTAACTAACTGGCTTCCCTGAGGTTTTTGCAGCTATAGGACTACAGTGGGTTTAAAGCTGCTTTGGGTATGAATATGTGAAAATACAGCCCCTGTGGCTGCAGTCTCAACATAGCTCCTGGGAGAAGCAGCTTGTGGTATTTACACAAACTGTGTTTCAACGGGACTGCCAAAAACTGCACAGCAGTAACTGAGGTATAAATAAGTGTTTTCTGAGTCTGTTTTCGACCAGCAGCACAAGTTATGTGAATAATTGCTGTGCAAGTGGTGTTTCCAGTTAATTCCACCGGGGAACTCCAAAAATAAACTGTGGTAGCAGCTTTGAAAGTTACTCTTGCAGCTTTGGCTCCAAAAATAAATGCTGCACCCACAGTTCATAAAAACCGAAGGAGCTGGATATCATCCTCTGTCCTGGGCTGTGGAAAAGAGCTTGCACCATCTAGAGGAAAAGAAACCGTAGTTGGTGCATTAGAAAATGGGCTGGAGGGAAAAAAAAAAAAAAAAAGGACAAAAATCTTATTGGCTGTCTTAATTTCAAAACACAGAGGGTAAATATTTGCAGATTCGAGAGTTATTTTTGCACTTTTTTTCACATCGCATTAGGAAACAAGGATCTGTAGTGCAGAAAATAGGCTGAAGTGGTGGGGGAAAAAGTCCTGAAGAAGAAATGAAAGCTTTATGGACCAGTCAGCCTTGTTCGTATTCTCAAAAATATCTGTATGTCATTAATGTAAGTGTATGCATTAATTTATTCACATCCTCTATTTATTTACCTAGAAATACAGCTCACCTTCACATCAGGGAGTGGTATTTTAAAAGAAAACGGTGGCTGTCTCTTTTAGACCAGAACAGTGATTTTTTGTTGTTGTTGTTTTAATTTTTTTCCTCCATTTTTTTCTATCTTTCTCAGCAGACCGTGGACAGCAGGTTCCAGTTTATTGCAAATTAATAGCAAATACAAAAATGGTCAATTTTTAAAATAAGTGGTCCTGTCTTAGCGTCTGATCATACAGACACATGGGTTCTTCTCTGAGACTCATCCCTGATTTATTTTTATCCTTCTAGGGACTACTTGCATTTTGTGTTTCATTTCAAAGTTAAAGCTTCAAAATTCATTTTGAGCAGGTTGTTGTTTTGGTTTTTTTAAATTTTATGTTGAAACCTTACATGCAGGGACAAAATCTTCTACAGGCTACCTTTCAGTATAGTTGAATTACGAGTTCAGTGTGTAGAAACCAGATGACTAAATTGTTTAATTTGTGCTCTAGATTTCCTTTTTTTGGTTTCAACAGTTGGCGTCTTCCGGGAATTTTTTTCCATTGATAAAATAAGCATCTAAATCTGGAATTTTTCTGGGGAGCAGGAGGAATGATGGCTTTTTGCTACGTACTCTCATCAGGGGGGATCAGCTTTAGGAAAACTAGCCCAGCGGCATTAATATGAAGTCAAATTTCTGTTGGTTTGGGAGCTTTAATTACTTTGTGCCGTCCCTCTTGGCTCAGGTGAACTCTTTGCTCCGGCCTCACTCGTGGCTACGTGGCCATTTGTGAAGGTTGGGAAGACAGGAGGGCTTTACAGTCGCCTGTCTCTTCCCAGCATGAAATGCTAATCCTGGTTCGCTAGACAAACGCTCACTTTAGACAGCTTTGCAGTCTATTTTTTGCATTTCGGAGTTAATCCAGCGCTGAGCTGGATTAGCGGTGCCGTGGCAGACCTTGGTGGGGGGTGGAGAGGTGCGCGGGGTCCCTGGGCCCGTGGGTCAGCGTGACCCAGCTGCCGTGTGAGGTGGGAGAGAAATTGCCACCAGGACCCGCAGTTTTGGGATGATATCTGTCCGACTTTTTGTATAAATGGGTAGAGATCAAGCTGTGTCATCCTCAGTTGTTGGTGCAGGTGCCAAAGGAAGACAGCCAAGGTATCGCAGAATCATGGGATACCAGGTTGGAAGGGAGCACAAGGGTCATCTGTTCCTGCCTTTCTTGGCAAAATCTCGGCTGAACCTTAGCATATCCCATGTTGGGGAATCTACCACTTCTTCTTATAGTAAAAAATTTCCCTCTTGTATCTAACCAGAATCTCCCCAGGAGTAACTTGTACCCATTGCCCCTCGTCTTTTCCACGGGACTCCTTGCAAAAAGGGAGTCTCGATCTTCTTTGTTCAGGTACGGCAGAGTTCTTGAGAAACAATATGCATTCAAACAACCTTCCCCCCCCCCCCAATTTTTGAACATCTTTTTTTGAGAGGCTTTGTGGCATTGTCCCTAAATATCATGTAAAGAGCATTGGAAAGATGAGGGGGGGTTGTCTGTTTATCCTTTTTTGTGTTGCCTTTAGCAGCACCATTTTGAACTATAGGGCTTGACTATATTCCTCAGCCACCTGGAGAAACAGTGAAGTTGGGAGCAATATTTTTTTAGACTGTAAATTCTGTGATGTTTTCGAATAAATTGGGGGGTTGGGGGTGCTCTCAGGAAGCAGGACACAGTGGGAAATTAAAATCCACATTCAGTGACCTTTTTAGCTAAAAGCTTCTCATGGAATTAATCCAGCTGAGCTAAATTAATTTTTTTTCTGAAGGATTTGTTTTCTTTGCGTGCACAGCTGTCTGGCTTTTCCCTCCTGACCCAAGTGGAGGACAGAGCAGAGGCTCATCCTGCTCATCCTGCTGTGCCACAGTCATTGCAGCAGTAGCAGAGCAGGATGATTTTTTAGAATCATCATAGAATGTCCTGAGTTGGAAGGGACCCACAAGGATCATTCAGTCCAACTCCTGTCCCTGCACAGGACAACCCCACAGTTCACACCATGTGTCTGAGGACATTGTCCAGTCTCTTCTTGAACACTGTCAGGCTTGGGGCTGTGACACCTCCCTGGGGAGCCTGTTCCAGTGTCCAGCACCCTCTGGGGGAAGAACCTTTTCTAATGTCCAACCTGAACCTCCCCTGGCACATCTTCCTGCCATTCCCTCGGGTTCTGTCATTCGTCATTAAAGAGAAGAGTTTGGTGCCTGCCCTTCCTCCTCCCCTTGTGAGGAAGCTGTAACTGCAATGAGGTCTCCTCTGTCTCCTTCAGGCTGAACAAACCAAGTGGCTTTAGCTGCTTCTCATATGGCTTCCTCTCCAAACCCTTCACCAACTTCGTAGCCTCTTCTGGACACTCTCTTGTAGCTTAATATCTTTTTTTATCTCGTGACGCCCAGACCTGCACCCAGTGCTCCAGGTGAGGCCACACCAGATCAGAGCAGAGCGGGACGATCACCTCCCTGCCCGGCTGGCAACGCTGTGCTGGATGCACCCAGGACACAGTTGCCCTCTTGGCTGCCAGGGACACAGTTGGCTCAGGTTCCACTTGCTGTCAACCAGAAACCCCAGATCCTTCTCCACGGAGCTGCTTTCCAGCATCTCGTCCCAGTCTGTAGGTACAGCCAGGGTTGCTATGTCCCAGGTGCAAAATCCGTCACTTGCTCTTGTTGAACTGCATGTGGTTGGTGTTTGCCCAGTTCTCCAATTTGTGCAGATCCCTCTGCAGGGCCTCTCTGCCCTCGAGAGTGTCGACAGCTCCCCCCAGTTTTGTGTCATCGGCAAACTTACTAAGCAATCCTTCAAGTCCTGAGTCCAAGTCATTTATAAAGACGCTGAAGAGCGCTGGCCCTGAGATGGATCCCTGCAGAACCCCGCTAGTGACTGGTCACCAGCCCAACATAGCCCCATTTACTAGAACCCTTTGAGCCTGGCCTGTGAGCCAGTGTCTCACGCACTGCGCTGTGTGTTTACCCAGCTGTGTGCTGGACATCTTGTCCAGGAGGATACTGTGAGAGACAGCATCAAAGGCTTTGCTGAAGTGCAAAAATATCACATTGACAGGCTTCCCTTGGTCGACTAGGTGGGTAACCTTGTTGTAGAACGAAATTAAGTTGGTCAGGCAAGACTTTCCCCTCATGAACCTGTCCTGGCTGGGACCAGTGACTGCGTTGTCGTTCAGATGTTTTTCAATAACTCCCAGAACAATCTTTTTGCACCAGTCTGTGTTGAGAGGAGTGATTCTCATCTCAGTCTCATATGGGGATTCTCTATTAACTGAAACTGTTCAAATGAGTCTTCTCCTGTGGGCTGGATTTGGGTGTGCAGCTCAAACAGAAAAGGGAGACTGTTAAGAAAGACAATTTTGATACAAATACTCTATAAAGTCTGTTCCCATTAACCAGTGAAGCACTGTAGATCGATTAGATGTGTTAAAATTTCACCTGTAACTTCACCACATTAATACTGAAGCTAAACAGTTTTTAAACAGTTTCTGAAATTTTTTTCTTGAATTAACTTTTTATGTCCAGCTTTGCTTATGGTTGCCTTTTGAGCAATTTTATTTCATACCTTACAAAATTTGTTAATGTTTTGGCCTGGACTGTGCTGCTGATAGACTAGGGTGAAGTTACAGAGTTGGGATGTGTTTTGTTGCCAGCAGATCCAACCTAATTCTTCCAGAAAATCACTGAAGTCTCAGTTGACATGGGGGCACGTAGCCATAAGGGGTTATTTTAGCTCTGATGGCTACACTCTGTCTGCTTTTTTCCAGCTTCAGCTCATTCCTGACCAGTTTTGGATAATTATTCTGTGAATAATTGTCCTGCTAAATTTGTTTTTCTCCTACTTTCTGTATCCTGTTACCTTCACTGTTGTACAGAGAGCATTCATATTTCCTCTCGAATTTCCTTCTTATCTAAACAAGCAGATTTTTTTTTGTCTGGACTTGCATTTCTTTTTGTTTTGAGCTGTCAATAAGTTTTCTTTTTTTTTTTTATAATAATGTGACCTTGGATTTTGTTATTTATTTTAAGAAAGGAGCAGCTTTAACCTCTCCCAGATTGCTGAGACATGGCCTAAGATTATTGTGTTAGCATCAGGAATCTCCAAATTACATTTTGTCACATCATTAATGAAAATTACTTCTTCGCAAAATGTGCAGCTGAATCCAGAGGGAATCTCAGCCCTACCTGCACTTGGAAAGTTCATTTTTTGTAAAGATGAAATACGTATTATTTGTGTTTTATTATTTCAATACACATTTACATTTCCCAGAAACATACAGAAGCCCGGCCAAAACAATCAGTTACCTCTGAAATGGTTTTTATTAAAGACAGAATGTCCTTGGCTCACCCTGGATCCTGAAAAGGGGAGAGCAGTCAACACCTTCAGGACCCGAAGTGCTGAGTGTGGTCTGCCGACAGGGTTATCAGATTTAATTCTGCTTTCGCACCTGTGTTTAAATACAGCCTGCAGCCCCGTGTCTATAAGAGATGCACATTTTAGTAAGTTTTAACGTTTTGGTGTGACATTGCTGTTTTCTGCTGGAAGCTCGCGATGGCTTCTCCCCCTGGTTCTGTAGGTGCTGTGCTGAGCAAAATGCAAGAAAAGAGGCTGTGGGGGTGGGCGAGCTCAGCCAGGGACGGCTGGCTCTGCAACCGGAGCAAAGCCCACGCTGACCTGCTGTAGGATTCTGGTCACCACATTCCACACACCCCCCCTTTTTTATTTTTTCAGAAGCTTTAAACGAAAACTCGATCTTTGTTGGGTCCCTTCCAACTCAGGACATTCTATGATTCTGTCAAAAAAACCTTCATGGGAGGAAGAGAATTCCTTCAGGCCGGTGTGAGGAGCCCTGGGGCCCAGCCTGTGCAGCCAGTCAGGTTTGGAAGCAGCCTGGGGGATACTGAGCCTCCTGAGAAGTGAGGGAGACCTGCAGGTCCCTCTGACACTTGCTGGGTGAGGCTCCGAAGCCTGATGGGCCTTGTGGTGCAAACGGGCAAGGAGCTGTGGGAGTTTGTGGGTGCTGGAGGAAGGAGAGCGGCTCTGGTTCTGTCCTGGCTCTGTCTCCTTTTGCTTTGATCTCTCTTTGCGTCAGCACGTATTTGAGGTGTAAAAAAATAACAAGCAATTCCACTACTTCATAGAATCACGGAACAGTGTGGGTTGTAAGGGACCTTCTGAGCTCATCCAGTCCAAGCCATGAGCAGGGGACATCTTCACCAGACCAGGTTGCTCAGAGCCCCGTCCAGCCTGGCCTGGGATGTCTCCAGGGATGGGGCATCCACCACCTCTCTGGGCAACCTGGGCCAGGCTCTCACCACCCTCAGGGTAAAACATTTCTTCCTCATGTCTCACTTATTTCATTTTATAAGAGGCACAGATGTTGGCTCGTCTGGGGCCCTGTGGAAAGATGCCAGTGTTTTTGCAGAAATCTGTGGGAGACTTGCTTGGGGGCGGTGATTTTTGTGTGTGTTTGTTTCTCCTTGTTGTGGAAGGTCAGTGCAGCAGCAGTTTTCTCCTTTATCTCTGTTACTTGGCTGGTGGCAGCAACAGAGCTTTCTAGACTCAAAAAGCAAGCCAGCATTTGGAAAGTTTACTGGAAAATGCTGTGAAATGGTGTCTAGAAGTGGCCATATCAGTTTCTGACAGAAGCTGAGGTGGGATGCTTGAAACCATCTGTCTTGTCGTTTGTGGCTCTTGTTAAAACTGTGGAGTTTTTATAGCCAGGTTGCGTTAAAATGTGCGTGGGACAAAGTTGGTAGCCTAACAGTGTGGTTTCTTGTTCGTTAATATAGCTGAGAAAAGCACTGCTTGTCTGAGACTTCTTCTTACATCAAAGAACAGAGAAAACCTTATTTTTGTCTGCCTTGAAACCTTGCTTTTCTTGCAGTGGTTCGTTATGTGACAGAGTTGCTAAAATGGTTTATTTGAAGAAAGTCACTATATTAGATGTGTGCTGTAAAAAACAAAACCAAAGCAAAACAAAAAAAAAATTCTTACTTTTCCAGAATGAGTTTGTCTTACGAGGTGTTTATGGTTTATGCAAATGGATGCTGTCTTTGTAATTCAAAACTCTGTATCATTGGGCAATCAAAGAGAGAAATATGGTTTGTCCAGACAGCAAAGCTCTTTATTTTTTTTTTACCATAGTAGAACACATTTTGATTCTTTTACTGACTTCAACCTTGGAAAGACAGACATATTATGCAAGTACTGGCAGTGAAGCAAGCTGGAACGAATTCATCCAGTGTTTGTATGGCAAAATATGGCCAGGGAGGGAGATAAAATTAACAGGTTCACAAGCGCTGGACTGAGTAGCTGTGCTGGGCTTTTCTTGGTTTTCCATCTGTTTTCTTTCTGGGGAAAGAAGCTGAATAAACTGGCCTTCATCTCTCTCTGTAGGTGAAGTCTGTGATAAATCTGCTGTTTGCTGCCTACACGGGGGATGTGTCTGCACTCCGGAGGTAAATACGGGTGCGGGGTTGGGTGGAGGAAAGCTGCTTTTTTGATACCTAGTGCTGTTGTTTATTATGAATATGCATCATGTCCTTGTAGGGGACGTCCGAGCTGCGCTGGAGATTCAATAAGGTCACACAAAAACCCAACCAAACAAAAAACTCCAAACCTTACCATCAAAAAGCTATGCTCACTCTGTCCCAAAATCCCATTGTTTTCCTGTTCTTTGGATTGTACTGAAATAAATTTCCATGATTTTTAGACTTGGGAGTTCTTCCTGGCACAGATTTACTTTGCCTTATATGACTTAGCTTGTCCCTCTTAGATTCTTACATCAGATATGGTGACTCTTACAAACCCTGCAAAGACATTTATTTTATTTTTCCTTCTAACAACTAGAGATCAGAAAGAAAATTAAGCCACTACCTTATTTTTAGAGCCAAAGCAATAAGGGTCCCTTTTGTTATAAATGAATGGGTGCCTCTTGATACCATTTATATCCTCTTGCGGCAGATGTTTCATCATTTTAGCGTAGGGGTATCGTTCCATGCTGGTTTTGTGACTTAGTTCAATTATGTAAGCCCTCTTTGTGGCTTTTTTGTGGTGTAGTTTTTATTTATTTTATTTTTTTGTTAGATTTGCTCTGTCAGGAATGGATATGGAACAACGAGACTACGACTCACGAACAGCCCTGCATGTAGCAGCTGCAGAAGGTGATGTCTCCTTGCATGTGCTTTGCTCTCTGTTAATGGAACGTGGTCACTTTTCATTATGCCATTTTCACTATATATATGCATACCTGCTTTTAAAACTGTTGTATGTCTATATGCATATACATATTTATATATAAATATGTACGCTCACAATCCTGCTTTTCTTACAGGACATGTGGACGTTGTTAAATTTCTGCTGGAAGCGTGCAAAGTGAATCCTTTCCCCAAAGACAGGTGAGTGGTTTTACTGCCTGTTTGGAACTCTGAACAGGTTCCCTACCAAAGGAGAGCGGGATGCCTGTAATAAAAAGAGATGAACCCTTAAAACAATTATTTAAAAGGTTTTGTTCCGCTTAGGAAGCGTTTTTAGTTACTGAACTTAGTGTGGTCTGCGTGCTGAATTATTAGCACGGTCTATCAAGAACTAGATCTTTTTGGTAGTTTGTGGCTCTGTACTTACGTGCTGATCTTAGAAATACTCCGCTCCTTCTTGTAGGTGGAATAACACTCCTATGGATGAAGCTTTACATTTTGGACACCATGATGTATTTAAAATTCTTCAAGAATATCAGGTCCAGTATACGCCATCAGAGGATTCCAACAACGGGAAGGAGAACCGGACGGTTCATAAAAATCTGGATGGCTTACTATAATCATCCTCAGCTAGATCCTAAGAATCAAATCACTTACCTATTTAATTGTGGTATGCATAAGTAATGAAGAGCGTGTGTGTTTCTATCTGATAGTGGTATATATTTTACAGAAGTCTCTGTTACTTCAGTGTTATGTTACAGGAGTTTCTATACGCACAGGACAAATCCAATCTCTCTCAAAAGAAACAAAACCAACGAAGAATCTCCCTCCATAATGTGAGCAATATTACCTCATGCTGCATATAATTGATGTATAAAAATATTTAGCTGTTGTTGGCTTTACTGTGCACTACTTAATTTATTTTTGTGTTCTATGTGAACTCTAGTCTGTGGTCAGGAATTTTTCTGCTCAGCTTTTGTTTCTATAGCCCTCTCTTTCCAGTATGGCTGAGATGAGCCAGAGGACTGTTTGGTATGAGTGTCAGTGAGGTTTTCCAAAAGCTGAGGGTGCTGATGTAGATGTAGGCTGGGTGTGCTAAGTAAGGATCTGCACTTATCTTTGGGAAAAAATAAAATAAAATTTCCACACAACCTTGTTTACATAATATAAATATCCACAGAGTATATAGGTGACGGTTGTCAATGGTCTGGGCTTGTTCTTAGAGGTAGTCTTGTCAGGGACTCTGTTTTAAGGTTTGTTTGACCAAATGGCATTGGGAAACGTGATTTGTCATTTCAAACTGTGTTTAGTGGGGCGTGGGGTGTTGTTGTTGTTGTGTTTGTTGCAGTTCCTTTTGTCTCGCCTCCCTCCTCTCCGTGTTCAGCTGCTGAAGTGTTTCCCCGTGGCCGGGGCGAGCTGGTGCTTCGCAGCCGTGTTCCCGCAGGTGTTTTTGCACTACAGCCTCGACAAGCCGCAAAAACCCCTTCTGGGCTCACGGCTCGTCCTCTCGGCGGGTCGCGCCGGGAACCAGCGAGGGGAATGGAATTATGCGAAAGGCAGAGTCCTAAACCAAATATTCCTTGTAAATCTGACTTAATTCAGGCTTGCGATAAGGAACACGGCTGGAGTGAGAACAGCTTTAAGGAGCGTAGAGCCAATCGAAGCAGGAGCAGGGCAGGAGATAAGCCAAATTTGGGGGGTATGTTCTCTCCTTGCACTACCGTCAGCCAGGGAGCGGGATGTGGCGTCGGCGGGATGGGTCCCACCGGCATCGGGCAGGAGTTCGGCAACGGGAGCACAAGCAGGCGATGCCTTTTGTGGCAAACGGTGGCGTTCCTGGTGCTGCGCGGGTGCCGATGGTTGTCGGCAGGACGGCGTCCCCGCGGTTCCCTGTCCCACGCGCCATCGCTTCTGCCAGCGCTGTGGCACCAAACCTCAAAAGCGAGCAGTTAAGACTTGGGTATTCACAGAACACCGTGGGGTTTCGGGCACAGGCAAGAATTATAGCACAAGAATTTTAGGCAAGAATTGTTTAGCACGTGGGAAAGGAGACTGAGCTTGAGAATTTTTTATATGGCTATTTTTATTCTAGCACAGTGTATGAGTCATTAGTAGCTCTCAAAATTCAAATTGTTTTGTTTAGGCACCAAAATCCTCCAGAAATCATGTCCTAATTCTTTCTCGGATGGCTCAAGCACTTTATAAAGATGATCTGAACCACGTCATCCCCCTTTTGCAAATGTGTCCACCAGGGCACAGAGAGAAGCGACCTCTCCGAGGTGACCAGCAGGTCAGTGTCGTGTAGAATAAACCGGCGCTGGCTCTTTACTGAGCCCCGTTGGTCGCTGAGGAGCACAAGGTCTCTGCTGCACCTGGACCTCAGTTCCAACCTGTTCTCTCTGGCAACAGGTCTGTCAACTTGAGTGCAGAGGAATGTTTGCAGAGGGAACTCCGCTTTAGTGTTCTGTATCTCAGTGCTCATCTGACTGCTTCTGTGTTTTAATTTTATTTTTTTTCCCCTATTAAAACGTATCCTTTGGCTTCTCGGAAAATCACCTGGTTTAACTTTATTTAATTGAAATTTGCATTGTTCATACTGGCATTTTTAAAAGGTATATTATATAATACACATATATACAAAAATAAACCAAAAGGAGTCCTTTTAACTGAGTTAGCATTAAAGATCATGGCTGTTCCTAAACTTAACGCTTTCCTAAATCATACTGAGTGCTTTTAGCTTCAGTGCATTTCTGCTGGTTAGTTTTAGTGTTTTCTCGTTGTGAGAAGATGCTTTATTTTGTAATGTCCAATTTGGCAATGCAGCTATTTAGACATGGCATTATTTATAAATATATGCAGTACATTGGGTTGGCTGTTGATCATTCATGACACTGACATGTAGATTTTTGCCGTAAACAGCTATTTGGTTTTCTTATCAAATGCTCCAAAGAGGATTCCCCCACTCCTTTGTTTTTATGTCATATATGTTTCTTCTGTACCACAACCTACAAATCGTTAAGCTAACTTAATGCTTTGTACTCAGAAATGTTGTGATAGTCTTAGCATTAATTAGCCTCTCTTTGTGAACAAAATGTATTGTATCATATTTTTTTTTGCTTCGGAGCTGGGCTGTCGGTGACGACACTTGCTGGCCGTGTAATTCTGGTCACAGTAACGGGGCTGATCTGGACTTTTAGATTCTGTCTTGTGGGGAACAGACACTGATGAATGTATTTCTAGCAGTTTCCCATGATGAATCTAAACTTGAGCTGTACTGGTTCTGAAAATGAAAGTTATTTATTTTAAGAAATAAAATCCAGATAGCGTTGCTTTTTACAGCATAATAAATGGAAATATCAAAGTGGTGGTGGTGCTGGTGTGATTTATTGGTTGTCAATGTGATTCCTGTGGAAAGAAGCTTTTGGTCACGGGGCAGGCTGGCCAGGAAGAGCTGCTGTGCTCACTTCCCTTGTGCGAAGCTCACAGGAAACCACAATGAGTTTATCTGGTTGAACTGGGCTTTATTATTTTTTTTTTTAAAAACTACGCTTCCATCTCTTTTCACTGGTTGCTTTTTGTTAATGCTGGGATTCTTAAATTGAGTGCCCTCAACAGCTCTAGCTTTCTCTTGCTGTCTCCTCTCTCCTGCTACCCTTCATCTCCCCAACAGTTTCTTTGCTTTTATTCTTCTGGCCCTGTAGTTAATAGAAAAGCCTGACAAGTGTGAGACGAGGGAACTGTGTCATTTAATAGCCCCAGAGAAAAATGCTGCAGCAGTGGACAGCTCGATAGCTCAGTGTTTAGCTGTAGACCAGTTATCCTACCGATCGAGGTCATTGAAGTTTGGGTGGGAAAGAAGAAGAAAAACACGTGATATAATAAAAATAAGAAATTATTCTGCCAACCACCTTGTAAGAACTCTTATTGTGCAGACTGACCTGCAACAACACTGTGAATTAAAAGCATCTGTATTGCCTTAGGCTTCAGAGCTGTATCACAGTATGCTAGGGACTGGAAGGGACCTCAAAAGCTCATCCAGTCCAATCCCCCTGCCGGAGCAGGAACACCCAGATGAGGTTACACAGGAAGGTGTCCAGGCGGGTTTTGAATGTCTGCAGAGAAGGAGACTCCACAACCTCCCTGGGCAGCCTGTTCCAGTGCTCTGGCACCCTCACTGAGAAGTTTATTCTCAAATTTAAGTGGAACCTCTCATGTTCCAGCTTGATTCCATTACCCCTTGTCCTATCATTGTTTGNCTTCTGGAACTGAGGGGCCCAGAACTGGACACAATATTCCAGATGTGGTCTCACCAGGGCAGAGTAGAGGGGAAGGAGAACCTCTCTCGATCTACTAACCACCCCCCTTCTAATACACCCCAGGATGCCATTGGCCTTCCTGGCCACAAGGGCACAGTGCTGGCTCATGGTCATCCTGCTGTCCACCAGGACCCCCAGGTCCCTTTCCCCTACACTGCTCTCTTCAGTTGATAAGACTGAAATAGAAAAGTAATGAAAACAAACTGCTGTATATGGAACAGGAGTACAAAGCGTAGCTCAAGAAACAAATACTTGATTTTTTTTTTATTACAATATAGATGTACATTCAGCTACTTACAATAAAAGCATTAACTCACCATGTGCTATTCTGTAGCACTGTTCACCTCAGTAAGCCTGGCCACCAAAAATAAGTCAGTTTAGCAATGGTTTCCGTTAAAATATGTAATATGCTCTAGGTCCTTTAAATTTTCCTTCTCTCTGGCTTTTGCAGGGGGCACATCAGTCTTCCTAGGCACAACACACTAAACTGAACCGTTCATTTATTTTCTAAGCAGCAGCTGACTGATCCAGCATCTTCTTCACTTTCCTGTGCCTTATCCCTAATTGCAAACCCACTTCCTTATCAATGCCTGCAGGGTCTTCTAGCTGTTCAGATCAACAGTTAAATAAATGCCCTGGTTCACAGTGCATCAGAAAATGAAGCTCTGTTTCACCTGTTAGAACATAAATGGGGTATGCAGTATTGTAAAGGATACGGCAGACCAGATCCTCACTGTGGTACATTAAGCACAGTGAATAAAAACACTGCAACCTCTCTTGCACCCTTTAAAAAGAGGAGGTTCTTGTTTTGTCCAATACTGCTGCCAGACAAGCATGGCTGTGCTCTGTAGAGGCTTTAGTCTTGATTGTACAGGTTGAGTTTGCTTTAAGCTCAGCATGTGCTTTAAGGTGGTTTGCCAAGAAGTGCTCTTCATGAGAAAGACTGTGCTGATCATCATACACAAGAAGACCTTGCCTTAAGAAACAAGTGAAAATGAAATGCAGATAACGCTTTTGACTTCTGTTTTCCCAATAGGCCATGCCCTTAGAAAAGATAAAACCGGGACAAACTTGGGCAGCACATGGATTCAGTGTGGCATATACCTGTGGTGTTTTCTCCTTTCTGTGATGCAGGTGAGTATTCAAAGCTATGAAAGTTCCTCAGAAGTAGTTAAGTGGAAGTGCAGCTTTCCGAACGAGAGCCTCTGCGAAAGAACTACCTCTCCTTTGAAGCCTTCTATGTACAGCCAACTCTTTTAAACGTCACATTTAACTAATACCCTTTAACAAAAATGTGTTTCTCCCATCATTCTTGCTGAGGACCTCTCATTCCCATCTTCCTCCACTCCTGCACTTTATTTCACTGACAATTCCTTAACAAAGAACTTCTAAATGAAAAAAGTGCAAGTAAGGAGGCTGCTCAGACTGCTGTTCATATTCCCATTAGCCAAAAGCTGCTACCAGACCTTCAGGATGAGAAACTGATGTGCACTAAAATATTCAGGACCTTCCCAAAGAATTGAAGCGTGTCACCAAGTCACTGACTGCAGAGCAGGATGCAGAAGCTAATCAGCTGTGTTAACGATGCAGCAGAAAGCTTTATGTTGTATATGCTGAACACATCTGCAACAAGAGAAGTACATGTCAATTAAACTGAGTAAAGCACTAATATTCTAGTCTTTGCTAACTACAGAGCACAACCCTGTCCTCCCCAAATAGCACCAGATTCATGTATCAGGATCAGTTTACTACGGGGCAGGGGAAAAAAAGCAGCCATGCTTTACTTTGGAATTTTTTTCTGAAGCACACCCCAAAAGGACGATGCTGCCCTGTTAACAGGCAGTACCTCATCAGTGGGGCAACACTTGCAAGTTGCGTACCTGCTCGTGCTTCCCCCTCACACGGTTGCTCCTTCCGCCCTTCCCACTGCCCCGCAAGGTGCACTCTGGAAGCTTTGCTCTCCCGTTCTTCACCCCCATCCCCACAAAAGAGAATTTTAGGAAAAAAATTCTTCACGGAAAGGGTTGTCAGGCATTGGAACAGGCTGCCCAGGGCAGTGGTGGAGTCACCATCCCTAGAGGGGTTTAAAAGGCGTTTAGACGAGGTTCTTAGGGACATGGTTTAGTGCTAGAGTTAGATTATGGTTGGACTCAATGATCTTGGGGGTCTCTTCCAACCAAAATGATTCTATGATTTTAAAAAAGCACAAAGAACAACTGGTAGCGATCCCATTCAACCTCTGGAATCCCAGCTTTTCCTACGCATTTGAAGAGCTGCGTTCTGAAGCGTTAACCTTGTGTTAAGCGTCTGATGGATGTTCGAAGGGAAAAAACGGAAAAAAAGGCAAGTCCTGGCTCAACCCTCCCACAAAGGCTGGGTTACGATACGTACCACAGTATCAATCTCTTCCGGGCCCACTATCCGAGAGACCTCGTAGAATTCTTCAGGAGACATGGGGAGCAGGTTTTCTGGAGACTGGAGCCTGGAAGGGTGGCTGAAGGAAGGGGAAGAGCAGGGCCAACATTCAGTGAGGGAGCGAGGCACAGCTGGGCCACCACGCTGGCTCTGAGGCCGCAAGGGCCACTACTGAGCTCTCCTGGGGAGATGCCCATGAGCCACACACCACACTTTGCAAAGCCAGCACGGCTTTAAATGAAAACTGGGACTGCTCACTGATCTACCTTCTAAACAAACAAGTCCAACAAGTCTTTAAGAACTTGCTTTTCAAGACGTTATTTGCCAGTCCAACTACCTGCAAGTTCCTAGGGTTTTTAACCTAAAAATGGTGTTTCAAACACAGCGCTGAATTAATGTGGTGTGATCAGATCCTCAAAGAAAGGAAAGATTTGACAGGCGCATCTACCCCTTAAATACTATGAAGAGACACGAACTGCAGCTAAAAAGTTATGATCAGTTCCTAGAAATCCAGCATTTCTGTGGAAACTTACACTTCAGATACAGAGATCAACTCGGTCTTGATGTAGCCATTTCCCTTGGGACCATCCAAATCCATTGGCTCTGGTGCTTTAAGCAGGGGAGGGGAGAGAAGAAAAAAAAAAAAAAAGCAGCTTGGTTTTGGTTTTTTAGCAAGTTTACTTCACATTGCCATCTTTATTTTACCAAAAATAAAGCTTGTGACCCAGATGATGTACAAGTCTCCCTCTCGTGCATTTTACAGCACTATGGTTAATTTATTCCATTTTTTATTAAATTTTTCCTTTTTGCTTTTCCCCTTCGAAAACGGGGAACAAAACCTCCCCTGAAGTGCGACGTAGCTGTACCAACCACACAGCCAGGATCAGTCCTGTGGAACGGTCACACTTGAGTCACAGTTTCAGCTGTTAGCGGGAACCCACAGCTCCGAGATATCTCACGGGAAAGCTGAATTGAAGGGCCAGCAACAATTATGTTTCCAGTTTTTGATCCGACTACACGTCATGTTTTTAAAAACAGACTTTTTTCTTAACCTGCTAAAGCTGAAGTGCCTGTTCTCACCGTTCAGCAGAGAAGCACTCAAGCCAGGGTTAGGCTGCTGAGACAGCCCAACTCCTACCCTTTCTTTCCACACTGCAGAAATTATCCAGTACACGAACATCTGAAGAGCAAACATCACACTTAGGCTGTCTGAGCCATTTATAGCACTCACCCTCCTTAGGCCTGGAGTAGTATTTGCCGAAGGCATTGTCTTTGGGTATATCTGGGTACAGAAACCTCAGTGGATTTTCAGGAATGTTTTCAGCTGCCATCACTTTGTAGTTGCGAATGATATCAGGGAAAGTAACAGCAGAGAGCTCCTTCTTGGTGTATGGTTCTACCGAGTGGAACTGGGGCTCTGCAGAGGAGAGAAACAGTGATTCTTAAAGGTGGTTTCCAAGTTTTCTCCTAAAACTGTCCAGAAAAGCTGCAGCCACGTCCACAAATTCAGAGGTCGTGAGAACAGAAGACTTACCTGCACGACACCTACTGTGCTGAAGGTAAATATTTAATGACTGTCAAAAGGAAAGGATGATTGTATTGAGGGGTAGGAAGGCATGTGCAGGGATGGCTTATAGCGATGGCTTTTGATGTATTTTGTATACACAATGACTGGGGTGACCTGTGCATGGAAATGAACAGCAGTGCTTCGCTAACTAATTATAGCTGTGCCACCTTTTCAACCTTCTTCCAAATGATGTCATTCAAACTCTGTTCCCTGTTAGAAAACTTGATCCCAATACACCACTTGGAGCTCTTGTGAACCATAGAGACAGATAAAGCTGCCCTAAACGCTCTAAATATACCCTCCTTTGCTCAGTTTATGGATGTCTTAGCTATGAAGGCAGCAAAGGGAAAAAGCCATTCAAGCACATTCAGCAGTTTCTCTTCCAGCTGTTGTAGGTCTTGGGCTCATCAAAGTGATGTCAACAGCTGCAGCACCCTGGCAGGTAGGGCTAATTTAATTAGTATGATAAGGGGATGGCCCTGATTTGGTACAGGGGTGGTTATAGTTGTTTTGCAGCTCTTATGTCTCTGGGCTTTCTTAGAAGAGGGGTGGGAGAAGTCACCCATCCAGTTGAGGAAGCCAGCTCTTTGTGTGTTCTTCTGGAAATGGGAAGAAGGAGAACTCCGTGGGAAATGAAGTGAATACATGGTTTACCTGGGAAGAATGTGGTAAGCAACAAATGTGCTGGACCATGAGTTAAAGCTGTTTGAGGAAGGAGTGTTGCACACCAGGTGAAGTGCTGAGAGAACCATAACACAGGGGGTGAAATGTGGCTGTAGTAAACTTTTCTTGAGAGAGAAATCTCTGGTGGGAAGGTGGTGGGGTTTGGAGGGGGATACACGTGTGTGTGTACTAAGGGTCTCTTGCTTGGAGAGACCCCAGGGAGGCTGAGGAAACAACCCAGTCAGTTTGTTTGTCCTCAACAAAATTCCAGGCCAGCAGCAGTATCTGGGAAGTGCTACTGGTCTTAGCTGAAATCTTAAACAATCCCCTGTATGGCTTATGAACCATACCCAGTAAGGCCTGCGTCTGCTATGGTGTGTGGGGATCACTCAGGTGCTGTGATGTATCGGTTCTCGGCGTGAAAAAGCATAAAAACTATTTGTTCTGATGTAAGCTTGTATTTTGAAGACAAAGATGTTCTCTGTTATGGACTCACCGTTTTGAGATCCTTCCACCCAAGTAAACGTGATGGCTCCCTCTCTGCTGCTCTCGCTGAATCTCAGTAAAAACGTTCCTGGGCTCTGGTCCTTCAGTAAAGCGCGTTCTTTCTCTTTACTTATGAAACCCATGATGCAGCTGCAATGTTGAAAAGAAAAAGCTGTGTTAAGACTTCAACAAAAGGCTGGGCTAGCTAGGAGAATGAAAAAGCTTTTGTTACTTAAAAGAGCTGAAGTGCTTGCAAAAGCCTGGTACAAGGCTGGAGCTGCCCTGGGGAAGCCGTGAATCGCTACAGCTTTCCCCGGCACCCATCCTGGTGCCTCATACAAATGCTTTTCTGAGCTTGGAATAAAAGAGATTGTCTCTTGCTGTCCAAGCTGGGCTGTGGAAGCAGAAGTTGTATGTGTGTTTAATATGGTCGGCTTGCGGTTTTACCTTCAAAAGCACATTAAGGAACAGTTGTTTCTCCCCTTTGGCTGCTGAAACAGTTTGCTGGCTACCAGGTTGCGTTCATATGGGTGTGGGGTTTGCTTTGCTCCTTGCGTACATTTTCTAGATGAGCTGTTACACTAGTGTGACTTCAACCCCCCCCAATTTGCTCTGTTCAGCAAATGTCATTGCGCGGGCAAGGAGGCCCATGTGGAAATCGCAGAAAATGGGTTGGTATGGGGAGGGAGTTGCATGAGCCAGCACTAGGGCAGAGCCTGGGTCAAATCCAACTTTTAAAAAAAACGCAGAATTCCTGTTCAATGCTTCTTATTTCTCAAAATATTCCATCAATAACGAAGTTTGAGTACTATTGCTACTGTCCTTTTGTGCATTAAGTTAGGAGTTAGGGAAAAGTGCTTTTTGCACAGAACCTGCTAAATAATCATGCTTTTGCTTAGGATTTCAGATGCTGTAAGCTGCCTTGGTTTGAGTTTAGTGTGTTTGGTGGTGTTTTTTTTTTTTTAATGGCTTGCTTTAGGTAACAAATGTGTTTGGCAGTAAATATCCTGTGTATAACTGAAGTTTTTGAGTCTTTTGCCTTCCCATCCTTCAAGTATGAAGAAAGGCCAAGTGTTCTTGAGGCTATAGTACTTATTGTTTCGTATACAAGGGGAGTCTTTATCTTAAGGAACACTATAGATTTGTTTCCTTCCCAATCAAGTATCTTTGCAGCTGGCAACAGTTTCCCCTTCAGTTTCCCTTTTTGCCTTTCTAGGAAACGAAGATCTGTGAGGATCCACCAAAGCCAGCTGAGAGAGGAGAAACTAATAGCACTCAGTTTCTGGTTTTGAATACATTCAGGAGTTAACTTGTGCCTCTTCTTTCTGTTTAAACTCTAAACAGGGGATGGCTCTCACAACTGAGAGCAATGACTAATGATTTAAGACTGCACCAGAGTCCACTCAGCTAAGAAATATGTAGGTTTTAGCAAGTGAAACAAGGCTTATACACTATGAAGGGCTTTAGCAGAACTCGTCTGGAGCTGGGGGTAATAATTTGAAGCCTGCTGCTGAATGCAGAAGGATAGAGCCCTCCTGCAAAACTTGTGGGATAGCAGGATGCTCTGCTGTGTGTGATTTGATAGGGTTTCAGAATGTTGCTAAACCCAAAGTGCAGGATATTGACCTTGGCTAAACCTGTTTCTGGCAGCAATTATTCCTGAAACCAGCAACAGCAGAATTAAAAGTTTACTAAACCACTGCTGAAGGGCCAATGGAACTGGTTTTTCCATCTGGCAGAGTCTTACTACTTAATACTACTCTATTAAAATCAAAGACTTTCTGGGGTCATGTTGCAGATACACAAGTTCAGAGTCTGGCTGCTGCCACCCGCAGGAGGCTCACAGTAATGTATGTTCGTGGGCAGGGTTTTTGTTTTGGTTTGTGTGGGGGGTTTTTTTTTTGTTTGTTTCTTTTTGTTCTGGTTGTTTCTTTTAAGATGGAAGATCCCTTTATGATTTATACTTTGCTGTACTTCAGCCCTCCCTGTGAAACACGAAAGAGGCTCTTTTCTAGGGTGTGGAAAGAACCTACTTAAAGCAGGAGCAGAGGCAAAAAAAAAAAGTAACATTCAAAGCCCTGCTCTGTGACTTAAATGGGACAGCTCGGTCATTTGGGTTTTTTTCTGCTTTAAGCAGTTGCCTCATTAGAGGCTTCCTCACTGATAAGAATTTATTTGCCTCAGGTTTTCCTGGTTGCAGGTTCCACTTTGTGCAGATACTTTGGATCCAGTAACCTCACAACCTGAGGATGCAACTGCTGGCCCAAATGAGAGGTCTGAGAAAATGACCACATCTTTGTTAACTTCACTTAGGTCTTACCCATCATTCCAGAGACACAGGAGGTGTTTCTTAATCAGCTCCAGGATTCCCTCAATCCACAGCCAAAAGGGGAAATTTTTATCATTCATATTTTCCTGAAATTGAGATTGCGGAAAGGCAGGGACAGGAGCGGGGAGAACAGGGATGATGAAATATGAGTTTCGTCAAGCGGAGAGGAAGCAAGTTCTCAGTCCTGCCAGCATCTCCTTGCTCTTGCATTGCTCACCCCTCTTCCTTCTTTCCCACCCTTCCAGTATTCTCTTATTTTTTTCTTTTTCCCTTTCTGCTTCTCTACTGCAGAAGGACAGAAACTCTTGGGAATGAAGCATGTACTGAATCTTAGGCCAGAGGTCTGCCCGAGCCTGCAGTGTGCACAGACACACGATCCATCACCTCTCCTGCAATGACACTGCTCTGAGAGCAGAGAAAGGGTTCTGGTTCCTGCCTGGGCACTGCCCTTATTGTCCACTGCTGTCACCTCCTGCTTATCTACACCAGTTCAGGGTCGAAAGCCAAAGAAAATGTCGCAAGCTGCCCTTGCCTTGCTGCAGCCAGGGTTGTGAAATCCCATGGTGTGGCTTTCTGCTGTCGTGCTGACCCTCTTGGCCGCCCTGTGCTACTTCTCACCATAATGCGGTTGGCCCCTAGTCTGGGAAACGTCCTTCACTATGCAGAGAACGTTCATCCTGCTGCGTTTTCTGATTTTTTTTTAATTTCCTGAAATGGTTATAATGGAGAACTACTCTATTAATAAAAATTGTATTAATAGTAATGAAGATGCTGTGTTTGAAATATGTTTTTCTATATAGTTCACACAGCTCAAAAGCAATCTCAAAATCACCTACTCCTTGCTATTACAAGACTATTTTTTTCTCTTTCTACTGTTACTTTAACCTCACCGCCCAAGCCTTCCACAACCACCTAAGCTCTAGGATAATTAGGGTACACTACTGAAAAAGAAAGCACCCTGGGGAAAAAACACCCAATCAAACAACAAACAAACCCCATGACAAAGCTCCTTCTTCCATCTCAGTTTTTAAGCTGTGTTCGTACCTTGCAGAATCTTGTCCAAGGAATAAGGCCATCGTGAGATCCTCCGCTTGTTGGCCCTGAACACAAAAAATTTACTTTAGTCATGTTCCCTAAGCTACTTAGTAAGGCTGAAAGGAAATTACTTATAGTACCAAGTTCTGAGTGTTTATTTACAACTCTGAGCTGTTGGATTAAGAAAGAAATGGAAGACTACTGTATTTGCATGGCTAGTACAGGGAGAGCTTGCAAAATTCCCCTCTGGAGAAGTTTGCTGCATCAGAACGACCAAATGTATCTAAACAGCCCTTGTGTAATGGGAACTGATTCGTTCTGACTCTTTCTGCACTTGCCAGGTTCAAAATCCTTCCAGGAAGGAGACCGAACTCCTGCACGTCTCTTCTCCAGCAAAACAAAACCACAACCCACAAGCTTTTTTGTAGGAGCTCAGCAGACTGTACAACATCTGAGATCAAGCACTTTCCTGTCTTAATTCTGGTGACTTGTAGGCTTTTGCCTTAGAAACTCCTGACTTCTAGGTCTGCCCAGACACAGGCTTATCTCATTCCTGTCGCAATCATTTCCCCCTCACCTTGTTCTTATGTCATCGTTTCATAACTGCACCTAAACCGCCAAGAAAATCCTATGCTGTGACTACAATAGTGAGAGCTTTGCAGACCCTGACTGTATTCAGAGCCAAATTCTCTCCATCACAGATCATGCTATGGATTTCAACAAAGTCAAAAATACACTGCTTCTCCCCTTCATCTCTAAAAATAAACTGGGTTAGGGAGCTTGTTTCTGATGCTGCTGGTGTTAAGAGACCGAGATCTGTCAACTTTTGCATCACAAAAACAGCAGGTTGAGTTGTACCCTGGCACACTGTTAGATTCTGTGTCCCTTTTTGCTAAGGAATCGTGAAAATACAGTGTTATCTACCTGGGCTTTTTTTTTCAGTAGTTAAATACTTTTAGCTGTAGAGCTGAGCTAAGATAATAGCATCCCTACTATTACCAGAGCTTGACAAAAATTTCTGAAGTTCTAAAATCCAAGTTTAACATGAAAGTATGTCAGTGGTTACTTTGTCTTCATGATGGTTAATTAAACTAAAAAACTACTCTCCTTGCAGAATTCTGAGAAGTAATCTACTAAATCAGTACATGTTTTGTCAGATCTGATGTCCTGGGGAAACTGGAGGAAGGGAACTAGAGACTGGAATGGTGCACCTACCACCTAGATCCACTAATGTCAAATCCCTTTAAAGATAAATGCTTCTTGAAATTTAAGGTTAGTGGAATATACTGAATCAACAGTATTTTTATCTGTGCAAACACAGTAGCAGTGTCAAGCGCCCTGCCTATCAGGCAAACTGACACGGAGTTTGTAAACAAAACTCATGGCTAAAATTAAGCTTTTGCTAAGGACTCTTGGCTAGGAGATGTTCAATTTGATATCCTTTAATTTCACAGTGTTTGCACTTTGATATTGCAACTGTGTTTATGCAGATAAAGCCTCACTGTGGTTGGGAGCACGCATGAAGTTAAAATTAAAGGAGATGGATTGAAAAACAATAAAATCCAAGAAACGGCTACTTCAAAGACTGACTAAACGTGTCTTACTTCAGTAGCTCTTCAAAAGGCAGAAGTAGCCCAAATCTGCACTTCCTTAATGCAAAGAACTCCTAAGTTAGAACTACAGATTTTTTTTATTTTTTATTTTTTTTTTTCCCCATGACCTGACCTTCATTTACAAACTCTACCATATTGAAAACTGGAAAACACCTTATTGCTATGAATTGATATTATATGGGGGGGGGAAAGGTGTGAGAGGAAATAAAATAGATTGAGCTTCAGCTCAAACAGGCCACCTGTGGTGGAAGCAGACCATACCAAGTAGCTTCTCTCCCAGCATGCTCAGCTGATCTGCATTAAGTCCTCTCTTTGTTACAGATGAAAACTGCCAGCTCAGAACTTCAGAAAGTTTAGACCACTTTGCATAAGGTGGATTCAGGAAGAAGGACAAGTTCTAGAATGGAAGGGAAAAATAACAATCTGTAGTCAACAAACATTAATTTTGGAATGCCATTTGAATTTATGAAAGTGTATTGCCAAAATGAAATGTGGATTTAAGGATGGATGTTAGCTTGAGACAGCTCTTCAAAAGCAGGCTGCTGTTCTGCCAGGCACTCTTCACCAGGAAGAGCAGTATCCGGGACTCTGCTTGTGATGTGTCTTTTCCCAGTGAGTAGAATTCTAAGATTACTTAAATTTATTTGAATTCTTGAATGTTTATTTGCCTTCTCGCTGTACTGTATATACTGAATACAATGTATAATATCCTTACATGGGTTTTAAACGGTGCTCTGTTTAGGACAGGGAAGTCACTGTGTCCTGCTGCACCTGAAAGCCATTAAAAGTCATCTGCACAGAAAAAATTCAGCAGACACTTGTACACAGACAAAGCAGAAATACTCTGTGTAATTTTCAAGCAATTTTTTTTTTTTTTTTGGCGAATACCTTGGGATCAGTAGACAGCATGTTGAACCACAAGATAGAAGCCCATCCGCTTGGCAGTTGGCTGACGTTTGAGATCACAACGATGGGAAGGGACGTGGTCTGAAAGAGACACAAAAGGACTCGTCAGGTTGTCCCGTACCGCTGCTGCCGCCCTCTTCCACAGTCCCCACAAACGCGTTTCCACTGTCATTCCCTGCTGGTCTCAACTTTTTCACTTGAACTTTTTATGTAGGGGAGAAAATGTCAGTATGATGAAGTACTAGAAAGACTTGAGTGATTTTTCTCTGATAAAGACTTGAATTTAGTGTTAGTTAAGATAGCATTGATAGCAACAGTAGAGTTTACAGCATATCATTTCTGAAATAAAAGGAAAATGATCATGTAGAGAGCTTAAAACACAGGTTTGGTTATCAGACACTTTGCAAAGCACATATACTCTTATTCAGAGACTTGACAGCATTCTCACTGTATGTGTCTATACAGAGATGTTGTGAAGTGCCATTCAGATCTTTTTGCAATAACAGGAAGTGCTTGATATCCCAGTACTTTAAAAAAAAAAAAAAGGCAAGCTTAGATGGTCAGCATGAGTGACATCCAGGAATTTAAGTCCATCTCTTTCATGTATAGACATACCTCTAGGTCTATCACCAAACCAGGCTGGCACAGCTGTGTCTCAAAACTCAGAGAGTGAAGTTCTTCTGTCACAATGAGAGGACCCTTAAAAAAGAACCAAAACAACAAACGAACAATAAAAACTACACACACACACAAAACACCTTTCAGGGATGGAAAGACTGAAAATTGCTTGGCAGGAAGGTGAGGAGATTTATCATTGTGGTGAAAAACCTTTCCTGCCCAAGGGTTCTTGCTCTAGACCTCAGAAATAGTTTGCAGGTCAAAGTCAAGTGACAACGTGAAGTTTTTTGGCTTGTACACAGAAGCCGTAGAAAAATCTGTGTTTGCCAGAAAGTCCTGTTGAAGCTAGTTGTCCAGGTGGCACTGTTCGTGCAGACACCTCCTACACAGATAACTTCCAAAAAATACTGAACCCCCTCTCCCATTGATCTGTCATCCTGCGTTGCTTCATGGGGCTGAGTGTTGTCTTCAATGCTCGAATGCCTTTTTAGTATTATGCAAAAGCTTTACGAACCAGGTTAGTGCTGCTTACCTCATTTGTTCTGTTTCCTGCGTTTTTCTGTTCTTTCAGTTGCTGTAAATGAAGAAACAAAAAAAGCCTGTCACTCATTGACCTCGGCCTCAAATGAAAGTGGGAGAGGGTGGAAATGTTTGCATGCTCTAGTTGTTTAACTGTGTGCAAAACTGCTGCACTAGTGTCTGATTCCATTTGGTTCTAAGCTGTGGAAGCCAAAGGATTAAACTGTAGATAACTACTACTCTTTTATAAACTAACCATCTGTGAAAACAGATATTGCAGCATTATGCTGTAATGACTTAATGTGAGAGGCCTTATAAAAACAGCAGCAGTGTGAAATAGGGAAGGATCAGATGAAATACGGGTTTATCCCCTCTGAAGTGGATGATAACTCTAGACAGTGTCTGTTCTAGGTGAGGAAGGGAGACTTCCATGTTCACTGGTTCAGGACTTGCTTTTTTCCTTTCTTGTTGCAATGATTGAACCAATCTGATTTATCTCACAATCTGCAGATCTGAAGTGTTGTATAGTGTGCTGAAGGCACTGAATTTCTGGTAGCTGCCCACTTCCAGACAACTTTTGTCTTTCAGACTCAAAGCTCTTTAAACTAGAATGTCCTCAGCTGGAAGGGACCCACAAGGATCATCGAGTCCAACTACTCCAAGCTTTCCTACCTATGGACCTTCCTCCAAAAGGCCCCAAACCAGCATTTCTAGGCTTCTTTTTCTTCCTCCTCTGAAGAACTCCTTACAGTATAAGCTGTATGGCAGCAAATACTGTTGTTTGCGTTTCTGGCCCCATGTCAGCGACAAAAGCAATAGCATTTAAATTGAAACAGGCCAAAGATTTCAAAAAAAGGAAGAACCAAGAAAAAGGAGAGATAATTACAGTTCCTCTTACTGGAGTAATTGTTTACTTCTGTATAACTAAAGCAATTTGTCTGCTTCCTACCACACCCTCTACCCACACAATGAAATGGATGTGACAATGAATATAAAAAAATCCCCTACCAAGTGCCTGAATTCTGCTGCTAGACTTCCATTAGTAGATTCTTCCATATTCATTACTTTTGTGTTTGTTCCCAAAATATTAAATTTCCTGAACCTTCACAAAGAGAGAGAAAAGAATTAAGTCTCAAATTAATTGGAAGAACTCAACATTTATATACTGAACCGTGATGTCACATACCCTTTGACTGAGTTCTTCTCACTTACATCTCTGTTAAAAAAAAAAAAAAAAGACAAAATAAAAATCTTTTAAAGATTCTGCCACAGACAAAAAAAATGTGTTTGTTTCGGTAGCTGAGAACTGCTAAAAATGCTTTAGTGAAATCTTTGGTGCAAAAGAGGAGGCAATTGGTTCAAGTAGTCAACATAAGTATTGTGCTACACAGGCTGTCCTTTACTGAAGCTTAAATTTTGCTATGGGGGCTTTATAATCGAAGTCCTTTCTTTTATTACACAGGTCTTAACTCTTGCTCTGAGGAAAAAAAACATATAACACTGCTATTCTAAATCTGCTTTCAAACCATACAACTTATTGAATACATTGCTGCATCACTTGAATCTGTTTTCCCACCACTTGGGATTTACTGGGCTGCATCGTACCTGATGTACTTCTCAGAGCCTCAGCTCCCACATTCACATAAGAATTTATTTTTCCCAGTTCTCTGCAATCTTCTGGACCTCTGAGCTGTTTCAAGTGAACAGAATGCTCCCTAAGGACTTGAAAGGGAGGACAAAAACCTACTTGTTTTCTTAAGAACACAGCCACTGTTGTTATTTTGGAGCATCTTTTATATTTTTTTCCCTGCCCTTAAAATAAGTGCTAAATTCATCTGAACTATATTGCTTATAAAAAGCTGAGCTTGCTTACAAAAGATTGGTAGTAATCTGTTCGGATTGCTTTAAGTTTTTCACTGATTGAGAATGTCATATGCTAAAGATAAAGCTGTCTTGGAATTAGGGGTACGATGTCTACGATGGCTAGATCCCTTGCTAGAGGCTACCCAAAAAGTAAGGTATTTTAAAGACGTGGCTCAAATATGTGACTGTTGCAGTAGTGAGCTCTCTCTGGTGCACCTGAGTGGGGTCGGGGGGAAAGAAGTTGAGGCCATCTGTGCTTTGTGATGTGTCTCTAACGGCAGAAAGAGATTTGGAGCAAGGGCAGGGGTAAGAAAAAGGGAGACTGAACCTGCTGCCATGGACAACCAACCTGCTCCTGGCCAGCTCGATACTTAAAAGGTGACTGGCCTCTTGGATTTCTGAACATGGGAACTGCTTAGCATTAATGTACATAGGAATGAGAAAAATGCAACGTACTTATCAAATAGAACTTTCACTTTCAAGTTGTAGTTCAGTTCCTGCAGTTTCACCAACAATCTGGAAATAGAAATATTTTTTTTAAATGACTGCAACTGTAAAAGACAGGTGCTCTTCTATGGCATGCTTATCACAGATGTATTTAGGCTTGCCACAAAATAAGAATGGGGAAAGTGAAAATATACCTCAGCTTTACTGTAAACTGTACTCCTGTCTTCAGGACTAAAGGCCTCTGAGGGTGTGTTGGCATGCAAGGCTGCCTCTCTACCACAAAGGAGCTATGGAAAGAACAGATTAAAGGCACTTTATCAATGTAATCTTTAAGGAATAAGAAATTATATTAGAAAAAAAGTGAACTTTAAAAGAATGATGATTTACCAGTAGTACTGCACAGCTTATTCATTCCGTTTCAAACTACACAGAGGTTGGTGTGTTGGTTTATTTCATTTCTATCAATGGGGCTAGAAAAATTTCAAGTATAAAGTGATTTATAAGGGCTGGCTTGTCCTAAATGTATCTGTAGCTTGAAGAGAGTGTTACTTCGGACTTCCCTGAAATCAAATGGCAGGTAAACACTGTGATGTAACTAGCACAATCCAAGTGAGGAGTGTTGCTTTGTCTGCCATTCCCAGCTCTTTCCAAGTTCTTACGGTGACAGTGCTACGTAACAACACATGCACAAGAGCTAGATAGGAGAAATGGGGATTTGATAAGGGCCAGCGAACCCCACAAAGCAAACTCCTGAGCCTCTAGCCTGTTCTGATACACCCCAAGCTGTTGCTGTTTTGGGCACCTTTTATTTATCTAGCACTGTGCTGTGTAGACACAAATCCTGAAGGCTTTCTTTTATTACCAAGTCCTAGGCAGCATGGAGACTTTTCTGCTGTTTTCACAGGCAAGAAAACTGAACAGCCGCTTACAGATAACAGCAGCTGCATTTCAACAGCTCTTCCTCATTGCCTTCGCTTTGAAAAGCAGTACCTGTGTTTTCCAAACGAAGATTAGTGGTCAAAGCATCTGAACAGGACTCTGGAAACCTGAGTTTTAGCCCCCCAGGACAGGGTGTTATCTACTGTAGCTAAGCCTCTTACCTGCTAGATTCAAGTCTTCTGCAGCATTATTTTTTGTCTACTATATGTTTAAAGAACGTAACTCTGATCTTATGCGGGGCAACCACCAGCATAACTTACATCATTAGAGATGGTACAGAGACAAGGCTGGTCTCCCTGTGCTGGAGATTAAGAGGATGCATCCAGACACAGCAGGTTGGACAGTCTAGTGTGTATTTATCTTGGGCATATCTTGATGTGGATGGTTCCTTGCTTCCAGTTACCTGAGCTTTGCAGGGCTGAAGCTTAAAGCAAAGAACAGACTAAGAGATCAGGAGTCTGACTCTGCGATCATGGCATATTGCAGCCTAGCTCTCGTTAACTTAAATGCTGACTGATCACAAACCCTTTCCATGGGCCTAAACCTGTTGAAACACTGCATAGGGTAAATCTCAAAAATGGTCATTTACTTTAATGTTTGTGCCAAACTTAGGAAAACCTCAAACTGCAAAGTTAGCACGTAGGAAGTATTGAGGGAACAGAAGGGAAGGTGCTCTCCGTCCATTTATTCATGCATACACAAAAGGAGTCTCTTTGTTTGTTACCTCTGGATGAGCTGTTTGAAAAGACTGTATGTTCGGTCCTGCAGCACTTGTTTGTTTTTGGTGATGGGATCTGGGTCATACGTAAACTTCTGTTCCAGCTCCTCAAGCTTTTTGAGCTGCTGACGAACTTGCTGTAGACTTTCAGCAACAATGGTGAACCTACAATTACAGGATCGTATTACTTTTAGTGTGGTTTTGTATCGTAGCAATGCCAAAACACCAGCCAGGTGACTGTCCCTAAGGAGGAGGCACAAGGAACACTTCTTGCTCATTGGAAATGTGGTGAGGCGACAAAATCAATGAAACGTAGTTTCATGACAGAATGAAAATGCATGATATAAACCACTATATTTCACAGATCTGGTGTTCCTTCGTAACACTTCAAGTCCCTGCACAATGCAGCCCTTTACCAGAGACTCACCAGTTCTGTAGCTGATCAAGACAGGCGTTGGGGGGGCCACCAATGCAGGCGGTCTGCTGCCTGTGTTTCCATTCCACCAGTTCCTCCTTAATAAGAGCACTCTGTGTGTGCTCTGTGTTGTTCAGCAACTGTACAATCTTGTTCACCACTTCCTATAGAGAGTATAAAATTATGCTGTTTATCAAAAATACGTCATACAGGAAAGCTAAGTACTGTTATAGCTAATGCTATCTGTCTGGCAAAACTCCGCAAGGAGCTCAAAGTAATAGTTTGTCAATTGAGGATGGTTGCTAGAAACACCTGCTGCTTTTTAGCTGGAGTATTTGCTAGATTAAATGGAGAAACAATAGAAAAACCAAAGCATGTTCAGTATTCCTGAATTCTGATGAGCCAGTGTCCCACATCCATGTATGTCCCAAGTATACCTCTGGGATCACACAGTGTTTTCTGTAGATACGAGCACTGCAATGAGTGTCTAATATAGCTGCAATTTAAAAAAAAAAAGTATTTCTTTCCTCAAGAACAGGACTATTGATGTGACATATTTTTCCCTCTCGTCGTTCTTTTAGGTTTACCTGACAGAGTTTGATAAAGGTTGCTAGAAGAGAAAGAAAATTGCTTACAGGGATTCTAGATTTTCAGTCAGGATTGAAAGAATGAAATCTTAGTTCAACTGATAATAGTACAAAAGTTTTCTTTTATATAATTTGCTATGTCAACCCAACGAAAATGAACATGTGTTCAAATGAGGCACTGTTGCCTTCCGAAAGAAAACTTGAGTGCTACCTTTCTCTTGAGGTCAAGTGATAAAAACATCTTCTTGAGATTCATTTGCTCTTTCTTAAATTCCTCCTGTGACATACCATTGGAGTCGTGCTCTGTAAAATAAGCCCAAATTGTGAAGGTGAGGCTGAAGGAGTGCTGACGTATGGGGGGGGCAGGAGAGGACCTGCCTGGCTAATGTCAACTGAAGTATATCTTTAATGCTTAAGAGAGGAAATAGTTACGGCCTCCTATGTTGTGGTGGGTTTTTTTGTTTGGTTGGTGGTTTGTTTTTTTTTTTTTTAATTCTTGCTTTCCCTCTTCTGAAAGGACAGAGTCAATACTTAAAGCACTAATTCAAGGAAAAGCCACTATCCCACTGAACTAATTGAGATGTGGGTTTGCTTGCTTTTCAGAGCAAGAACCTGATTTAAAATAATGATCATATTGTGTGAAGATACACGCTGGGCTATTTGTTTTCATGCTGACTTCAGACATGAATGATTCATGTTCCTTAACCTGGCAACGGAAGCTAACTGTTATTTCAAGGGAGGTTTACTCACCTCTATTTTGCAAGGTTTTACATTTAAAGTCATATTCATCTTGCATATCCTCTAATGTCTTGATGTCTTGCTCCACGTCCTATAAAGCACAGATGAAGGAGGCCACAATTATTCACTATTTTCATGTAATGCAAAACTACTTCTGATTAAGAGCTGCCCGGTACCAGCCCTCTACAGAGATGAAGTCCAGTTTTGTAGCAATGCCTCTTTCTGGAACTCCCAACAGAAAACATCCCTAAACTAATAACCTTCTATTCACTCTCCCCTCTCGCTTCTCAGCTATTAATAACTACAGTCTGTTAATTATAAAATACATAAGTTCACAGAGTTTAGAAGAACCTAGGCTACAGGGAAAAAACTTGGAACAGCACACAGCATTTTAAACAGACTTTCATATTCTCAGGTGTTGCTTGGAGAAAACCTTTCTGTCATTAGTGTTAAGACAAACATCTATGTGCTAAATTAAAATCTTCTAGTAAATGACAAATTGGTCAGTATGTGATTTGTTAAGAGTTTTTCCTCAGTTGCTACTATTTCAGGTGGGTAAAATGTTTTTGTTGCTAAACTTTAGGCATGAGAAATTTGATCTTGCTAAACCAGTCAAATCCCAATCTGTATTATGGTGCTACTGACAAATAATTACTTTCTATTTTCAGACAGTTACTGGTTAGAGACTTGGAAACCAAACCATTACCTTATTTTTATTCGTCATTTTAGGAAGTCTTAGGTATTGAAAGCTTTTCAACATTTGTGAATCAACAAACACTACTTTAAGTAGTTATACTTACTACAACGCTGTTTTTTACAGCCTTAACTTTCAAATCAAGCTCCTTCTGTTTGTCCAGCATCCCGATCACAGTGTTCTGTATGCTCCCCACTTCCATCTGAGGGAGGAAAGCATAACAACACCACAAATCAAACCAGAGCAAATACTTTTTTTTTTTTTCATTAATAAAAGTTAGTGGATTTTTTTTTTTGACAAACAACCTGATGAAGCACAGCTTGTTCTGACAAATCATACTAAGGCTTTATAATATAAAATCAAGTTCAGGTGAATTTACAAGAAACAAGAGAGGATTAAAAATGCCTGTTGTGCAGTGATGCTGCTGGTTTTTGTCATAGCATTATAAAGCTATAAGCATATTCTGTCTTCTCTCTGCACAAATCCATTATTTTGTTTGCATTTCTTCACGAATCTTCTAAATGTATTTCAAGAAACCAGCAACCCTGAAGGCTGGATGAGGATTAGATTCATCCATAAAGGATATGGGGAGAAACGGGCTAAGAACACAATAGGTCTGTGTGGAGGCAAACAGGGTAACTTGATTCACTATTTCTTTCCTGTGGGGCATTCAAGTACATTTTAGATGTCTGTATAGTTTCTTTGAAAGCTGACCTCAGCATCATTCAGGAATTTTATTGCCTGGCTTCACTCAGGGAGAGTTGCAGTAATTTGAGAAGATTTTTTTTTTTTCTTCTGTTCCACACATTAACAGCGTTAGAAACTTGTTGTTTCTCCAGTGTGGGACAGTCAGGTGTGCATTGTTGTTTTGATTAATTAATGCTCCAACTTAAGCGAAGGTCATCTAAAATATTAATTTTGGGAAATGTTTCCCATCATAGATTTAAGTCAGACTATTTGGGCAACCTCGGCATACTGAAACACTTGGGATTCTCCTTTGTTTTTTAAGATGTTTATAATTGTACTTGTTCTGCATTTTACCTTCTCAGCTTTGGGAAATGCAAATATTTACCAGAAAGCAGAGGTTGGGCACAGTGTGGTACCTAGTGCCAACAGTAAGTTTCCCTTCTCAATGACCCAAACGTATTACATGCTGGAAAGGCAGTTTTGAGTGGTTTATGTCATTGTGTGCCAGAAGTGAAACCAAACAGCTGTGCTGCAGCTGCGAGGGCTCTGCCGGAGTAACGTTTTTGAAGGAGCTGGTTTGGACACAGTTGCATGAGGCACCTTGTTGAAGGCCTATGCCTGAGTGCTCTTCCCACCCTACCAACACGCATTCAAAAACCTGCCCTAAAGGGAAGTATTTCAGTATCTAAACTTAACATGCTTGATCAGTCGTCACTTTATTACTACATAAGTGGATTACATCTAGCTATATAACTTGCATGCCTTTCCCAACTGCAGATTTTTTTTTATTGCAAAACAGTTGTTCTTACAATAGGAAAAAACAAAGATCAAGTCAGAGAGCAGATGAGGAAGCTTTACCTATGATTCAGAGGAAAGAAATGGGCTTCATTTAAAAAAACAAAAATGGAAATAAGTACTTGGAGTTAACTGGGAAAGGGAATGATGCAGCATTTTCCCAGAGAGACAGTCCAGAGAAGCACCAAGGCTCAGCTGCTTAATAGAGTACACTCAGGAGTAAAATAGATAAGAAAAACTCTATAAAATCTTGCTGGAGAAATCAGGCAAGCACTAACTATAAAGTTGTAATGAAATCTGATGAGCACATCAGGTTATATGACAGAAGCATTAAAAAAAACCCCATGGCTTTTATATCACTCCAGGAATAGAAATTACTTCCTGGCCATTTCCCTTTGAAATGCTTCATGCAGCACAAACAAGCCTCCCTGTCCAGCTGGTACAGATCAATGTTCACTCTTAGGTCTTTAAAAAACCGTATGCTGGGCAGAGAAGACAGCCTGTTTCCTCTTTCAGTCCTCTTCCACTCTCTCTGTCACAAAGAATAGGAAAGGAAAGGGTAGATACAACTGCTGTAGACATTCTGAGACTGTCACCTGACTCAACAGCTGGGCACTGTTCAGTATTTTCCTCTCTTCTTTCAGACAGTTGTGGATGATCATTGCCATGTGTATCGGGTCTTCTTGGAAGTTATCCTGGCATTGGAGACAGTATAATGTTAGGCTTCATACCCATGATTTCTTGTCCTTCAGTAAACTAATTGGCAAAAATATTAGAGTCTTGGGTCACATGCTGGTCATAGGATGCTCCAAGACTACAGGGAGCGTGACAGCTGCACCCATGTCCAAGAATGAGCTTCTATTTTAGTTCATTGGTGTACAAAGAGATGGGACTGGGCATAAAACAACAGGAAAGGGTCAGAGACATGAGTGGGAGAAGGGAGGTGCTTCCCTACAGCCCCAGATAGAGCTCATCCTCTCTTCAGAAACACCCTCCTACATAAAAAAAATACAGAAATACAGCTGCTGGTTTTGAAGGGCAACTAGGCATATGTTCTGCACTGCCACTCGGTACCACCTGCTTTGGCCCTTTTCTCTGTCAGTGTGCACAGAAGTGCTGTCTGATGGCAAATTCCTTGCTATTAACTCTAGTTCTGCAGTTGCACAGGAAGGATTTCTTCCACTGTGTTTCTTCTGTGTCAGAAGCTTATTAAGACACTGAGAAAACCAGCTGGGGAAGGGGTGGGGTAACTGAAACTACACTTGAGTAAGCGCTCCAAATATATACAGTGAACACCTTACAAACGACAACTTTTTTCTTCCTGGAGTTCTCAGAAATTGCAACTGTACTGGTAATGAAACTGTAACTTTCTAACTGAAGCCAATGAAAACAAAAATGCAGCACCATTTGAAGTCTGGCTTTTAAATTGGGATTCTCACATATTCTCTGCAAAAATCCCTCATGGTAGGGAATTTGCTTAGGGGCATCCAATTGTGCAACTGAAACATGCAAATGTACAGGTATATACCCCACGCATACCTGAAGATTACGTTTGCTTTTCCTTATGTTGTGTTGCAGCAAAAAGTTGTTTTCTATCAAGAATCTACTAAACTGATCATCAAGCTGTGACAGCAGGTCATGGAATAACACCGTAGCAAAAGACACGTTGTTGGCTGCATGTTCCCTAGAATAATTTAAGGCACACTTGTGTTAAATACACTTTCAATACAGTATTCAAGAAATGCATACAGTAGTACTTTATTTTTATTCCCCAAGTCCAGTTGTAGTATATGCAAACAGTAAGAATTACCTTCAAACACTTTCAGTCTCTCAACTTTGACTTTCCTTGATACAGAAATGTTGTTTTTCTCTGTATTATTCTTGCCACATTCTGTGCAACTTCATTTACTCATTCCATGCACACCAAGAAGCTAAAAGTGAGCTTGATTCATGTGCATGTTGTACCACTCTTCTAAAATAAGAGAATCCCAAGAAATCTTTGCAAAAGTTCAAAGTCTGCCAACAACAAGAGCTTGAGCTGCCACAGTAGTAACTGATTGTTCTTAAAACAGCTGCTTTTGTCACAGACCAACCCAGGAAAAGATGAGATAGTACTTGTTACTCCCTAGAAAGCCCTGGAGGGGCAAGAACACAGGCGATAGCACCCACAGCGAGCTACCCGAAGGCCAATTTCCAAGCTTACCAATCCTGGTTTTCCAGCCACTGTGCAAGGTACTGCCTGATTTCCATAGGAAAGCTGTCATCGTATAGCTGGTGAACTTGCTCCAAGAACTTGGAGTCAAGTTGCTGGAGCTGACACCACTGAGTCATCCTGAGAAGGAGCGGGGGGAAAGGTGTAAATGTATAGGTAGGACTGCACTGGTAAAAAGTAACTCTTAAAGTTTTCATGAACAATAGCAAAATTGAAGGAGTAGGAAGGAAAAGTGTTTGCAGCAAGCAAAAACATTTTCAGTTGTAACAGTTTTACAAAGGTAGTCATTATGACCGAATACTCTGTGTTTAATTTAAAAGAAAAACTAAGAAAATTGCAAATTAAGACAGTGAACTCTTTAATGAAAAATAACTCAAAGCTAAATCACCCTTCCCTGTGAAGACTTGCATTTCCACCCCCCCGGCTTTGACCACCTTTTCACTGTATTTAGGGTACTGGTAGCGCTATCACTCTCTTGCTTAGCAGGGACGGGATACAGGAATGAGAAGCTGTGTGTTTGATACCTGTATTCTGTAGGTTTGAGATCCTGTACGTGGAGTTTTGCCTTTTATCGGTGCTGATGTATCCCCCTCACCGAGAGGTGGAAAACCAAAGAAACCTTTAAGGTCCCATTTTCAGGCGCTATGTGTGTTCTCACTTACCTGTTCTGAAAATGAACAAGATCTGAAATCACTTTAAATAGAGAAATACTGGAGAGCTATTTTCCCTATTGTATGCTTCAGTTCCCATGATCAAATTTTCAGATTAAGTAATGGCTGCAGTAGACACAGGGTTTTTTTTTTTTTTTAAAAGGAACTAACATGATGGGGAGAAGCTGTGCTGTACAATGACATTTTGCGACAGGCTGGCTGGATGGTCAGATATTGGGTCTCTGCAGACCTGTTACCGTCTCTTCCCTGGGCTGCACTTTAGTGTCTTGTGGTGGAAATGGCATGTCCAGATATGTCTGAGGAACAGTTTGGGCTCAGAACGTGGGTGCTGAGATGCAAGTCCACTTGCAGCTGCAACTTTTAAAACAGGGTGACAGGACCTAGCTAAGGAACAAGGCAGCATCTAGGTGAAAAAAATATCTTGGACGTGGCTTCTTGTGAAATGCTATTAGTGTCTGTGTGCCAGCTCCCCCAGCTGCCCTGGGGCATGAGGGTGAGAAGCAAATGAGAGTTAAAAATGCTACTTTTTCTTTTAAAGTGGGGGCTTTGAGGGTTTTGATGCGTGTGGAATTCAGATTACAGGTAATGCAACATTTGAGAATGCTGTAGCGGCATCAAGGTGAACACAATGTCGGTGAGGAAAGCTGGATGAATTTGTCTAAATGCATGAAATTAGTCCATTGTGTGTAGTTTTCTTTTTTTTTGTTCTTGGTGTAGTTTAATATTCCTGTGTCTTAAAGCAACCAGACTAGGAAAATACCTAAGAGGGGTCACAGAGAGCCATCCAAAGGGGTGGTTACAGAACAATATAAGAGCAACATGATAACACAGCAAACACAATCCTTGGCATGCAAGCAGGGAAACGCTGAAAAATTGGGAAGCTGGCACCTTTTGTGGTGAAGGCATTAGAGAGAGCGATACTTGGGTGCAGTGCTCACCCTGCCATGGACTGACAGGTGGGGTGGGTAGGACAGACAGCCCGTTCTGTGGTCCTGCCTTCCTGTAAATAAGTACGACTGCAGCCTGGGAGCATCCCTGGAGAAAAGGGGACCCGGTTGGAAGCCCTGAAATTGGGGGTGGCTTATTTGTAGGGTCTGTGTGTCTCGGTGCCACCCGTGCTCAGAGCTCGGGCTCCTTCTCTAACCCCATTTAACCGCCTGCTAAAAGTTGGATTCCCCGCGTGGTTCCCGGCCGATCGCCACCGAACCGTGCGACGGCAGCTCGGGAGCAAAGGGCGGCTGAACGCCGTCCCTGCCGCCTCCCCCCCGCCCCCGCGGCTCGGACAGCGCTCCCCGGGCCGTGCCCGTCCCCAGCCCCGGCCCTGGGCCCCCGCACTCACCCGCGGGACAAAGCTGCTCCGGCTCCGCAGCGTGACCCCGCTCCCGCCGAGAAATACCCGCACGGCCAGCGAGCGGGGGTCCGCCCTCAGAGCCAATCAGAGCGCAGCTCCCGCCGCCTCAGCCAATGGGCGCGCAGCAGCGCCGCCATGCCCCGCCTACAGCCCTTTCCTTTCCGCGGAGGGGTGGAGCAGGCGCGATGTTCCCGCTGCCGCGCTCCCCCCCCCCGCTCCGGGACCACCGGTCACCCGGGGGCTCCCGCGGGTCCCTGCGCGGCTGGTCCCGAATAACCCCGCAGGGGTTGCGGGCAGAGGCACCGCGCGTGTGGCGTAGAGAATGTGCAGCTGTCGAGGAGGTTGAAGCGGGATGTGAGAGCAGGCGTGACAGGTGGCTCTGCCCGCCAGGTAGGCGCTGTGGCTCTGGTGTCCCCACAGGCCCTGTCAGGGTGAGGGCCCTCAGGAGGTGACTCTCCTCGCCCCAGGGAGGGCAGACACTGGACCGCAGGGCCACGGGGGCCATCTGGGCCCGGCAGCCGTAGGTTCAGCTACACGGGTGCCCCTGGGCACTTACCCCGCTCCCGGGGCTGGCGGCGCCGTCCCCCCCGCCCCCTCAGAATCCGGCTCGGAATCCTTCCCTCACCTCTCGGGGAAGGCTCCGGGAACCTTTTCCCGTGCCCAGCCCTCGGTGCCCGCGGATACCGGCTCCGCTGCCTCGGTCACACCGTCACACCGGGCGGAGTGCGCAGGCGCGGCGGCGGGGGGAAGCCCCACAGCGGGAACAGCCGCGCCACGTGATTTCGGGGAAAGGCGGCGGGAGCCGGGAAAAGGCGGCTGAGGGAAAAGCGAAAGTGAAACCCGCGGCGGCCCCCGCTTCACCTCGTCGTCGCGATTTGTGGGGGTTTAAAGCACTGGAGTTTAAAGGTGGTTCTGAACCGTAAGCAATAGAAGGCAAGGTGACCTAATTTTCGTTGTCGTAGTAAGAAAATACGGTTTTCAGCTTGGTGCAGTGACAGGCTGGCTCTGGAAGGTGGTATCGGGGCAGAGAATCCTGTGAAAACCGCTGTTTTCTCAGCCATCTGCATTGCACGAGTGGAAGCAATGCATGGAAGTGCACTGAAGGATTGTACAGACACAGTTGTTAGCTTACAAACCATAACTCAGATACTCATCAGTTATGGAAACTTTTAGGAATGCTTATGAGGGCCAAGAGGCTGAGCGTCTTAATCATTCCTGGAATTTTCTTCCCACTGATAATGAGGTTTCCTTTTCCTCCATGTCACCTTTCTTTCAACAGTCTTATTTGCCAAGATGTTGTCACGGCTACTTAGACATGCAGTGTCTTGTTTGTTCACCTCTCGTGAAGTGGCAACAAAGACTGGAAGAAGGAAAGTCCAAGTCCAGGCTTTGGTGTGGTTCTCTAGGATACCTGGATCCTTTTTGGTATTCTATGTATACCCATCTCCTTAGATAGAGGAGACAATTATTAGTCCACGGAAGAAACAAGTATCTAGGAAGTTCTGTTTGTGAAATTTCATGGCATGAAATGCTGAGTGGGGGATATAAATGTGGCTGTAAATGAAAGCTATAGTAGAAGGTAACTGACAGTTTTTACATTTGGTTAATTAAAATCGTAACAGTGATGCAGCAAAGCACAAAACAATTGTGTGATTTTTTTTTTTTCTTGTTATTTTTTACTGTTCTGCTGCAAGCCACAGTGAAAGCACAAGCACAGTTAGTAAAAGCACTTAAAAGCAGATGTTTTGTTTCTTCTGGCAGTATCTGAGGCATCCCTTTCACAGTTGTTTTCCCTTCCCTCATCATTTTACTAGAGAACCCTGTTCTTACTCATAGTGGCATAAAGACAAAAATGTCATTTTTTTTTTTAATAGAAAGAGGCTTGGGGTGTATATGTTTATCTTATAGAAAATTACTCCAATGTTCCTTTAAAGCAGCAAATTGATTTGAAGTTGTATATGTGCCTTTCAATTAAACATTAAACCTTCCCCTTGGAAAATCTGTTTTAAAACAATAGTAGAAATTGTAATGCCAAAACCTGATCAACAATGCCATTCAGTAACACGAAGTACATGGTATCAGGTTGAGACTTGAGAGTCTGGAAGAATTGCATTGCATGGGATGCAGAGGGGAAGGAGACAGAAGATTGATTTGCATGCTGTGTCTGGACATTTTTTACAGTACTTCTCATGAGTTTCAGATGGTCAGAAGTATAGGGTACCCCACATTTTGTTTGTGTTAGGATTGTGAGAACAGACTAGAATGAAAAGGCATGAAATGGGTGATGCGATGTGAGGTTATGTTTGCTGCTTTAGAAGCCCGTGTTACTGCTTCTAGTTCGACAAAAAGATGGCAAGACTGTTTTTGTTGTATCTTGAAAAATTCCACCAAAGTCCAGGTATCCAGCTTTAAGCCAAAACCAGTTTTTATTCATACTGATCATATAAATTACAGATGTTACCAAACTATATACACAGTTGCTCTCATTGTTCTGGAACATTATTTATACATGATGCTTTCTGAGGAAAAATTACTTACTCTCTGCAGCTTGCTTTGGATCACTCATATTAATGAACAGAGATGTGTTCGTTCGTTTAAAACCTACTCCTTTGTATCACAGAAGTATCTCAACTTTTCCATTCAGTTGCTTTCAACTAATGTCAATAGTACGGGTGAGAGGAGTAAGTAAAAAAGGAAAAATGAAAGTAAAATCCAGGTCTAACTGATTCAAGGAGGTTTTGTTTTCATCTCACCTGTCTGATTTGTACGTACTCAAGAAGAGTGTAAGGTGCAAACACTCAAGTGTTCAGATGCATTTTAAGAGTTTTGCATGCTTCAACCATATATTCTGCAGGCAAGAATTAAATCTTGAATGAGCCTGAGCACATGAAATGCAGTGGCCTTGGAATTGTCCATTTATTATTCTATTAAAAGAGTTTTAAGGGATTATATCAGGGGGGGAAGAATACTATAAAAAGGCAATTTACCACTTACATAAAAGGTAGTTATTCTGCTTATTAAAGGAGTCCCTGACAGGCCCAACGGTCAGCAAATGCTGCAGCTCTTCAGTAACTATTTTAAAAAACTGCTTCCCAGTTTGTGTTTACCAGTTAGTAAAATGGAGACACCACCAGTTTTGTGTCTGTTTGCCTTCTGGAACTCCCTTCTTTCTCCAGCCTGCCTGCCTTCCACAACTTCCGCTGTGGTAGCAGATAAAGATCTATGTTGAAGGTAGTTCATCTTTGGAACACAAGCAAACCCTGGACACCTATGGCACATCTGATCTCAGAGGAATGAGAATCTTTGCTTTAAAATAGAAGCTAAACCAATGGTATACAAGATGATAATGAAAACAGAGAAGAGACTTTTTAACATAATAAATGCTAATTTCCCCAAATGCATTAATGTCATCAGTTATCCTTATATGCTGTTCTCAGAAGCGAAACATTTTGTTATACTCTCACATTTACAGCAATTCTATGGATGTTAATTCTGCAAGTAAAATTTGTCCCTGCTGGACCCCACTGAAGTCACACAACCTCCAAGCCAGAAAGCATTTGGCCTTTTATCAGAGATGATAGCAATTCTGACTTCCAGGAGGCTGTTTGCAGTCCCTAGGGAGCAGATTCCTGGTTTACATGGTATTGATAACAGAAAAAGCCCCAAGAATAACATAATGGTTTCCAAGAAATGCTGATTTACAAAGAATGACCAAACAAAACAACAACAACAAATTACTGCATCTTTAACTCATCCAGTGTTCACACGATTCCTGATTTTTCCCAGGATGTGAACTTCAGTCAGTTGAGTAAGGAGAACTCAGCTAGAAGAGAAGAAGGAAAATATTAGTCTCACGGTAGTTACTGCTGTTTATTCAGAAATAACTGCAGATTAAACTTTGGCAAGGTGACTGCAGCGTCATTTTGACAGTGTAGTACAAACTGGTAAGGTTCTGAGGATCCTCTCTCTGGTCCTTTACAAACTATAGGAGCGCTCATTAGAAAACACTGTGGCAAACAGTTGCGATAAAAATGCCATATATATTTTATATGAACTCTTGTGGTTCTTGCAGACTCTGGGTATGTATAGCAGGGTTCTTGATGGAGTCTTTGTTTTCCTAATGGGTAGGGGAATCTGGACATGGGGGAAATAAAAGGGAATTCAGCAAGACTGCAAAAAGTATCTCTTGCTAAGATGGAGATAATGAGTTGTAGGATATTTTGTCCTGCTGCAGATTTCACTTTTGTTCTCTGTGCGTCACATGGTGACTTTTTTTGGCATCTCATTGAGGAAAAGTGTTGCTTTAATAATGCAGATTATTTGCTCGCTGTACTCAGCCATCTCTTCCCCAGGGTAGGTCAAGTTGTGTGAATTTGGGATGATAAAAAAAACCAAACCAACCTCCATAATTTCCTCATTCCCATTTAGTGAGGTAAATAGAATGGAAAAAGGAAGGAATTCTTTAAACATCTTCCAAAACTTTTTTCTCCCCTAATTTCTAGCAGAACTTGAAAACACTTCTAGCAAGAGCCTCCAGAAATCCACCTATTATACTACCTAACAGCACTGAACCACTTCTCTAGTAACCTTAAAAAACGCAGCATGATTGTGTTTGACTCTCTCAATTTGTCTCCTCATTTTTCGTGTGGTTGCGACCCCAAAAGATGCTGGTGGTCACAGCTGGTTTGGAAGCTTTGGGCAGACCTGGTTTGAGAATGACTGTGCATGCTAAAAGAAACTAAAAACGTTTGGAGCCTGATGAAAAACAAAAGCAAAGCCAACTATTCTTTTCACTACTGAAACTTTGGGAAACGCAAATGCATACGTAGCTCACAAATGCAGTTAGGAAAGTCAGAACTGTTCTCGTGTATATAAACCAAACAACAAACAAGTGGGGACATGTCTCAGATTGGGTGTAGTAGGTTTTAATGCAGAATTTTCATTTAGGCTAGTATTTCAGTTTTAGCTGAAGAACTAGTTTGCCAAGAGTGCTAACAGAAAAAAAGGTGAAGAAGCCAAAAAAGATATTTTGCCCTTGAACAGATCTTAAGCTTGGTGTATATTAAATAACTTTTCTATTTGTGTATAAAGTTTAACTGCTTCCAATCATTGACAGTCAGGATTCTGGTTTCGTTTTGCTCTGTTCGTGGGTGGGGAGGAGTGTTTACAGAGAGGCATCTGAAGGGGAGTTGACAGGCTTTAAAATACATAACCATTTTAAGATCATAAATCACTGAACATACAGAAAAAGAGCTAGTACTAAGAAGGATGTTTTCTTTTATAGCTGTTAAAGCCAAACTACTGCTGTGTTTCCAGATAGAAGTCTGCAGAACAAATCCCCAGTGGGTATACAGCAGTGCTCTAAGGACTCTAAGCCACGATGATTCAGAACACAATTTCTAGTCAAGAAGTAAAAGAGGAAAATATTTTTAATAGGACATTGGTGCAGTATTTTCCCAGTCTTTCTGTATACTAAGTAAATACTGGTTCTGTTTGCTAGAAGTGTTTTAGTTGACTTTTAATTTCTCACTTTGGTACCACATGTAGAGACTTGCAGCACTAAAAAGTTGTTTGAGTTTGCCGAATCGGAAATTTCTATGTTCCTTGCGCAGTTTCACAGAGCAAGTCAAGTTCCTCATGCTATCTACAGAACTAATGTAATTATTATGTATTTGTCAGTGTAAAGACTTTGTGCTCTGAGACCTTTCAGTTATGACATTTGTGGTTCACTGGCCAGCATGTCAGACAGTTTCTCATAACACAGAGCTTTCAAGGATGCTTGCAGCATCCTGTCCCCTTTAGAATAGGAAATGGCTGCACCATTGTTTCAGAATATAATACAGCAAGTGATCAAAGAGCTCTGTTTTTTTCCTAATTGTACAAGCAGCCAAACTGTACAATTTCCTAATTGTACAAGATTTGTATAATCGACATCTATGTTGTACATGTCCCATTTGCTTAGTATTAGCTTATGAATGGAAAAGTTTACAACGTACAGCAGTTTCGATCACTGTGGGACTCAGGTGTTCTCTCAGCACGGCATAAACACTTGGAGACATTGGAAGAAGATCTGATGGAGAATGTGGATCTGTAGAATCATTTAAGCTTAAAACAAAAAAAACACAAAAATAATCTTAAAAGCAACCTAAATCCCTCTAACTTGATGCATATCAGTGGAGGATGGTGAATGCTTATAAAGTTAGTTAAGCCTTTATGGGGCTTGCTGGTGGCACAAGCCAACAACCTGGTATATATTTAAAAATGGAGGAGATAAGACCAAGGGAAGAGAGAATAAACCTGACTCTGTAATATCACCTCTTGGAGTGAAAAAGGAGACAGTGAAAGACAAATAGATCAGAGTACCGTAAAGTCTACATTCAATTTTTACAATATTTTGCCACGTGGATGGGAAAAGCGTTGTACAAGTAAAGCTCTTTAATTCCATTTCTTGTCTTTAACAATCTTTTGGCCAAATAAAAACAGTATGTTACTATCCCAAACTATTTGAATAGGGGAAGGGAGGCAGGGAAAGCTTTGAAATAGTATGTAAATTTAACAAAAATAACATTTGAAGTGTAATACGTCTATAAGGATACTTACATTTTGGAGACTGGGATAAATACGGAAGGAACGTAACCTTTGCCTCCTCCATCCGAGGGTTTTGAGACTAAAAGTAAATATTAGAGAAATTAAATATTGCCTAGTAATTTTTATTATTTATTTGAAAATGATTATGTGCTTCAAGTGCTGCAGCCAGTAATATATTAAAAAAGAAATGTCCCTGTTTATGCTCAAATAAGCAGCTGTAAAAATGAGGGGAATTCCTGAGATTAATCTTTCAATTCAGGTCTTAGTCATGTAATTGACTGTGCTCCCTTGATATGAATTGATATCTCAGAATGTAATGCAGTAACAGATGAAATAGATCTCGTCAGGGCTTCAAAAGCAAATATACTGTCGCTCTACAACCTTGGAACTTTGAGCGTCTAGATTTCAGTCTGCAAATGCTTACGTGGAACTCTTATCTGTACAGACACATCTTCAGCAATGTCTTCTGCGTGAAATTAAGCATATACTTAATGTTTCAGCGGATTGGAGCGTTAGGCAAAGTCCGCTGAATTAAAATGAAGAAGAATAACGTTTGTAGCCACCAAATTATTTTTTGAGTAGTGTAGAAATTTGAATTCAAATGGAGTTGTAACTTTTGGTACTGTAAGTCTGGAAGAATGTATATTCTCTCTTAAAAATATCAAGGCTTTGAGGGCTTTTTAGAGAGAGTGTAAGACTGTTCTAAAACTGGCCTGACTTGGACAAGAAAGAGCATGGGCCTGAACATATTTGGAGCCGTTCTTGTCCAGCCTTTTTCTGTTTTCCAGTGCAGTTCCCAGGGGTTATGCTGCTGGAATAAAAGCAGGTCTTCCAAGCTGTTTGGAAAATACAGAATTTCCTTGAAATTAAAGAGACAGCATGCTACAGTGTAACACAATTATGAAGCCAATAAGCAGGATGACTTTCCAGTTTCATCTCATTTGAATGCCTGAGCACTGAATTTTGTAATGCATCAGTCAGGAAAAAATCCTAACTTTTTTGACTCTTTCTACCCCAAGATGTATTTCTTAGCTTCTTTCCAATATTGTTGTCATTTCCTCTAATATAATCTCCAAGACCAGGCATGTATTTATAAAATAAAGCTGTCTAAATGATAGGCATGCATTAAAACAGTTTTCTTGCAGATGCCGATTAAAGGAGGCATCTTAATCTGTTCCCTTCCTCTTCCCACTCCATTCCTCAAATGGCCTCTTGACTTGGCAGCTGCTTTGCAGAAGGGGTAAATACAGCAACGGAGTCCAAACCTTCACTTGGCTGACAGCTGTAGTGTTTGCCAAAGGCCTTATCTTTGGGAATGTCTGGATACAGATACTTCAGGGGGTTTTCGGGAACGTTGTCTGCCATAATCACTTTGTAATCGCGCAGTATGTCAGCGAAAGGCAGCGCAGATAAGCGACCTTTGTTATAGGGTTCCACCGAATGAAATGTTACGTCTCCTGCAAATAAAAATACAAAGGCACTGTAATCGCTGATACCTGGGAGATCAGCATCTGCAGGTTTTTTTTTTTACTTTCTCTAGCAGTTTACACTAATGTGGGTTTTACCTGTTTGTACCAATGTTGGTATCTTTCAAGTTATGCTTTCTACACATGGAAAGAAATTTAAAGCCTGCAATAAGCAGGTGAACCTCCTAATGAACTTATATGGTTAATATAAAGAACTGAGAGGTAGACTGTCAGAGTTTTGGTTTGTGTTTCAGTAAATATGATACTTCTATCTTGCCCAAAACCATACTAAGGCATGATATGCATGAATTTTACTTTTAAACCAAAGAAATTGTGGGTCTTGCATTACAGGTGCATAGCAGAATTTGATGTTAATATTCTTTTTCAAAGATTATACTTACCATTTTCTAACTGATCCACCCAAGTAAAGGTAATTCCACCCAGATTGCTTTCACTAAACCTTAATAAAAATGTTCCTGGTGTCTTGTCTTTAAGCAAAATTCGTTCCTTCTCTTTGCTGACAAATCCCATTACGTACCTGAAGTGTAACAGGAAATAAAGGGTTTGCTTTTGGAAAAAAAATACAGACTTCAATCTGTGCAATTGTATCTGCCCAAACTTTATATAGGTGTTTAAAGCCTGGTTACAAAAGCTTTATAAGGTCATGAAACTATTGACAAAAGCTTCCTGTGAGTTATGCGTGGATTGCAGCATTGAGCTCGAAGTCCTATGAAGCATGATGACATTTATCACCGTACTTGACTATCCGCTGACAGAACTGGTAAACAGATCTAAATCAGTATTTCTGAGAGATTCAATAGCGTTCCCTTTTGGCAAACATTTCAAAAAGTTATAAATGGGGAAAGGGAGACAGAAGTACAAAGCTCTTTACAAATTCTCTTCTGCATAGCTAAAACTGAGCTTAATAAAGAAAAAAGACAAAGCGGTGAGGGATCAATATTCAGCTGTTTCCTTGTTGCTCACCCATCAATCCAAAGAGGAAGAATGTGTTTTTTAATTAAGTCCAGGATTGCTTCAAGCCAAATCCAAAAGGTGAAAGACTTTCCAGGCAAATGTTCCTAATGGTTAAAAAGAAAAAAAAAACACACAAGAGAATTGTGAGAGTGTTGTTAACCAATATCCACATGATATAGCCATCTCAGTTTCTTAAGAATAGTCTAGTTTGTTCAAGCGAGAATGAGAAATGTGAACTGCTGTTTTGAGTAATGTCTCTCAGCCTGATACAAAAACAATTGGTTTCTAAGATACACACTGGAAGCACCTCATTTTTCAAGGAAAAAAAAAAATCACATTTGTTTCTTCCTGGTTATGAAACTACATTTTGAGAGAAATGATGAGAAAGTTGAATTTCTTTCCAAGGTTCTATATGTGTTTAAATAATGTAGCGAATATGAATAAAATGGGTTTACTCTTTTCAAAAACCTTTCCGTTCCACATTAAAGTTACTGGATATATCACCAACTTGAAATAGTTTAGGTCAGAACTGAGCATATGAAAAAATTTACTGTTTGCTTTATGAAAAATGCATGCATTGATAGCACAAATTTACATTACAGAATTGTATAGGGCATGCTGTGATGGCCATTTCTGATCTCTGTAGCAATGTAACTGAATAGATCTCTTAGCTCAAGCTTTCAACTTCTGGAAATGCTATTTTCATAGTTAATTTTTTTACAATGGATGTGATTGTGCTGGGCTATGAGTCCCACGTTTGGCAAGTGGGAATCTCATCAGTAGCGCTGGAGAGACAGTAAAGCACATGTGTGGGTAGTAAGAGCAAGAGGAGTCTGGTTTTACTTTGAGAACCGTACCTTGCAGAACTTTGCCCAGGATAGTTGATAATCGTTGTAACTGACGTGTTGTCCTGAGAGGGGGGAAGAAAAAAAAAAAAAGGGCAAACTGTGAATCTATTTTTCTGAAGTTTTGAAATAGACATAGGTTGATATCTGTGTAGCTGTGGGTTAGCGGGGGGGAGTACATTACATCCAGACTTAGAGAGGCATTGAGAAGGGCATGCTTAGGGGCTGTACATCGGCTTCTTTGTATCCTTTTGAAGCAGCTGATAATAGTAATTTTGGGAATATTTGCCTAAATTAGTCTGGGACTTCATTTCTGCAACTATGTGCTCGGTTTCAGTTTGTAGCCTGAGTGTTACTTCTCTCGGCCTTCACTCTATCTTCCATATTTTAAGACAATTTAGTTTTTGTTTCTTATGATTGTTGTTGATTTACAATGACACCTCTCAACTCCACTACCTCTACTAAGCAAGAAATCTCCAAGAAACCATCAGAGAAAGTGACTGTCACCCAGGGAAACCAGTCTCTCAAAGCAATAACAGCAAAGATTCCCCCCAGTCTCTGACAAACGCTCATGTTCTTGCCCGACAGCAGAGGCATCGTTACCCCTCACTTGGGGTTTCTTACAGCTCATGATACATAATTGTTTCTTCTCCAGAAACAGATAAAGCTTTCTTTTCTTCTGCGGCTTTCCCTAAGTCCTCTCCTTTCCAGTCACATCAAAGTGTTCGATGGTTCATCTCATTGCAGTTATGGGGCCCCTTTGCTGTGCTGTCACCGGAGAAGGACGTATCCCAGAAGTAAACAGACCCACAAGGACGGGTACTTAAAATGAAACAAAACCCAAACCAAGCCCCATCAGCAAGCAAAAAGACTTCCTTTTAGTTTGAGATGCAGGAGATAAATTACTTGCTAAGGAAACAAAATAACATCACAGTTCAGTGTGACTCTGATGCCCTCTTTCTTCAGTTTAGCAGTCTGGGAGTTCAGAAGTTGAATCACTTTGTGGTAAGAATAAGCTGACATGTGCTTTTCTTTATAGAAAAAACATGTCTTTGTGGCATTTTTGAAAGCAGCTCTGGGAGTGGAGGTCATGCTTAAAGTTGTTGCCTGTTAACTATCAAATATAAGAGCCCAAAAGCAACTAAAATCTGTATATTTCTACTGTCTTACCCATAAGTTTCTCTGCCAGCATGTTGAGCTGCTCAGAATTAAGTCCACGACCGACATACGATGAAAACTGCCAGCTCAGCACTTCTAAGAGCTGACTTAAAGTGGCAGCAGGGGGATTGTTGAAGAAAGACAAATTCTGCAACAGAATTAGTAGATTGTTTAGACAGTTAGCAACCATGGAATATGGTACAGGCTGTCAAAGAAGGCTGAAAGTGCTTGAGCAGAATCCAGAAGTGTAAAAAGGGGAGGTCTATATAATATATTGGTGTATATATAAGTATAAATTGGGGTAAAGGAGTGCTGGCCGTCCCACCTGCAGCCACTCAGCAAGGTCCACTTGGGTGCCCGGACAGAGTGGGAAGGGAAGAGGGAAAGGGAGCAAGAGAATGTATGTGCACCTTGGATGATAAAATACCTTGTTATGTTTCTCACAGTATCGTTAATTAAGAGAGTGAAGATGTGCTTAAAGCCTATCTGACAAATGCAGACAGCCTCACCATAGTGTTTAGTGCGTGGAAATCCCAAACGGTTACATGCTTGTATAGGGATATGTTGTTGAATTGTTTGGCTCATCTTAGTTTTGCATTTGGTTTCTGGGCTGCACATGTGATGAACATAGTGCAGACTGTGCAGAAGACTCCTTGGAGTATCACAGGGCGACCACGAAGTCCAGGCTGCTGCTCAGCTGACCTGCCATGGTTCTTAGGTGCACTCCATGGGAAACTATCTTACCCTTTCTGTCATCTGAATTGTCTGCGTGACTGCTGCTAATCCCCGACTGAAAGCCTGAGAGCTATTGACAGCGCTGTTCTACAATCTGCAAACACAGTGACTGAATCTAAAATACGTGCTGAGGCAGCAGGAGCCTGAGAAAGAACGATTCTGCTTTTGCTCATGGCTAGAGCCTCTAGAAAGTGCTACCTTGGCACTTCCGATCTTCTCTGTAGAAAGCACTAGCTCCTGGAAAATGCACCAGGGAAAGCCGCACTTAAGTATGTTACAGACCCGCCTATACACCTGTTTTGACAGTTTTGAACTACTAGTACGAAATACCAAAACTATACCCAATACAAAATAATCCTACTAGTACTTCGTACTATTATTTTGTATTGGGTATAGTTTTGGTGAATTGCATCCACAAAAGACAACAAACTAGAACAGCTGTGGAGAAGGGCTATTGTGTTTCTTTAGTTTACGAGCTGCTACTTTAGTCTACAAAAAGGAAGGCTAAGCGTGCCTATGGTTTTAGATCTGCGTGGGGAATAAAAGATTAAGTGAACAACATTAAAGCATGCTGTTGATAACAGTGTACATGAGAGAAATAAGGCCAGTGTAAGAGAGAAACACAGCCCTTTTATAATTAATATATTTGGTGACCAAATGTGGAAATGCAGAAAGTCAGTACTTGCGTACTAAGACCTACCTGAGGATCATTGGTTGATAGATTGTACCAAATAATAGAAGCCCAGGCGTTGGGTAGTTGGCTGACGTTGGAAATCATCACCACAGGCAAAGAGCTGGTCTGGTGGAAAGAACAAACGCAGTATGTAAATGCTGCTATGGAAAGTGCTAGTGCTGGGTTATGCTTTGTTTTCTTTTAGCATCTTCTTTATTTTTTGTTCCTCCGCCCCTCAAAATACTGTTTTTTAGTTTGCAGAGCAGGACGTGGTTTAGATGTGGACTTGGCCGTGTTGGGTTAATGGCTGGACCTGATGATCTTAAAGGTCTTTTCCAACCAAAATGATTCTATGACAAAGGTATGGGCAGCCAGAAGAGTGATCTGTGGCAGCCCTTACCACTACAAGAGGTCCTGAAGGTCCATTTTAGGCACACAGGGATGTCCTCAGCCTATAACTTGCAGTTGGTATCATAGACTTTCTCTAAGGCATTAACTTAAAAAATGTGTAACGGAGGGATGTGCCTGCCAGTACATGTGGATATTGTGACTGGATTTTGTCACTGACTCAAATGGAACCCACAGTCTTTGCTCGGTAAGATGTATTACCTTTGCATAGCGTAACCAAATTACCACGAGAGCCAGTATTTGAGCTTCCGAGGGGTTAAAAATGTTGCTGTGAATCTGTGCATACTACTTTCTGTCCTGAAGTTCTGAGGGACCTGTGGTCTGGCCCCACAGGGCTGTTCTCATCTAAGGTGCTGGAAAACGCTTTTTATATACTCACTTCCAGATTGATGGTCAGTCCGTAGAGGCAGACCTGCGTTTCGAAGCTGATGGAGTGCAGCTCCTCGGTCACCATGTGCGGGCCCTGCAGGAGTAAGGAGGTTGGAAAACTGGGAGAGCACAGGTGGCATTTGGTACTGGTTCAGTGATCCCACTGCTCAGATTACACAATTTGGCAAGAAAAAACATATCCAACATATAAGTAAAGCAGGACAAGAAGTAAATTGTCAGCTTGTTAAATGCTGACATGAAATTAGTCCAGAACTGGTGTTTTTTCCTGATTAATCTAAAAATCCCCTTGACACTGTTAAAGCAACACTCTTAACTTTTGCTTTTAATTTGTTTAAAACGTTGCTTTTAAGCAGTGTTGTGCACAATAATTTAAGATTAGTTTTTGTGTCTGATAAAGATGATTTCCTACTTTTCCTAAAGCTTCTTCCCTGACTGATGATTCCAATTTAAACAGAGATGTTAAACTTCAAGGAGAAACAAAACAGAAACAAAAAGCCATGGCTTTAATGATGAGTAGAACCCCATTTTACAACAGGTTTGTTATGAGTATCCTTAGATGCTACTAATTGAAGGAGTAGAGACCTAAATCATTAATCAAAAGTAAATCTGATATTAAAAAAAACCAAAACAAACCAAGTTTTTTTGACAGACAAAAAAAGAAAAAAAAAAATCTGTTTGTCATGGTTGAATAAAGTTTGCAGTACAAGCGTTTTGTGTTGATTACAAACTAGTACAGCTCTGTAAAGATCTGAATCTCTGTTCCTTGGGGAAACAGATCTTTTGAAATACATTTCCATCCCCAGAAGTCAAAGCATAAAAATCTGTTTGTCCTTTTCCTATTTATTTTTGTCTGTCACATATTTGTTTTGTCAGATTTTCTAAAAGAGAAACAAAAAAATCCTAAATCAAAATGTTTCCATTTATTGAAATACTGCGTTTTCAGTCCATGTGAAATAAAATTACTCCTTGGGGAAATGCCTCGTACAGGACGCTGCCACAGAGGCTGGTTGTATAAATGAGAGGTTGAGACTGCAGGAGATCCTCAGGCATCTGAATAATAAATCTGCCTTGATAAACGGAAAATCCAGCTTAGACCTGAAGGCTTTTACATGAAATATTCAACCATCAAATGAGCTCAAGTGTTTTAATACAGGTAGAATCAACCTATATTGCTCAAAGTTGAAAAGGCTTGATAAAACTTTCCTTCCCCCTCCTGCCTTGTTATGATTTTGCAAAAACTTGATTTTTTTGTTATGGAAAAATCATCTAGGCAAAAAGGCATATCTGCATGAAAGGACAAATGTCAAAGACCAAGAGTTTTCACTTCTTTTTTTTATTAATGAGTCCAGTGATACTAAAACAAGTGCACTCTCAGTTTACTGATCATCCTGTAAGCAAACCAAGTTTTTTAATTATTATAGTCACTGTTAATCAAAAAACTTGTTCACGCTAATGATGATTTCAGACTGTGACTTGACCAAGGAGAAGCTGTTTGAGGAAACCAGTTATCAGTGAACTGTGTCACAGCTCAGCCATCTTAATTCTCCTCAGCCCTATATATATATATATATATGTATATATATGTATATATATGTATGTATATATATATGTATATATATGTATGTATATATATATATAGTTATAAAAGCCCTATGTGGGAGAGTGGGAGTAAACTGCTACCAAAAGTAGAGCACCAACATTTTTCCACCTACATTTTTGGCTTCGCTTGTCTTGATGCAAATGACTTTAAGTAGCAAAGTAGCTGAGAGGCGAGCCCAGAGTTTCAGTCTTGCTAACCGGGTTGTGGGTTATTCTGTTCAGAAACGCCGTTTGAGGCCTTCACAAGTACCTTCTGGGGGAGGTTTTCGGTGAAAATTCTCCGTGCTGATCATCGCACCTTAAAGACTGCTGGTAATAACTTTTGTGCTTGTAGAACTACACTTATTTGGACCGTGATGTCAGTGATTTTGGTTTTTTTTATTTAAAAAAAAAAAAAATTTAAACTCGTCAATACAACGTTACCCTCAGCACTTCTACTGTGCAAAAAACTTACACGGCTGTAGAGACACCTTACTCTAGTGCAGGCAACTTCACCTCCTAGGTCAGTAGATACATTCACAGAAGCATCTTATTATTTCAATGACCTTGGGAGACACTGGTGGCCCTGTCCTGGTGGCCTCGGCCAAGGCTGAATCCTTGACCACAAGCTGATAATGCTGATTTCTGTTCTCCGCAAAGCAAGAACATATGGATTTTAAACTCCTCTGACAGGAAGTTCATGTGTGTCTCTGAAATCTGGGTGCTGCAAATACCTGCTGGTTTGTGAGGGTGAATATGTCCCCACATCTTGTCACCACCAGAGGGGAACCTACCACCGGGTTTGGATGAGTACTGGTGAACTAAGCACACTGGTCCTGCTTGAGGCAAGCAAACTTTTTTGCTGCAAATATGATTATACCCTTACTTCAGCTCTAAACTTGGCAACAGGATATATATTCAAAGGACAGTTCCTATAGGAGAAATAGTTTCAGCAAAAAACTCAAAAAGCTTGTTTTTTTTCAAAATGTAAACGACCGAAAAGGCAGCCTTCAAGAGGAATTGCATACATTCATATTATTACTTCCTACTTTCTACTGTAACTTTTTAAATACACATATTTAAGGTATGTAATTAAAACTTATATGAGTAGTTCTGAAAAGTTCTCATTATACTATCATATGATAAATGGGTCCTATACTTACTATAGGAATAATGTATATTTCAAAATCTAACAACATAGGGTTTGCCCTTGGATTTAAAGAAAATCCAATCTGAAATAATTGAGAGAGTAATCAAAAATAACATGTAAAATAAAAGCACAAACCTCATTTCCTTTGCTTCCAGCACTTGATTTCATTTCTTTGGGCTGCTGTAAAAAGCAAAAAGATATTTATGTGCCAAAGAAACTATAGACGGAAGTACATGTAAAGAACCTCATTTGTAACCCCGATGTGCTTCATATAATAAGGTTTAATTTACAATATACAAATACGCTGTAATTAAGGCTCTGACAATATGCCTTGAGAAGTCTATTCAGTGAATAATCTCTTGATATTTTTAAAATATTTTTCTTTTTAAGTTAATATAATGAAGTGTTAATTAGGGTGCTTGTGAAGTGTGTAATATAAAAAAAAAGAACTGAAGACTGTCAATCTCCATTTCCTTTTGCAAGACTACACCGGGGCACTGCATCTGTGGTTAAGTCAAAAAAACCCCACCATATTTCCTCTAGACAATCGTAGTGGTGTTTTGTGGTGGTGTGTATTTGTTTGGTTTGTTTGTGTGTGTGTGTTTGGTTTTCTTCTTTTTAACAGAACTCCAAGCTGTAATTCAGCATGATTAGTCTTTTCCTTTTATGGCATTAATTAGGATTTGCTTTGCCATTTCTGTGAAAATATATAGTCTTATTTTATGGAAGGGATAAGTATGGAATGGGATAAAGAGGTTAAACTTTCTGTATGAGGAAAATGAGTGTAGGCTTGACAGTAATGTGGTTCTCCCTGCATAGTTTTTAAAGAATCTTTCATTCCTTTGCCAGAGGCGTCCAAGGCAAAAGCAGTCAAACTTACCAAATGTCGAAATTCTACTGACAGGCTTCCGTTTGCAGACTCATCCATGTTCATCGCTTTCACGTGTGTTCCGCACAGAACAAATCTGCGATTACTATGGAGGACATTACACTTACGCACTCAAATAATAATGTACTGGATAATTTAAAAAACACGATATTTTATTTTCTTACCTTACAGTTGAAACGTTCCTAAAATAGAAGAGGGGAAGGAACAGATTGTGAGTCAGTGAATGTGTAAGTCATAACTTGTACTGAGAAACATATCCCCAGAGAGTAGATTTTACCTTGTCAAAGTTAATTTGGATTACTAATACAACTGCAGTTTTTAAACTAAAGAAAACTGGATAGCACGCAGCTTTGGAGAGAAAGAGTCCTGGTTCCTCTCCTGGTGTTTTCCATCCTTCTTTTGGGCCAACACCCATGTCTGTGTGCTCAAGGTGGTTTTTTAGGGTCCTGCAGAAGGTGGCTGGGACCTGGGGATGGTGGGTGGTGAGGACTTGGGTCACCTTTGCTGATTTTTGAAATCAGACCTTGACAGCAAGTCTTCTGTGTTGTGTTTTATTGTGCTAGGGTGCCCTGAGCTATCTGTAACCAAGCTGGCTCTACAGTGCTGGGTATTGCTCAAAATACAGCTTTATTTATATTTTTTGTGTGATGCAACTTTTTCAGACTGACAAATTCTATTTAGCCTTGAAGCAAATCTCAGACTTCTTGCCTCCAATTTGAAAAGGTCAATTAGACATAGCAGGTTTTTTTTTTTAAGAAAACACAAAGAAATCGNAAAAAAAAAAAAAAAAAAAAAAAAAAAAAGACACAAGCATTACCCTGATATTTTAACTTTTTTTTTTTTTGAGCAACTTCTAAATCAGATAGGGTAGCAATTAGAAAAACTTGTGTCTCTGTAGGGAGAGAGCGAATATCCTCCCTTTAAAGTTTTCTTACTTGTCAATAGTTGCTTTCACTCTGATCTGGTAGTTCAGCTCCGGCAATTTAATCAGCAACCTTCAAAACAGAAAATGGACAAGTGAATATCAACAGAACAAACTTCTTACTAGAAAATATTAGAGAGCAGTAGCTCCACATTAAAGTATCTGAAATTATTACAGTCTGAAAGCAGATTGGGCATTTAGGATTATGAAGGAGTTTCTATCAGATTCCCTTTCCTTACCTTAATTTAACAGTGAACTGTATTAACGTTTTAAGAACCATTGGCCTCTGGGGGTGTGTTGGCATACAGGGCTGCCTTTCCACCACAAATGAACTGTGTGAAAAGAAGTGAAACAAATAGATTGTTAGGAGTATTCATAAACAAACAGCTGTATAAAGGAGAAAAAAAAATGCTGGTATCTCTCAGAGACCCATTTCTGTACAGCTGCTGAAGTGGGAGATATATGTTCCAATTCTCAGTTCTCAGCATGATCCAGTGGTCTAACAGTTGAATTGTTCCCGTAAGAAATGGATATTTGGAATAAATTAAAAGTCAAACCAAAACAAATTCCATAGTCCTAAAATATCAGGCTAATAAAAGTCTGGAAGACTGAGACTTTTATCAGAACCGTAAAAGAGAGTATGAAAATACACTGAGCCGAGCCTGGTTCCAATGAAATTAAACCTTTTTTTGGTTTTTTTTTTTTTTTGTTTTAATTAAAAAAATTGACCTTGTTTTGCTTTCAAATAGTCACTCATGGTATATCTCTAGTATAGCCAGTACGAAAGGCACAAGGAATGATGGTAATATTTTATATATTAATAGAAAGGTGAATTGGGCTGGGGAGAAAGAATGGGGAAAGAGGAAAGACAAGGAACAAATTAGCACCTGCCACTCAATATATATATTTTTTATTTTTATGTATTTTTTTTTTTAAACAATGTGGTCTCATCGTTGCCAATAAATTAGTGTCGGTAAATTATGTATGTGGACAATGGCTTACGCACTTGCGGAAAAGGTTGTAGAGCAGAAAGTTGACTTTTTCCAGCAGCTGAGGTCTCTGCACTGGGATAGGGTCCCCATCATACGTCAGTCGGGTCAACAGTTCGTCCAGTTTTTCCAGTTGCCTTCTAACTTGAAAGAGACTCTCTGCCAACAGTGTAAAGCTGCAGCAAGACAAAAACATTAGTTTGCGATCTTTGAAGTAAGTCATTTCTTAGAAAATAATGGCTCCTCAGGTTCCTGCTTAGGGACATCAGAATTGGGACTGATTGGTACTTTCTAGCTTTATCCAAACTCACCTCCGTCCATTTTTTGTTTATAGGAGTATAAAAATATATCAGGCAAATTACCCCCTTTATTTTCAAAGATAAATATTTACGCAGCAGGCCTCATCAACGGCAATGCAGCACCAGCTCTGATAATTTGGAAGAAATATACATACGTGGTCCTGATGTTTTTACATGCAGGGCACTTGTGTCACTTTTAATTCTTTCCTACAGTGCAGTAGTTTTGCAAAATGTGCTCTTTAAAAGGATAATATTTATATACAGTAAGCAACTTACCAAGACTGAAGAAGTGTAAAAACAGAAAGGAAAATAAAATCCAGGCACACTTGCTAACAGTCTAATAGGGGGTGTGTGTATAAAATGACATTTTTGAAGCTATTTTTAACATCTTAATTGGAAAAAAAAGAAAAATCAGTGAAAAAAAAGAGAAAAAAATGGGGGGAGGGCAGCAAAAAAATACTTTTTTTTTTTTCTTCAAACCTGAAAGGGTTCTTGATTGTCTTCCTTCCTTTTTCCTTCTTATTCTTTATGTTTTCCAGAAGATGAGTTTGGGAGAGAAATAACCAGGACATTGACATTCTCTAGCTGCATTCTCTTTTAAAATACAATGCCATTTTCTTTATTTGCAATCACTTTTAGAGTTGCCACCACAAAGACTCCTGCCGTTCAATTCCTGCCTAGTTTGAAGTCTGGAGGAGGTGCTGTACCTCGTGAGTCGAAGCATAAAGCGTCTATACCCGGCTGCTGCCGAGACCAAACTCCCCCTGTCCTTGGTGAAAAAGTCAGTTCTTACAAAACTCCCGAGAGGGTACTTATCATCTATCTGGAACAACGGCCAAAGCAAAACGCGAGTGACTGCCGTGGCTCAGGCTCAGCAGCTGTTATTGATTACTCTGAATTATTATTCTGAATAGCAAATATTGTCCACCAGAGCAGATTTGTTGTTGTTATTTACTTGCTTAGCTGCTAAATGAGTCTGCCGCTGTGGCAAGGCAGCGGATCTACAGGAATGCTCGTTCTGCGTGCAGCAAACTTCCTGTGGTTTTGGGTGGAAACGCGAGCGCGGGGCAGGGTTTTACCAGTTCTGGAGCTGATCGAGGCCGCCGTGGAGCGGACCCCCGATGCAGGCGATCTGCTGCCGCCTCTTCCAGTCCAGCAGCTCCTCGGTCAGCATGTTGCTCATCAGCACGTCGATCTCGTGAATCACGCGCCCTATTTTGCTGAGCACCTCCTGCCAAATGGGAAAGGTGTCGCGCGATTCGGCAGTTAGCGTGAAGCGCTGGTTACGCTTCTTTCAATTACTTTGAAACTAACTGTATTTACTCCCCACGGCTTTATTCTCTTTAATTCAGAGGTGACTGGATTCATCGCCCATGCTATTTGATAATTAATCCTGAATCTCTATGAGCTCTTCCTCAGTAAAACTCCTTTTTTTGGGGGGGTGGAAAGGAGTATTGTTGCATTCTTTGTGGGCCTAACACCTCCAAGAAGTTAATGTTTACAAATACTGCTAAGGTCAAAAAGTTCTCCTTTTGTTTTGTATCATATCCAGTGCACTGTTTTGTTTTGGGTTTTGTTTTGTTTCTGGTTGTGTGTTGTGTTTTTTTTTTTTTCTGCTTGCTCGTATCTGTAAAAAGCACATGGACTCAAACAAATAGCCTAAATGTACTGTTATCTGTGCCAGCAAAGAAGTGGTCAGGGGAATATTTGTCGTATTTGCAGGTCTTGGTTACTGAGCAAAGCAAAGTATAATTTGGGGGGTTGGTGTTTTTTGTTGTTGTTTTGTTTTATCTTTTTTTTTTTTTAATTGTTTTCATTTTTTTTTCTGTGATTAGATTACATATACTTTGAATACCTGTTGTTTACTTTAAAAGGAATAATTGACAACTAAGTTATCCATTTAGCACGATACAGAAGAGGTTCCACGAGTTGACACCCCCACCTCCTTTCTAAGGCGTGCAGACCCTTATCCTTGATTGACCCATTGCTTAATTGCCAATTTCTTAACTGCTACTCAAAATCACCTCCACCCACTCAAAACTTTTTGTGGATTTGTACCTCCTATGTTATTTGTCTGCTCTTCTGAGAGGAGAATTTTAAAAAGCACGCGTATGCATTTGGGTATTTGGCGTGGGAACAAGGGGAGAAAGCAAACAAACCACAAACGACAGAATGCGCCACTGACCTTTCTCTTGTAGTCTAAAGTGTTGAGCATCGCCTGCAAGGCCAACATTTCCTGCTTAATGAGGGCACTGTTTTTGTCGCTCTGCTCTGCAGGGGGATGAAAAAAAAAATCAGTATAAAGGCGTGTGGGTGCTTATAAGGGGAAGAGGGGAAAAAACCACCACCAGACCACGGCGTGAAGTAGCGAAAGAATTGATTACAGGCATCAGTAGATTACGTAATAGTGTGTTTTGTTTGAATGGACTAACTTTAGTACAAGTTTAAGATAAGGTCTTACTACTCCACTCTTTAGATGTGTATGTGGAACAGGAGAAGGTAGAAAACATAAGGATGATGCCTAGAAATCTAGAAATTTCTTATTCTTCTGCATGCTCGGGTGTATTATGTACATGTGGCGTGGAGCGATGATTGATCTGTGCACCACTGCAACGTGCTCGTGTGGTGTCAGCAGTTAGGACTAAAGCTCTTCGGGCTCCATGTCTGGCTGAGAGAATGGAGGTTGGGCATTTGAAACAGAGATAAAAGCGTTCATCGCCATGGGGATCTCAGCAGCCAGGAGTATTGGGTATATCCCCCTCCCCATAACTTTTTTCCTTCTCTGGATCATGCATTAGTTTCAAGTTTCCCCAAGCTTGCCCCATGCTCATTATTGCCCCTTTTGCTCTTCTTGCATCTTTCATGCTACCTTCAGAAAAGAAACTGGTGCCGACTGTGTCTCTGCTAAGCTCTGGATTGACACCTGCCCGTTACATTTGGGTGGATGTTTCGATAACCAATTGCTCGTGCACATTTAAGGTACTGCAGGCTGGCTGTGCTGGTTTAGAGCATTTGTTGACATAGTGAAATTTGAAGCCCTGTTTTTTTAGATAAGCATCTAAAATAAAAATAAGCATTTTATTTTGCAAGTGGGGCAGGTTGCAGTCATCTTGTGCGGTCAGTAATTATGACCGGCCTGATGACTAATGAGTCATTAAACCATGGCAACTTGACCTCTTCCAGCCATATATCCAGCCTTAAACATATTGACTTGTTAAAGAACTTGGATGTTTTAAGCCCAATATCTTTGCTTGTTCGAAGGGAGATAATATGAAGATATTTGGATGACACATGTAGACCTCAGTTTCTTTTCTGAAAGAGATCCTGCCAGGGCTGTTGCCGAGTGCAGATCTCAACCATCGCAGGCTGGTCAAACATGCATTGAGTGCTTACCAGCTGGTTATCACCACTGCGGTCAAAAAAAGAACAGAAAGCCAAGTTAGAGGCTAAAAAAATCACTTCTGAACAACTCTACTCTGGGAAATAAGAGGCTCCTCTACGTCCTGCCAAGGAAGGGCCATGTCCAAGGCAAATAAATTGAAAAACAGGTTATTTAAATTAAGAAAACTACTACTTTTCAGGCTATTATGCAACTTACCTACAGAAAATTACTATACTTGCTCAACAAGATCCTATTAACCCTCTTAACCCCAAAAGTAATTGTGGTCCAAGACTAGATATAAACTAAAAATCTGGTTTTTATGTTTACATATATTATCTGAGGTAATGCTCAAAAAACCCCTGATGCTGGGGTCTCTCTCTGGAATCAGCCATTTCCTAGAGAATCTAAAAAGTATTACAAAAACTCTTACCTAAGCTTTGTATTGTTTTATACCTGAAGTCAAATTCCTCTTGCAAGTCTTCCAAGTATTTGACATCTTGATCAGTCATCTTTCCCAGGGAAAAGAAAGTAAAATTATTTGGGTATTCACCGTGACGTAAAAAGGAGTTTGTTTTGTGAGGGACAAATGCATAATGTAGTATTTTCCTTTCCTATAAACTGAAAATCTCTAAACAGTTTTAGGAGGTCTGGTTTACTAACTTGTAAACTTTTAAAAAGACAATTGAATTAGAAGTGCACATTTATAATTACGTCTTTATTTTACTTGCTCAGAAAGCCAACTATTATCCTCTCTCCCAAAGTCAAACAGTAGTTGATGCAATGACGGACGTACTGGAAAGTAAGAATGATTACATTTTCCCTGAGATAAATTGAAATTAATATGCCAGTAATGTAGTTTTCTTCTTGGGCCTTTAAAGCAGGGCAAATGGCTAATTTTGCATTGACTTAGTGGTAATTGGAATGGGGTGTGCAAAGCCAAGAAAGGTGGAGCCTGAGATGGGAGCAGAGCTCAGAGATTTTATTTAGAGGTTTACTTAAGATTTTGGGTAAAGAAATGAAACATTCTTGCTGCTTTGGCTTTTTGCAAGGGCTTGTTTTCATATGTACTGCAAAAAGTTTAGAAGGTGTTTTCTAGTAACCAAACAATGATAATACAAAAAAAACAGACACATCAAAAGAAGAAAAACAAAACTGTAGGAAATAATCTGTTTTACTTCAAAGGTTTGTTTCATAGGAAACCTTGCTTCTGCCAACAACTCATAAACAATCCTTTTTAGTTCCCTGAGGTATGTGTGTTAAGTGTCTGAAAACACAGCAAAAAACCTCACTTGCTAAATTAGGACACACAGAATTAGCCATTTTGGTTTCCTCTTTATTTTGGAGACTAAAAATTTAAATTATATGTGTAAGATATGAAATTACATACACAAGGAACTGGCTGATTTTTGTGTTCAACTTAATTATCTGCTAAAAAAACCCTGTCTCTAGAAATCGTTCTTATTTTCGCTGTTTTTCCAGGGATGTCTGTGCTTCTCCCCCAGGCAGAAGGAGCAGCATGGTCAGCTGCTGCTGGGTTGCAGCTTTGTTTTTGCTCTGCAACTCTTATGACTTTATACGTAGATAGAGATCTAGTATCACATTCTTCTAAAGCTAGCTTTATCCTTTTAAGGGTTTCATAGCATCACAGAACAGTTTGGGTTGGAAGGGACCTTCCAAGCTCATCCAGTCCAAGCCATGAGCAGGGACATCTTCACCAGACCAGGTTGCTCAGAGCCCCGTCCAGCCTGGCCTGGGATGTCTCCAGGGATGGGGCATCCACCACCTCTCTGGGCAACCTGGGCCAGGCTCTCACCACCCTCAGGGGCAAAAATTTCTTCACCCTGTCCAGCCTGAATCTCCTCTCCTTCAGTTTAAAATCATCACCCCTTGCCCTGTCACAACAGGCCCTGCTAAAAAGTCTGTCCCCATCGTTCTTATAGTCTCCTTTTAAGTATGGAAATGCTGCAATAAGGTCTCTGTGGAACCTTCTATTTTCCAGGCTGAACAACCCCAGCTCTCCCAGCCTGTCCTCATAGGAGGTTTCATCTCTCTAACCCTTCTTCCACACATGGGGAGACACTGATGAGAGAACACCACTAGGACCTCTGTCCAGTATACCAGAGGTGTTGCTCCTGAGTGGCCCAGGGACTTCTGCACTGAGGCTGCTGCAAAGCTGAAAGGCCACAAATAATCTGAATTCTTATCTGGCCTTAAACTGAATGGGCAGGTATTCAAGGTCTGAGCTTTCAAGGTTTGGCTCTGCCCTGTATAGGAATCTCCTGGAGAATCGTTAGCATCAGCTCCCAATGTTCTTCTCCCCTCGCGTCTTCAAAACATGTAATTATGTCAGGTGGCTTTCAGTTTTACAACAGTCTTGGTATGTGACTTGGAGGTCCCAAATGGTAGCTACTGCTGGCCCAACTAAAAGAGGTAAAGTTACAGGAATACATCTACTGAACCCCACATCTTTTTTAGAGACAGTAGGTATGTTCTTCTTGCACTTGGTGGTCTACATAGGGATGAGTGCGATAACTTTAAAATAGGGAGCTCTCACACTGAACCCAGAGCAGCTGTGAAAACCTGAGCATGCAGGTATGTCCTGAGTAGCTGGTCTGGACCGAGGTCCTCAGAAGAATGCAAAATGGTTGGTGCAGCTTGTCATCCAAACTATTTGTGCAACCCAGCTTAAAGATAGTTCAGGAATGCATGAAAATCATGGCTGCATAAACAGCAAACAGGACAAAAAAAATACCTGAGCGCTGTTCTTGATGGCTGACACTTTGTGTTCGACGTTCCGTTGTCGTTCCGAAACCACGGAGTTCTGCAGAGACTTCTCCAGTGGCCCCTGGAACACATGGAGCAGATAATGGGGAGATGAGGAATAATGAGTGATTGTAACTGTACGGCGAGTTCCTGCATAGGGAGGGGATTCAGAAACTGGTCCTCAACCAGCTGAAGACTGGTGCAAACAGACAAAACTCCTTAGTTCCACAGATTTGAAAAACATGCTGCTTTAACTTTGAAATCCAGGTGAAAGGGTGTGGGTATACTGCAAACATTAAACATCTAGTAAATTCAAGAAACTGAAAGATACATTATTAGATTTCTGAAAAAGACCCATGTCACAATGCTCATATAGGAACATGTATTATATCCCCCGGTGATTAAAAAGAACACATTTGCCTTAAAAATTCTGTCTGGGTTCTAACCACGTAACAATTTCCCCAAAATAAGTTTTATATGTAATTTTAAAGTTTATTTCTTCAAAAGTGAAAACTATCAATGCCTTTGTACCATATCAGAAGGAATGTCTTTTGCACGGCATAATTAATATGAATTGATGCATTGCGTAATTTAAAATGTATTTGCAAAGAATAATCTTTTTCAAGCCTTTCCCACAGATTAAAGTCTTTGAAGATTAGCTGTGACACTTATAGCCATGTTTGTGGCTATAGAGCCACTAAAGAAGTACAAACATGAGTTGAAAGGGCACAATTTGGCAACTCCTTGTGCACACAAATCACTCCGGTGGAATGAGAGGACGGGATTTGGCCCTCAAAGCACGTGAGCAGATTAACAAAATATAATTCATTACCTGTACAGGCATGCTAGCTGCAGCCAATATCCTTCGTTCTTCTCTTAAACAGTTGGAGATGATTACTGCTATATGCATGGGATTACCATGATATTTGCCCTGCAAGCATAAGGAAATACAACTTTTAAAGATTCGGAATTCAGGGTGTCCCTCTGGCAATCACAACGTGTTTTGGTGTCTGTGAGCAGCAGCGTGAAGAGACTCCTGTACTGCTCTTGCCCTTTCTTAGTGCGGGTTCAGCCTGGCCGTGCAGCAGCAGTTTGTGCCGTTCTCATAAAATATTCTTAACAAGGTTTCGCAGAGATTATAAAGATGCAACTCGGATATATAAATGATTTGGAGATCAAACTGCTCTGCTGCTAACACAGCTGTTTTGAAAGGGCTTTCCTGTCAGCCTGTTCTGTGCACGATTTTATCATGTCTTCCATTTTCAGCAGCATGTAGCACTTCTGCCAACAAAAAATTGGTTAGTGTATCAATACGGTAATGATGCAAGCAGAAAAGCCTCCCCAGCATAAAGCACAAGACCTAAATTTTAATGTCTATGAATATTTCTTATCCTTCAATAACTGTTGTGCCTAAGGTGAAGGAAGAAGCAGCTCTTGCCCCAAGCCAAAGAACAAAAAAAGTCTCTATTTTTACACCACCATAAGCAAGGTGCAGAATTGCTGATGTGTGACTGAGGACTGGGCACAATTTGAACAAATATTGATTTGTGCTGTATTTATCAAATTGGAATGACTGAAGGCTCTTGAGCAGCATCTTTCACAGTGATGTATTTGTTCAGTGTTCCTCAATATCCTTCATGCCCTTTGTTTGGTAGTCACATATCATTCATTTATTCAGTGCTCATACAGTTTTCAGCCACTTGTTAGAATTAATCCAGTTAATTTTATTTTTCCTGTACGGTTTCCACTTTTGGACATTTTCTATTTTTCCCTCTTTCTGATTAGTTTTTATTCTCGTCATATTTTGCTGCCACTCGGAACTTCATTTATTCTTGCTTTCTCTGAATGCGACAATAAGTTTATGCATACTTAAATCTATGATCTATTTTCCTTTGATATCTCATACCAACTGTTGTATTGGAAACAAGGGTGTGAACACATCTGATAGAAATGTGAACACGCTGCTTCTATATTCCAGCTATTACTATGACAGTTATGAACTAGACTGATTTTAGGAGTTTCTCTGGAAAAAAGAAGTGGTAAGGCTACCCTAGGACACACTGTCTCTGATGAAACACTCAGCACTCCCTGTATTTGTGTAGCATCAGGATGTAACTTTGGGAAGGGAATGTGGGAAATCTGTGACTAGAGTAAACCGACCGATGTGCATATTAATTCCTCAGTTAACGTCTGTTAATTTCTGCTTGTTGCTGTTATTTTTTTTTTCCAGTAAAACAAGGTCCCACCTTCCACATAGATGCTGATATAACAAGGTCCATACCACACCTTGGTGGCTACAGGCTCTTTGAAACTACAAAGCCCAAGGAGTGTTTAGTCCTGGCTTACCACTGCCCAACAAAACTGGAGCACTCTAAGGTTTGATGGTTGCCTTTTGTCTTTGCCCTGTGCCAAAAAGGAGTCAAACAAAAGCTATTTAACAAACTCAAGAAGAAAGAAAAATCCCTTCTTGGAGCTGGAAAATGCATTTATGTAGAAGAGGCACTTCTTCTGACAGTGGGATGGTTTAAAATCCCCCAGAGAAAATGCCAGGTATTGGGGACTTTCCTAGCATTTCTAGATACTATTCACATGCAAAACTTTAAAAGCTCTTTCTCTCTATCATTTTCTTTGTTTCATTAAGAGAAAACCATCCGAATCAAGAGATGAAGTGGAAATTCACTTTTTTGTTTTTTTCCCTCCTTTCTTCTCTAACTCGTAAAGCTCTAGTCATAAGCTGTGCCTGTAGTGATTCCTGTACTTGGGCCTGTCTGGTGCTTGCTCAACTCCGTTTGAACAGACACCGAGGAAGTTGATGGAGAAACTGCCACCCACCTTCCTGACAACAGCTGGAATAACGATGGATCTGCAGAGGTAATTTGACTTCAGAATGTGCCACCCCATATTCCCTTATTACCTGTCTACTGCCAGTTCTTCCTGCCCTGCACTTCCAGTTTGTTGAGGACAGAATTTGCTCAAGATGACCTTGGCTTTTGAATGACTAACTGAAAATTATTTCCCATCGTTGAGACAGGGGAATTATTATTATGCTTGAGACAGGGGAATTCTTACTTAGTGTGACATGAGCATCGACAGCCAGGAAAGGAGGAAGGGTGTGGATTCTGTAGTTATGCAAAACTGCTTTATTAAGTTTAGATAGAGAAAACTTACAATCGTCTTTTGATAAATACTAACAAAGAGGAATTGAGGATTCACTTTTCACCTGAAGTTTCAAATCAAAACATTAGTCTTATCTGCTAATATTACTGTAATTTGGTTGTTCTTAGAAATTTTCTTTCTCCTCCCTTCTGTTTTGATGAGGACTTCCATGTCATGATTTATAACAAACAATAAATGATCCTATTTGGACTGTTGTCTTCTCAACAACTACCAGCATGATGCTAAATTTAAGCAAATGGGGGAAATTAAACTTTCATTCTGAACAGGTGAAAATTTTCTCTGAATGCTGATGACATTTCCTCAGGAGAAGACTTTCCTACCACCACCCAGCATGTGCTGTGGCTGCTCCAGACGCAGCTGTTGTGATAGTATCTTACTAGATCATGGAGAAAAACGAAGCATTTCTGCAAAAAAAAAACCCAACAATTTACACATTACAGTGTGGAGGGTTTAGACCCTTTAGGCAAATTTTAAAACAGCTTGAAATATTTGGGGTATGTTAAGATGCATGAAACAGTGGCTGGGAAATGCAACATTTGATTCTCTAAGTTGTGAGATCATGGAAAAACTTTAAAATACATATCATGACACTAAAACACACGTGCTTTTTAAAAAGAACACTAAAAAACTGTCAGTTTTAGTATCCGAAATGTACTGTTTTTCCTGAGATTAAGAAATTTAGAAGAGAGATTCATTCTCTTACTCTTCTTTTCTTCCAATTTTTTAAAGTTTCCAAAATGTAGCTTATTTTCCTGTGGGCAGCTCCACCAAGTGGATTGCTTTTAACCACAAGAATATTGCCCAGCTTTCTTTTCATGTGTCAAAGGTCTCCACATACTGCGCACATCTATAAATGAATACTATATAGGTACTACTTGAGCATCCTGAGTCTGTTTTTGGTGATTAAAGTAGAGGATTCGGAATTAATTGCTGTTGATATCTACTTGTAATGTGGAAGGATGTGCAGTGCAACCTTTAGAAAGTCAGTCAGGGGTTTACCTGGTTATCTCCCAGACTTGAGTAAGTTTTAGTGCTTTCTAATTCTGAAAAAAGTGCTTCAGAATTTCATTGGGTTTTCCCCACTTTTTTTTTTTTTTTTAATTTTTTAACTATCGTAAACATCAGCTGTATTTTTTCTTGGTTCTGCTAAAAAAGCCCTGCTTGAGCCTTTTAATTGTATACAATAAGAGCTTTACTGGAGGCATGGAACTGTTAACTAGTATGACTGTTGATGTATTTGTTGAAGTTGAATGAATATTTAAAGAAGCTGACGGAAAGGAGGTGCGACATGGAGAGATAGGAAACAGGGTTACCAGTCAAGCAAAAATACATTTCCTTCCCTGTTGCTCACTTGTGATATGCTTATTTTACTAAGTGTGATATTCAGCATCTTTCTAGATAAGCTGATCTTTCAACTTTCATGTTAAAAAACAACAGGGAGGAAGAAAACCTTTCGTCGAACATTTTATTTTTGAAAGAAAAACAACTTTGTTATAGTTGTGTATCTCAAAGAAATGTGTGGGTGGGAAGGCATAACCATACACGCATTTCCCGTTTTCACCTTCAAGTATGGCAAATGGCATTTTTGCCTTGATTCGTTTTCTACTTTTGTTTATGCATCCAGACAGAAAATCTAATAAAGTCAGCACTAGAATAGAGAGAAAGAGTCAGTCCTTGTGATACCCTGATATAGGTAAAGTGGTTGGGACTTTTTTGAAAGCCTGTATTTAAATAGGTGGCATTCTTACTGAAAACATCTTTCTTCTAATAGAGAAGTGGCTCTGTTTTATCTGGGTCCTTTAGAGGAAGTACCTGTGACACTATCTATTTAGACTGCTCGTTAGACTTTTATTTTTAGATTTCCCCTTCCCCCTCTCAAAATACACGAGAGAAATTTAAGGCTACCTCATTGTTCTAGATAATGACATGTGGGACATCCTAAGACATATGTCTGCAATGTTGTAGTTTTGCTTTTCTCTTTTTGTGTTTTGCATAACTTCCAAAAGAATGTACTTGGGGGATGAGGGGGGATGGCATGTGTAAGTAAATTGCAACAGGCAAGGCTGTAAAGACACCATGAATAAGCTGTGAAGACAGAGATCTTTTATTTCCATCCCCCAGTTTGCCCCAAATTCCACTGCTGAGTCTCTCCCAATGGACACTAAAAGTAGTCAAGGAACAGCAGATTGCTCAGCAGATAGAGTGAGATACAGCTACAGAAAATATATGGCTGCAGATCTCATCATCGGACTTATTATTTAAATGAGATTGTTTTCAGAATAAATAAAAGTACAGTATTCCCCATGAAAAAAGGTAAAGCAGCAGAGGGGAGAGACTTATTTTTTATTATTATTTTTTTTTTATAGTTCGTCTTCTGGACACAAAGACCTGAGAATTCTTAACTAATCTCTCAGGCAGATGTTTGGCTGCAACTGGACCCTTAATACTCCAGAATGAACAAAGTCCACAAGAGGTTGGTTTGTTGCTTTTTTTTTTTTTAGCTTCTGTTTGTGAGCTCTTTTATTCCGTCTACAAAACAAAACTGAAATGTTTATAATTTCTTAGTTACATTCTTCAAATAACAACTAGGAAGTTAAAATATTTTACTTCCAATAAGTAACATTTTTTTCAGTCTTGTGTTAAGCATTTTTAAAAATCTGTGTTAGTGATCACTCGCTGGTGACGGCACATCAGCTAACGCAGCTGCTTTAGCACAGACTTCTGTGTGGGGTTCCCCATTCGTAAGCACCTTTAATGGTGGAACTGGAAAACTCACTGGGTTCAAGGTGCTAATATGAAAAACCAAGCCGTATTTTATTACACAGCAGGATGTTTTGTTGCCTTTTTTTTGATCTGGCAGGTTATATGAGTGCAAAAAAACAGGTAAATAACATTTTAAAATTGATTTTCTGTGGTACAGTAGAAACTTTCTCTATTTTGTTCTATTCTCACCCTGTAAGTTTTAATAGGAAACTGCAAATTAAACATCATCTGCTTCCATTCTTCACAAGTGATTCTCAGCACAGTGCTTATTAGAAATACTTGTGCAGTGCCAACTGGGATGTCCTATTTCTGATCTGATGCTATTTTCTCCATTTTCTTTGTTGCACCAAAATAAACAATCTTAGGATTCCTCACGCACGTACCTTTCTGGTGCAGTGACTTGCGTAAACAGTCACCTGAACTAAAATAAAAAACTTTATATGTTTGCTTTAGTTCTCTTTGGAGAAGCACAAAGACGTTCTGTTTTCATTACAGATGGAAACAGGCTGTGCTGTATAACCGCGAACCCGAAACAGAATCAGGAATGCGCTACTGTTTTACCGTTATAGAAGTAGCATCATGTAAAGTAAGAGGCTATTTGTTTGCGCTACTGAGAAACACTGAATTTTTTTGCATGAAATGCCACGATGTTAATATATGTTGATTAGGCTGACAGAAAGTACTTTTAGATGCTCTTCCAGATCTTTCTGTTAAAAAGTAGGACTGTGGAGGAGGAAGAAATACAACTCAGGTATTATTTCCCAACCTCACAGTCCTTCCAAAAGCTCATTTTACTATAATTGCTTCGTGTGAATTGGCAAATGTGGTGGTTCTGCCTGACCTCTCCTTTGGTAAGCATGGCCCAAGATGTTCGTGGTCTGCACAAAGACCTGCTTCTTCAGGCAGAATCCCTGCTGCCAAGTGGGTAAAGTTCACCGATACCTGAGAATCTGCCATGAGTATTAAATGAATACCATGAACACACATCATTTACAGCAATACAGTATATTAATTAACTCAGGCTTCAATGGCAAATGAGCAGCATAGCACTTCTTCCTATTCCTGAAAGCTATTATTTCACTTTTATAAAGGAAGATTTCTTGTGATCGGATTTGCTCCTGACTACTGTGAACAGTGATGTGACACAGATGTGTGTTGCCATTAATGAGATTGGATTGCTTTCAAAAGTTATCTTGGGACTAGAGCATAAATGAGATGTACAATCATGAGTAGGACAATTCTGGGGATTTCTGCTTTTTCCTGATGTAGCCATGGTGTCCCCATTGCTCCTCAGTTCCTGGGAGCTCACCTGAGCCCACGCACAGCCCAGGCTGCACCCCACGGAGCTGCACCTCGTCTAGCAGGTACCTGCCAAATGCTCCAAATTCCCAGCTTAGAACTGGAGGGGAAGAACATCCCTGACAGAAACATCGTTGCGTTACTCACAGACCCACAGCCTTGGCTCCCCAGGGACACTGCAGCCCGGCTGCTCTCCCCGAACCAAAGGTTTTGGCATGTGAGTCATTTATAAACATTCCTTCTGAAAACTAAGATGTAAATTGTTCACGGGCGGAGGTCGTGTAGACTGTTGCATCTGCGATTTGGTTCCTAGAAGTGATCGGTAGCTCTTCTGAGCTGAACATCTGCCCTTTACGCTTTGTTGTCATGGCAGCAGCAGCACAAACCATCTCCTCATGACTAATCTGCTCTGCTTTTCTCCATCAAGGTTTTAAACAGGAGAAAGAACCATAGACATATTTCCCCCCCTTCTCTCCCCTGCGGCCTCCAAACATTTTCTCTTCTCATCCCTTTCCAGAACCGCTGCTGGGGGCGGCAGGAGATGGACAGAGAATTTAACCTTAGCAAGTACCTGCGCCGTGCTGTCTCCCACCAAAATTCACAGCCACAAAGGCTGCTCTACTGTAAAAATGAATCTTACTCGAGAAGTAAAAGTAATAATAAGGTAAGAAGTAAATCTGAATGATTTTAACCTAAAACACTGACCCTGATTTTAATATAATATCTGCATTTGTACCGGATTCATGTCAGGAAGAAATGCTTCAATGAAAGCAAGAATCAGAGAAGCAAATTACTGAGAGCTAGCAGTAACCTCAGCTGCTTAGTTCAGTTTCTCAGCACTTTTTCAAGTGCTTATAATTTTGTCAAATTGCCTGTTTCGGGTCAATGTTTCTTTTTGCCTCAAGACAATTTTGGAAATGTCAGTGGTCTGAGCAGAAATGCCACATTCTGTAGTTATTTCTCAGTGAGAAATAGGGCTTGTGCCAGGTAGACCTGTCTTCCCACTAAGACTTCTGCTCTTTGCCCTTCCCAACACCTAAAATTGCCCAAATCTTTATATTGCAAGTATGAGGCTGGCAAGTTCTCACTTCTTCCACTGCTTCCACCAATATTTTTGTGGCACAACTAAGATGTTTACATAAAGATGTCTCAGGTGAAGCTCAGAATAAAACATTTTCTCCATTTTATGACAACAAAATGAATCCCAGGGAGATCTTTCAGAAGGGGTGTGCTCAGCTGCGGTGCCAGTAACTCATAGGCATAATTCTCTCTAGGTTGAGTAACAGCACCAGGAATCTTGATCCTAATGAGTCCTTTGCTGTTCAGCAAGCAGTTGCACAATCCATTTGTAAAGTGTACATTGCTTCCACTTCTCCGGCTGTTGTATTTCTTGTTATACATCAGTCCTTCATTTTGCCTCTTTTCAAGAACGCTACAGATTGATTTTAAATGGCTTTTGTGTGCTCTCTAATTTTAATTATTTTATTATTGCTATTGTTATGGTATTTAGGAACCTATACCATAGCTCAACAGACTACTCCACATATTTAGTGATAAACACTGGTTTCCAGCATTAGATAATTTGACAAGTACTGCTTAAAATTGTAACACAATTTGGCTCAAAAAACCCAAACGTTGTGCTTGAAGAGTTCTGTGTGTATGTGCTCGCTGTACCTGCGCGTCTGTGTGTGGGGTAGAGGGGAAGGAAGAGGAGGGAGCTGTGAAATTTCAAAGAAGCGCTCGCGCTGGAGAGCAAAGCGGAGATGAAGGGGGGCTCCTGGTAACCAGCCTTCAGAGAAAACCAAACCAGCGCTGTTCCCAGAGCCACCAGCAATGAAAAGATGTTTACAAGTGCAGCTTCCTCTCCTCTTCAGGAACCCAGGCTTTCCTCCAGTAAAGCCAGTGAAAAATCTCGCTAGTTTTACAGGGTACCCTCCCAGTTTCCCTTTCTCTAGATGGTGTGTTGGGGCAAAAGGGACTGTGGCACCATATTTCAGTCACCTTTTTCTGGTGTTGTCTCATGAAGCTGTCACCAACTACCTCAAATCGCAAGTTAGGTGTGTGCAAATGCATCCAGCTCTGGGTGGGAGCCAAATGCCCAGTTCCAGACTTCTCGTATATTTAGCAATAAACCACAATCCGTGATGCATTAAAAAAATTAGACCCGTAATGACATAATTTGCCTACTCAAATTTAGGGACACTACAGCAGATACTATCCGTACTGTGTGTCATGTATCGTTCATAGTCCATTAATAACACTTGGCAGTTAATAACAAGGATAGGATGTCAGCTGGTCACAACTACTATAGCATTTTTTTCCTGATGTACTTGCCTAACCAATAAAGAAATAATCTGAACAGCTGAAGCTCAGGGCTGCGCAGCTCTATAGAACATGCACCCCATATTTTAGCTGAAAATGCACTTACCACTTATGTCGCAACTTGTAATTTTTAGAAAATATTTTACACAAAAATCCAAAATACCTGTGTTACAAATTTCTTGAAGACATAGTTTAAGTTATTTGCTTTATCCAAAAATAATAATAATAATAATAATAATAATAAAAAACCCATTGCAAGAGTCTGGTCCTATTCCAGCCTATAGAAATAATTCTGGAAATCAGAATAGACTGTGAGTGATAGTGCTAAAGGTCATAAGAAATCAGGAAAAGCTCTAATAGCAAAGGTGTTGTTGAATATCTCATGGTTCACATGTGTATTTTGAAACCCAATTAGTAGCTTTTAATCTAAATACAGGTTATCTGCTGTCGATATAATGGAGAAAGGCCAAACATTATTAGTGATGGAAAGAGTTGGTGGGGTTTTTGTTGTTGTTGTTTGTTGGTTTGGTTGGTTTTTGTTTTTTTTGTTTGTTTGTTTGTGGTTTTTTTGTTTTTGTTTTGGTTTTTCTTTTTTTTTACTTCGAGGGTGGTGAGAGCCTGGCCCAGGTTGCCCAGAGAGGTGGTGGATGCCCCATCCCTGGAGACATCCCAGGCCAGTCTGGACGGGGCTCTGAGCAACCTGATCTGGTGAAGATGTCCCTGCTCATGGCAGGGGTGGCACTGGATGAGCTTGGAAGGTCCCTTCCAACCCAAACTGTTCTGTGATTCTGTGATTCTAACTAGTACATGGTGTCTGTAACCTTGCTGTACAATCGTTATAGGGATGCCTGAGTGTTTTGGCTTGTTCCGGAATGGTGACTCGGATCTTTGCTACCTGAGAAACCACTTAATCAGAAATCACTTAAAACTCCCCTTCTCTCTCTTTTCTGGAATAAGCCTCCTTTGCTTTGTGCTCTTCAGGAAGCACATAATAATATAACTTCCAAAGATGCCAGGACTTAAAGGAAATGGTTTTAATTCCAGCCATTTTCACACTGGCTATTGTGTAGACTCATGCATGTGTGTGCCTGAGGCCTGGTTACTTGCCTCTGTACACCCAATTTCCCAAAGCATGTGGTAAAAATTTTAGAATAAAATAAACGGTGTAAAGAGAAGAAGAAACAGTGAGAGACTTTAATTTTGTGGAGCCGGTACGTAAACATATACCAGTCCTTCTGGATGAGCACATTGTGACGGTCTCATTGTAAAACGCGCAATCTTTCAAGCCAGGAATACACCAATGCAACTGCTTGTTTCAGTGCCCTGAAATGCTCACCCATGTGTATGCTACTGTGGGAAAATACCTTTACAAAGGTGATACAGCTCTGTTGCAGGGGTAAAGTGTGCCAAGACCATGCCAGAAATAACGGGATCGACCTTTCTGCATTTAATTCCAAAAGCAGTTGAATAAATTTTCTGGTTTTAGCAGTACTGAAATTATGGATAGTACTGCTACACAAACCAGAAAAGAAATAAAAAGCAACTTTAGTTTCAAGTTACATGAGACTGCTTGCATAGCACCAGAAGAAAAAGTGGTAGCGATGGAAATATTGTCACATTTTTAAAAGGCCACCATTAGGGATAAAGAATAGAAAGATACACAGCCATAAAGATAAAAAAATAATTGGTAAAGTCATGCTAAGATTTTCCAGACCAGTATGTATGTGTGTGTGTGTATACATATATATATATGAAAGAAAGAAAATGTTTTGCAAGCAATATAATTGTCATTTAAGTACTTATGGAAAACACCACCAAAGAAGAGAAAAAAACCCCAAACTTTCATTAAACTCAGATGCATATCTGTTTTATGCAGAAGACTGATAGATGTCAGGAAGTAGGTGACTAATGAAGTGGAAGTCTGAGAATCCTTGCCTTAGATAACCAGTTATTAGAGAAACATTCACCCAGTCAAAATAAATATCATTTTGCAGAAGCCTAATGGAAAATCCTTTAAGCTATTCATAACAAATAATCCCAGCTAAGCATAAAGTGGCAAACATGCTAATGATTTACAGGGGTTCCTTTTTCAGGGCACTGCTTTAAGGCCAATATATGCATGTCTGTTTCTGAGATAACCGCAGCTAGTCATAGTGAAATATCTGTATGTGTCTGAAAGGAGATAATTACATTTATAATAAACATGAACATCTATAAGCAGTACACAGTGTTATTTTTTAAGAGCTGAGTGAAACACAGGTTCACCTAGAGCTAAGTAGCCATAGCATTGTTGTATCTGAGCAGAGTGCATTAAAATGTGAATTGTTGTTCCACGAAGTAGCAGACAGTGGAATTATTATTTTGAATTATCTTGTTAAAGGCTTGGTCTTCCTATAGCTGCTTGGAGTCTGTAGCAATCAGGACAGCTCTGAGCTGAGCACAAGAACAAACGGTGTTCAACAGAGGTTGGGCACTGCCTTTAGAAACCAGCACAAATATGCAGTTTATCATCTGAATGACCTACCTGCAGCAGCTTTCTGATTCTTTTCAGGTTGTGTATCAAGAGAAGATTCTTCTCCTGTGAAACCCGGTCCAGCTGTTCATCCACCTGTATCAGCAAATTCTGTAAAAGGATCGTTGCCATCGCTTCATTGTTGGACGCAGCCTCCCTAAAGAACCAATGGAGAACCATGCGTGTTTAAAATATGGTAAGAAGTGTCAATCTGTCTGTACAGAAAAATCATAATCCATTCAGGAATCTAGGCAGCAAAAAAGATGCTTTAAATATATAGTGACTTGCATATAGTTAGAGGTTTATGAATAATTGATTTTATTTATGTCCATGTAGATATGCAGCTATTAAGACAGTGTGAGGATGTTCTTAGCACAGGCTATAGCAGGGGTGTCAAACTCCTTTTCACCAGGGGCCACATCAGCCTCATGATTGCCTTCAAAGGGCCCAATGTAATTTTAGGACTGTGTAAATGTAGGAGTAGTTACAGTTATCTAGTCCTAAAATTACATTGGGCCCTTTGAAGGCAACCATGAGGCTGATGTGGTCCCCGGTGAAAAGGAGTTTGACACCCTCGGGCTATAGGGTCACCCAGAGGGGAGAGAACCAGGGTTTTCTAGTCTCTGGCCCAGTGAATATATAAATATTTTTAGTCCCCAAATAGGGCTTATGCATACTGTCCCTCTCACTCTGTCAGTCACAGAGACATCATTTGTGAATTTGCTGCTCAGTGTCAGACAAAGTTGACACTGGGCTCAAAGTCCAAAAGATAGCATGTTCTTACAAATTTCATTGAAAACCGGCAGGTTGGGAGAGGAGAAGGATCCAAATGAGCACCTCCGCTGAGGAAAACGGCAATAATAACCTGCTCCAGGAGGCAACAGCCAGATGGCCAGTCAGCAGATCCGTAGCTTCACACCAGGCACCAGATGAGCCTTCGCTCGGCCAAACTATTTGGGGATACAGGAAACCTCTGAAGCTGCTGGTGAAGGGTATGTAGGGGACAGAGGACGCAAAACCAGGCAGAAACAGGCTTCGCTGGTTCTGCTGTTTATGGAACAGCTTGGTAGGTGGAGGGTGATAACATTAGCAAACAAAATAGAGGAAGATAGACTATGGACTGCATGGCGTCCTTGTCCTTGGGACATTCTCCTTGCCCTCCAAATGGCAGATGCCTGTTTGAGATATGCCTGGTAAATCTTGCGAAAAGGAGATTTTGATGTTGCTTATGTTCCCATAGCCCCATAAATACTGGCTATAAACTGTAAGGAAAGATTATATTCTTTACCAGATTTTTTTTTTGCAATAGTCTTGTGGAATTAGCTTGAAAAATTGAGATGTGTCTGGTACAACTAATATAAACTTTTTTTTGGCATTTAGTTCTGAATTTTCGTAATATAACTATCCAGTGGATCCGATCCAAATTTGTGCACAATTTCACCTTCTAGAGAACAGTTCCTGCAAACAGCTGTCTTGTTCTGCAAAACTATATATCCAGCTTTAAATGCAGTTTTGGATAAATGAATAATTTTATGTTGCAGGAGGTCACTGTGCAACATTTTAATTGAAAACTAACTTGTATTTTTTTTTCTATGAAAATCCTGTAATACCATTAATTTTCTAGACCATTTTTATTGGGTTTTGTTTAGGCATAAGTTCAAATGAATCCTCACCGCCAGATATTCCTTAAATTTAAAGTTTGACAGTTCAACATGCTAAATCCAGAACTAGTGGAATACTGTTCCTGGAGTGCAGGTGCCTGCACAGCTCACGAATGAGCATGCTAAAATCTGCCAGATAAGTAAAAAATTATTCATGACTGAAATAATAAGGGAAGGAATAAATTTAATCCTACCAGTCTTGGCTTTCTATCCATTGTGCGAGGAGGTGCCGGATTTCCATGGGGAAGTTATCATCATAGAACTGGTCTACCTGCTCTAAAAACTTTATTTCCAGTTGTTGAACTTGACTCCATTGGGACATACTGCAAAAGAAAAGATTGGACATGTTTGCCATTGAAAGGTGAATACAAATTAATAATCCAAAGTGCATAAATTGGTTATTTTCATTGTACTTGTTACTACATACTTAATATTTTATTCTGCCTTTCAAAATGGATGGTACTTGGCTAAAGTTAGTCAGGTAAAGGGAAGAGGGAGATAAGTGAGGAAGACCATTAAAAGGAGTTCAAGCTCTTACTCATGGATGGGCACCTCTGCCAATTTCCTTCTTTAATCCAAATGTTTTGGGGCACTGTCTGATGCTTATAAAGCAGGGACCTTTACACAGCATCTCTTTCAAATCCGGGTAAAATTATTCTTATGAAATAGTGGTAGAAAGCTATGAATTTGCTCTCTTTTTAGCGAATTCATACCACTCAAATTTTTCCTAAAGCCATAAAGGTTCTGTGCTACTGTGCTGTTCTTAGAGCCCCACATATTCTGTTTGAAGAGTACTGTTTGGTTTACAACCTCAATTGTTTATCTAGCACACCTTTTCAATTTTTAATTGCCACAGAATTCTGAGATTTGATGTTACAGAAAGAAAAAAAAAAACACAACACAAAATTTGGAAGAATAAGGTCATAAGAAAACTGCAAGATGAGCAAGAGTAGCACTGCCCGATGACAGCCCCTGCAATTCTTGCTGAAATAACTATCCCAAGGAAGTTTTGGCTGTTTACTGATTTTACTAGGGATTGCACAGCAGTAGGTCAACATACTACATCTGTTGCAACATTTTTGATAGAAATTTTGATTATTAATTTTGATAGGAGATTTCATAAAAATGGATGTTTTTGTAGAAAGTTGACCTTTTTATAAACAGCTTTTCTGTTTCCAATTCTGAATCACAGTTTCAGAATGCCAACGGTTTGAAGTGGAGAATACATCACATATTTAATGCTGTGGTCTTTCATTTCACATTTTCTCAAGTCAGAGGGGAAAAAAAAAAAAAAAAAAGAAGTATCTCAAGGTGTAATGGAGTCCTCAGTACTTACTCATGCAACAGTAAAAGTGACAGGTTCTAGTTTCTCCTTAACAAAGGCTGGATTGGATGGTTCCATGTGTGGTACGAAGGACACTGTGTAACATCAGCGGAAATATGCCCGGTGACAGTGACATTTCCCTCGTCTTTATAACTTTCATTCAGAGAGGAAAAAATATTGCCTAAACATTTACTTTATTTCTTTAAATTGCTGAAAAGGAGTAATGCATAGGAGCTTTTCTGTTTCGTTGTCTTTGTTGCTATACCCATAGTTACAAAGAATCACAGACCTTATCTCTTGAGATGCATACAAGGAGCCAAATCATGATTCATTAATGACTCATGCTCAGAAAAAAAAATATATTAATATTTGTAAGCCTCTTCACTTTCAGTGCAATTTCAATGCCAATTTCTGGTTAATTCTGTTATTATAATATCCTAAAAAGATTAGTAAGAGAAATTATTATTATCTTAAAAAGGAAAAAAATATATTTTGTCTAGGCTGCAACCCCCCTAGGACTTCTCGGTAGGGTGCAGGGATGCTCACATGCTTGCAAGGCACATGGGTACGATTTGTAAAGGGGGTTTTGCGACATGCTCAGTACAATACATCCTGGCATTTATTTTTCCTTTGTGCAAGAGGAGTCTCACAACAAGTTAAAAAGCTCAGATGGTGGTTATTTTATTCTGGACCCCACCAAAGGCAGCTGGCAGAGATGCATGCCATGTAACAGTATTAAGATGCAGTTGATTGCAGTAGTGACAGCGCAGCTGCTTGATGTCCTATTTTTCGTGTGGCCAAGTGCTCACTTAAATGAATCATAGAATAGTTTGGGTTGGAAGGGACCTTCCAGGCTCATCCAGTGCCACCCCTGCCANATCACCCCTTGTCGTGTTGTAACACGCCCTGACAAAGTCTGTCCTCATCTTTCTTATCGGCCCCTTTTAAGTACTGAAAGGCAGCCATAAGGTCTCCTCTTAAATCAATCACAGAATAGTTTGGCTTGGAAAGGGCCTTCCAAGCTCATCTAGTCCAGCCCGCGATGCTGTGGGTTCTGTCTCAGCCCGTCTAAGCGCAGCCCCTACACCAAACCCCCTGGGAATCTCCTCCCGTCCCTCCGGCCGGGACCCGCCGTCCTTCCCCAGCCTCTCCCCTGCCAGAGCCGCAGGACAGCCCGGCCACCCCCGCTCCAGCCCCCGATCGCAGCCCCACTCGCCTGTGCCCCCGGCGGCTCCTCCAGCGCGGCGGCCGCTCCTGCCCCGCCCCCCCGGCCCCGCCGCCTTTATAGCGCGCCCGCCCCCGGCAGCGCCTTCCTGTGCGTCAGCGCTGGTTGCACCGCCCTGACAGCGCCGGGGGCTCCGGGCCGCGTGTGCCGGCTGTGCGGGAGCACCCGGGGAGGTGTTGGAGAGGCAGAAACTTGGGGCAGTTATTAGGTTGGTGCAGAAGTAATTGCAGTTTCGGACCCTGAATTTTAAACCGTTATAACCAGGCTCAAACACATCTTTATTAATCAAAATAGGAACCATTACAATCAACACATTTTTGCCAACGAGAAATAAGTTTGTTTATTCCCGTAGCGTAAGAATCCGTGCTTCGGGATTCGGCGAACTCTTGGAAAGCGTTTTCTGCATCCTGCTGGTTGTGGAAGCATTTTCCCTGCAAAAAGTTGTCAAGATGCTTGAGGAAGTGGTAGTTGGTTGGCGAGAGGTCAGGTGAATATGGTGAATGAGGCAAAACTTGTAGCCCAATTTGTTCAACTTTTGAAGCGTTTGTTGTACGACATGTGGTTGGGCGTTGTTGCGGAGAAGAATTGGGCCCTGCCAGCTTCTCCACGCATGTACTCCCCATCTGGCTTCCTTGCGCTAAGGAAGGTTTAGATTGGATATTAGGAAAAAATTCTTCCCAGAAGGGGTTGTCGGGCATTGGAACGGGCTGCCCAGGGCAGTGGTGGAGTCACCATCCCTGGAGGGGTTTAACAGATGTGGAGATGAGGTTCTTAGGGACACAGTTTAGTGCCAGAGTTAGATTATGGTTGGACTCGATGGTCTTGAGGGTCCTTTCCAACCAAAACGATTCTGTGATTCTATAATGAACACTAATCAGAAAATCAAAGAGCAGTGCTTAGAAGAGCTTGGCAGTAGAACATGGAAATGTCACACACTGTTGCTTCCTACAGCAGCTCCTGGTGTTCCTCATTTCAGGCAGTACCTGGGATGCAGGAGCTTCTCTCCAGGATAACAGACTTGGTCTCTGCCCTTGGGAGTTAAGGATCCAACATTGCACCTGTGAATAATATTCTTATAGCAAGGGTTACGGCAACAGAGACATGCTCCAAGTATTTTTTCCCTAGTGTAGTACACTATTGGAAAGAGGATTTCTAGATAGTAAGTGCAATAATGCTAAAACCAAAGTGAGTGGAAAACGCTAAATTATTACTATTTCAAATCCATCTTAACCTGTTACAGAGCTTGAGTGGTAGGACTGTGGTTCTGGTGCGATGCAAAGCAGCTGCAATCTGCCGCAAAGAGCATCCTTTTGAGTGACGGTTGTTTTATTTGTCATATTTTCTCCTACTAGAAACCCCAGTCACAAGCAAAGCTTTTCCGTGCCCGGCTGTGCAAGCCCAAAGTAAGAGGTGTGCTCACAGAACCTGCCTGGGAGCTGCCCGAGTGGTGGGACACACTGCGCTGGGACAAACATGAAACCTTGATCAAGAGAAAAAACACGCGATGGAAACGCAGGTCAGAGGAAGGTGCGTGCTCCTACCGATGTGTAATTGCATTTTCCAGATAGTGCAGAGGGAGAATTGAAAGTGAGGTGAGAAGCTTTGCTAGGCAGGCAGCTTCTAGAAGATCATACACAGCTGTCTGAATGTTGGCTGGGTAAACATCTTATTCACTGTACGCATCCTTGAAATGAGACTCAGCATTATCTTTAATAGCATTTAGGAATTTTTCAGGTGCGTCTGTATACAGAGAGCCGGGATCATAACAGAATTCTGCAAAACCGTGATTTATAGAATTGTGTAGTCCAGTGCATATTTCAGTAGAATATTTATTTCTGTTATTCTTTTATGTTGTAGCATTGCGTATTTGTTCATCACCTTGTTCAGGTGAGATGAGGATGTAAAGTACTAGAGGATTTTCTTCAGCCTTTTATTTTTTTTGCTAAATGACCACAGTGCAAAATCACATTAGAAACAAAAGCTAGGCGTGTAAGGCCGGAGGAATGCATTCAGTTGCTGACCAGATGCACATCTAGTCTCAAACTGCATTTTGACTTCTGTAAGTGAGTGTTCTTGATTCTGATTTGACTCGGCTGCCACTGGCTTAAAAGAGCTGACACTACAGCAGAATGACAATATTTTCCCTGCGTTGTGCTGGGAACTGGGGATCAGAATGAATGTCAGACTTGCTTTTTGAAGAGGTCAGTCCCCAAATACAGCCTGGGTTTGGCAAGTCTCTGCTCAGACCCGCCATCTGTCCTTTAGATTTCAGCTGTACTTTACCTACGTTTCTGCTTTTGTTGATGGATATCCTGGCATTTCATTCAGAAAGCATACCCTCACACTTTTATAATCTTTCTGTAAGGCTGCATACTGACATTTTGCATACATGATATATAATCTTAGGGATCACCTGGGGTTTTGTCAAATTTTGCTCTCTACCATTTGATGAATCTTCAAAGTTCTGACTGATTTTGACATGGTTTACTGTGTTAGCAGTAAGCTTGCGTAGGTACCACATCAGGACATTGAATTAGTAATTTGAGGACCACCCAAGAAATAACATTGATTGCTAATTTGATTTTGTGCTGTCAGTAGGGGGAACTATTGCACTGTACTTTTTTCTTTAGCCTTTAAATAAATATTGGTAACTATTTTTCTTTTTAGGTTAACTACTTGTTCCTTGAGCATCCTTACATAACTGCTATCTGTAACGCTAAGAAGACAAGGTGGTTCATACCATTCCAATAAAATAAGACGGTAACAGGTTTCCAATCCCCTTTTTGCTTGCTGCTTCTCTGCTTAACCTAGAAAAGAAGCTACACGGTAGAGTGGTTGCTATTGAGACGATACTATCTGATGCAAATACCTATTCAGGCTTGCTGCAAGAGTCCAGGAGAAAAAAGTTCAGTTAGGTGTCATTCCCAAAACCTAGAGGTTATTCTTCATCTGAATTTGAGAGATTAATTTCTCAGAAGATGGCAGGAGAACAGAGGGGGATGATCCTCACAGCAAGGGGTGCAGAAAATGAGTGGAGTCGCTTGCAGCATCACAGCGAGGCAGGGGGACCCCTGAGGCTTTACAGAACCTTGTTGGAGATGGTGGAAGGGACATGCACTTTTTTTGGAGGAGGGCAATAAAGAGGCTCGTGGTCCCAGGTCACAGTTAATCTTCACTGTGGAACATCTCATCCCACTTCACCAGCGTTTCAGCAGCCATCGAAGCAAGAATAAGAAGCGTCTAAATTAGGTGGGCTATTTAAAGGGAAGAAAAAGCCTCAAGTGATGGAGAAGGGATTCAGAACATGGTAATCTTCTCATCAAAGGTTCATGAAGTTGTTTCTAGGAACAAGGAGCCAATTTATTACTTTGATCTGCCTGCCCAACCTATAATCACGATTATCATCTCTTATGTTTGGCCTCTAGTCATTATATTCCTTGACTAACCTTTAATTAGAGAATGTATCATCTGTCTTTTACATAAAGGAGACATTTAGCTTGTACATGCTATACATGCGTTATGTCTTGTGTCTGAACTGTTCATTCTTGCATTCAGAACATGGACTTCTGGTCTCAGCAAGACCAGTAAACACTGTAATCATGAGAAACAGTCTTGCTGGCAGGATAGTTCCTTCTAGTCAGCACAGCATAAATCAGCAGTTGTGCATGCAGGTCACGTCCCTTACTGTCCTCTGTTTGGGGAAAAAGACAGGAACAGCAATTTTGTCCTGAAGTTACATGTTGTAACAAGCTGTTTATGAAAATTGGAAAGAACTCTTAGCTCTCTGTTTATGTGTAGCTAAAAGAATGATTGTTATACTTAGAAAATATGGAGGGGTTTGGCTGTTAGGTTGCTCTCAATTGCTGAAAAACTTACTGTTTCCCCCCTTCCAGTAATAAATGAACCATACGTGCAGATGTATAAGTCCATATGAAATAAAGATACATATCTCACCCAAATTCAAGATTATATCAGCTAGAAAAGTAATTAACATGTAGAGAATAATGAGAAATCAGGAATTACAGAAAATGAAGTTGTCTCCTGCTGAGTTGAGTTTGGGTCTCTGCTTTCATGGCAGTGTGGCCTTTCAGTACTGCAGTCTCTAGCTTTGCTTTGTTTTGGCAGAGGTGCAAGCACAGCGACCACGCAGCAATGCAGGACCAGGTCAGAATGAGTGTCATTCCTGCCGCAGGGAGAGGATCTTCTGCACCGCTTCATAGCAAGATCAAAGTGAGAAGTTCTGTCAAGCTGGGACATCAGGAGTTCTTTTATTGTTATCTTTGAATAACAGGTATGTTACTTCGATGCACGCCTTTTTATCATTTTACTTCTTGATGTCGTATTTGCAGTTTTGCACTGCATGATTTAATGCGTATCCTGAGAAAACTCAGAGGTATTTGCTCTAAAGAGGAAAGATTTGGAGACTCTGGTGAGTTTTTTTTTTCCTGGGAAGGAGGTACTCCCCTGAGAAAGAGACCCGTGCATCTCTCTCATAGAAGTTAAGGCAAATGCCACTTGGGGTCCCACAGTCACCTTGCATAACTCATACACTGACAAAATTAAGGTAGGAAGAAATTATCTGCAAGGCCTCAATTCTACCTGAATGCCAATGGAAAGGGCACATGTGGAGAAATGGAGGAAGGATAGAAAGAAGTGAGGGCAAAGAAGGTAGTTTAGAAGAGCAAGGAGAGGAACTCTGAGGGCCTTGTATTAATTACCTTGTAGTGTAAATGAAACTTCCTTTTGATAATGAAAAATTGCATACGTAGAATATCATTGTAAATCTGTTTTGCCTTGTATCCCTCCTCTAACTATTTTTTCATCACTTGGTATATGTGATTGCTTTAACCCTTCCACTTCCCAAATGATATGGTCCAAATTTAAGTTTTGCTTTTCCCGAATTAGAGTCAGGTTTTCTTTTTTTGTTTGTAGGTATGTAGATTGTTAGGAATGCTGCTAGTGCTATTTTAATGGGCATTTCCCCTCAATGCAGTCTGTGGGTGCTTAGGAAGCTTTTTTTAATGTTATACAACAGGTTCCCTGTCAATTGGTAATGATCACTTTTTGTTTGCACAGCAGCTGAGGACTTTGTGATTAGCGCTTTCCACAGTAGAGTGCGAGAAAGGAATACAAAGCCAGTGTGATTTGGGGGATGCTGTGGTTTTGTATCTGTTCCTGTGAGGTAACAGCTTGGAGGGCAAAATGGAAACTCCTGGTGATGCAACTCGATTAGTATGTAAGTCAGTGTTGGCTGGACAAGAAAAAAGGGAATTTTTTCGTAGTAAGCTCACTTGGGATTTGTGCTGTCAATAGTTACTCAAGTTCTTACTGCCTTCCTTACCTGTGATCAAGATGACTATGCATAATGGTAATTTCTGAGCATACTTAGGGATATTTTCATTTTGCAGTCTCTTAGGTCCTTAGAGGAGTCCTTGAGTTTTACTCAGCTTGCTAGGCTATGCTAATTGCAGAAACCAGTTTGATGCTGAACAATGAGTTCCAAATGAAAAGATCAATAATTTTAGAATTAGTAATGGATCGTGGTCTGAGAAGATAACTTGGTTAATTAATTTAATAAAGTCTTTTCACAAAGGGAGCAATTAAAACAGAGTCTGATTATCTCTGCTTGATAATACTTGAAATATTCTATATTAACGTTACAGGTTTTAACTCTGATGGTACCAAAAGAACCTCTTGATTTACGTTACTCTCTGAAACTTCTTATCTCTTTATATTATTTGTATAGCAAAAAGCGTACATCTTCAAAAACAATGTCAGCTTTTTCCTCAGCTAGGCAATAAGATATCGACAGATCTGAAGCACTAGTACAGCTGACTGTGATTTTATTGGATATCACAAGGAGGACAGCAGTCTTGCGCCCGTTAAGGACTCATTGCCTTTGAGTCCTGGTGAAAGCCTTAAATATAGTGCATGGATGTGAAGGGGAGAGGGATGTTTTGCTGAGACCTGTGTGTATTGTGCGTTGTTTGAGCTTGTGCTCTGGGTTAGAGCGGTGCCGAGGCTCTTGCCAAACTGGGGAGTTTGGAATTGGAACTGGGTTGGGACAGGAAGGTGTTGAACAAACCTGGGTACAGGCGGCACAGCTTTCACAGCATCACCCGGACTCCCACAAATTCTAGATGTGTAAAAGACTGAGCAGCGATTCTGAGGACTACATTCCTCAGCTCGGCTCCTAAATGCCACCCAGATTTCGTTCTAAGTGTGTTCAGGATGTCATCTTTAATTAAAAATGAGGCTAAGGTTCTCTTTGATATGCTGCCTTGTGTTCAGCAACGAACTGCTGTGTTGTTGCTGTTCTGTGCACATGGCTGAGTTGGGTTGATGGGTCAGAGGAAAGAACTACTTGGGTATTTCTGCATCTCTCCTTGTCAGGCCCTTGTGTGCCGGGGGAGCATCCCAGCAAGCAGTGTTAGACTCACCTTGGTCAACAGGAATTAAACAAGGGCTTTTGCTCTTCCATCCTAAGTGTCTAGCAGTGTAAATGTTGCCAAAATATGGAAGGGAGAGGTACTATGAGGTTACTTTTTTAAAATACAAACCTTAAATAATTTTTTTTCCCTGATGTTGACTCACTTATAGTTTCTAATATTTAATGATACATATTTCTCACATTTCTCAAAACTTTGAACACTGAATAAAGAGTTCATCTTTGTACAGTTTGTATGATTGGTCCTAAAACCAACATGAGTGGAAGCCTGTGATGTCAGTTTTCCTCTCCTCTAGTTCAGGATCCCCAGCATCTGCCTGGTGACAATCCGCAACACTTACATATTCAGACAGAGAACCCTGTTTTACAGGTGTTTTTTAATAATATGGCCTCCTAAACATATGGAAAAAATCTGAGAATGAGAATTGCCTAACTTCTTTGGGGGGAAAAATGAATCATGAATGCATTGTGGAGTGCTGTCACGGTAGTTATCATTTGCAATCAAAAAGAGTGAGGCACAGGTTTTGAATGATCATCATTTTTCCAGTGCTGATTTTGTTTACTTCTTTCCATACCTAGGAATGTATGCGTATCTTTCAAAAAAATCTCACTTTGTGTATAGTTGTTTTGCAAACTGCTGCACGAAGGTTTATGACCTACTTGTGACCCAGAGAATTGCTGCTCCAACAGCTCCAGTGGTGCAGATAACCTCCACCACTAACATTATCTTTTGTCAGAAGAGAAACCACTGAGCTCTCTGAACCCCTGAGAACCGAGTAAGAAGTTCTCAGTTAAGCTGATGTTAATACCTCTTGCGGTATATATATTTTTTTAACTTTGTTTTACAAGCCATATGTTGTTGTGTGCTTTTTTAAAGTGTTTTTACAGGGAAGGAAATAACATAAGGCTGTATTTGAATGCACAGAGCAGCCACATCCCTGGGAGGTGCAGGGCGCTGAGCGATGCCAAAAGGTGTGACATTATTGAAGGCTGTAGTATTTTGTTGTATGTGGCCCGGTTTGTAACTCCTTCCCTTGAAGCTCTAGGAACAAAAGGGGCAGCTGAGGGGTTCTGCCCAACCTGTTTGTAGTGCCTCCCTTGGCTGTGTGATGGCTGAGCCCTGGGGACACCTCGGAAGGGACCTGCACAAAGGCTTAAGGGCAGCCCAAGGTACAGCAGCTTAAGGTACAGCCCAAGTTTGTACGCTGTATAGTTTGAAGACTACATCTTGTGAAGTGCCATTCCCTTGTACACAACCTTCTTACTTTTTTCTTGAGATGGTTGGAGCCAGGAGTGTAAGTGCACGTCTGGAAGGAGAGGACGTGTCCTGCCTGAGGGAGAAAGTGACCTCCAACCCTCGGTGGCTCCTGTGTCATCAGCTACAAGGCCATACATATGAAAATAGAACAATACATTTCTTAATATTAAAATAATATTTAGCAGCAGGAATTAGCCATATATGCAAAGTTAAATGGCCATACTCAGCTGATGAGAAGCACGATCTTGATGCGTGGTGTTAAATTTTGCATACTTCTGCAGCTAGATTTGAATCTTCTGTCTTGAGCTCGCTACCAGTGTTGTGTAAATCATACCATATGTCAGGCATCTTTGAAAGAAAACTGAGCAAACCACACAGTAATTAAAACTGTGGTTTTTGAAAAATCAGACTGTTTTTTCTTATTCGAAGATACATTGCTTTGCAGTTCTACTGACAAGTATCTTTTCATTGCTTTGTGAACTGCATTTTTTTTTCTCAAACAGAGAATCCTAATTCTGACTAAATGCTGGAATTTATGGTGTTTGTGCCGTGTCCACCAGAATCAAGAGGGGAAACAACTATGAAGATAGTTCCCAAATGCAGCAGATTATAGCTAGGGGACAGCAAAGCCTAGCGTTGTCTCGAAACTTTTTGTTTCATCAGTCTGAAGAGATACAAGTATTGATAGGTTTAATGAGGTTCTCAAGTGACAGGAGGTTGTGTGCTGATGTGGGAGTCCTGTGGTGACTCAGAGGCGGCCACGTGTGAGTTGCACAAATGCATCTGTTTTTCAGCAATGTGGTTATGTTGCCTGAGTTCACCAAGGTAAAGATTTTGTTTTTCATGTGCCTTTCTTTACCAAAAGCTAATGTTGTGCTAGGTAGCAGGTAATTGGCAAGAAGGCTACTAAGAGAGACCCTGATGAAGTTACCAAAATTAAAAGGACTGTGCTGCCATTCAAAAGATCCTTTGAGAAAGTACATAAAATTAGGTTCTACCTCATCTTACAGAAAGATAATACTGGTAGGATATAGAATCATGGAACGGTTTGGGTTGGAAGGGACCTCAAAGATCACCTGATTCCAACTCCCTGCCCTGGTCAGTGACACCTTCCACTAGACCAGGTTGCTCAGAGCCCCGTCCAACCTGCCCGTGAGCACTCCCAGGGACGGGGCATCCACAGCTGCTCTGGGCAGCCTGGGCCAGGGCCTCTCCACCCTCATGGGGAAGAATTTCATCCTTATATCTAATCTAAATCCGCCCTCTTGCAGTTTAAAAGTGTTACCCCTCATCATTTCACTACACTCCCTGCTAAAAACTCTGTCCCCGTGTTTCTTACAGGCCTCCTTTAAGTACAGAAAGGCTGCAATAAGGTCTCCCCGCAGCCTTCTCTTCTCCAGGCTGAACAACCCCAACTCTCCCAGCCTGTCCTCATACAGGAGCTGCTCCAGCCCTCTGATCATCTTCATGGCCTCCTCTGGACCCATTCGATATAGCTTGTTTCCAAACCAGATCTTGCTCCCATAGCTACTTTTACTGGCCTAAACATTGGCTTGGCTTCGTAGCCTGCCAACTGGGTGGGATGTGGAGAACCTCTTGAAAATAAAGCAAAGTAATAGGTGTTATGAGGTGTGTTTAATTCCAGTATATTAAAAAGCAAGTAATGTCTCACACTGACATTCAGACTAGCCAAGGAGCTGTTATCCATTAAAACATGAGATCAGTATTTTCTTCCATGAGTTGTAAATATTCTTCATGAATATGGAAAACAGGCTAAAGAGAATACTGGTTCAAAAAGGCATTTTGAGCTGTCCAGGAGCAAAGTTCAAATTCAAATTGTAGAAGCCCATTTGGTCTTCTTTCAACATTCAGGGCTGTGTATGTTGCAGTATCTGCCAGATCCCAGCAGTAAGCATTTCTTCACCGTAATAAAATGTTTCATTTGTTCTAGTATCTACTTTACTATTTTGGTATTATCTTCAAAGAGATTTTTCTACTTATGGCTCCTTTTTGTTCTAGTTCCTTCTTTTTTAGTGTTTATATCTTAATCTCCAATAGATATGCTTGTTTGACCTGGAGGAAAAAAACATGATGATGACCACAGAGATGCTTCAGAGTGGTGAGACTGTGCATCAATTACGCAAAACAGAAGTATCAGATTAATATGTAATGAGTTTTATTACAATAAAATTTCCCTCTTGCATTCCTTCCTTCCAATCCATCCTACAGCCAGACGGAGGACTCTGACCACCCTGATCATGTGTGTGGTGATGGTGCTTAGAGGCCCTGACTCAATGTTGCTAAACATTGCATGCATCTCTCACCCAAAATGCTTATTATTGAAAGGTAAATGGGTGGTGCAGTTGAATGAGCACTAGAAATGTGGAAAGGGAAATAAAAGGTGACAGTGAAGTAATGATCAGCATTTGAAGCAGTAGTCATGGTGCTTCAGCTGTCTCTCTGACTCAAACCTTGAGGCAAAGCTGCTTAGGAGAACATGTTTGGCTTTTGGTGCCTCAGTTTCCCCATCTAAAATGCGAATAGCTAAATCCATCCGGCAAGCGTGTTGTCCTGCTTGTGAAGTTCATGTTGGTTTTGCACGAGAACACTATTGTGATGGCACAGCCATTGTTTTTGTTAATGAGGGTTGTGGTGTAATAGAACTGCCTTATCCAACTTTTTTTCAAGTAGACGGTGTTATTCAAATCACCATGATACAGAAAAATGAGGATATTCAAGTACAGTTTGGGTCACTTCAGAGATCACGTTGGGCATTACCTGTCAACTTTTGTTCTTTCCCTCTTCATTTTGTTGTTTGTTCCTGTTACTCTTTTTTTGGGAGGGCCTGTGCAAGTAGCTGTAAGGGTCCCGTGACAGACAGTGTTTCTGTTCAATTCCATATGCAGGGATGTGATGTGTAACAAACCAAGGAAATACTGGTGAGATCACACTGAGTGACTGTTAGGTGTGATTTGGTGGGTTTAGTACTAGGAATGTTTACAGGCATCTTATTATCTAGGGGAAAACTTTCCAGATTATTATTATTATTTTTTTAGTGTTCACGCTCTAGCTTCTACTGTATGATTCTGTCCCTCATGGATTCCACGATTTCAAACCTTAAAAAACTAAAACATACAGAAAAGATCAATTTAAATTCTGCCAAGATTAGCATTGAAACAAACTCTTCTGCACAACTTTCTTAATCTTTCTGTGAAATTTTAATAATCCTTTTTTTTTTTTTTCCCCCCTGCCTCCTCCCTATTGACCTCAACTATATGGAAAGTATCTTTGGAACATTTATTTAAAACAGTAGCTGAAAGTCAAGAGCAGACACCCACATACACTCATCACCTGGAGTTAAGTACTTTAATGACAAACAAGGGTGTAGCGTAAATCAGTCTGGATAAAATCATTTTAATTGAGCAAGAGTTGCTTGTAGAAACACTGGTCAAGTTGTTTTGGTTTTTGTTTTTGGGGGTTTTTTTTTAATAAGGGAAAAGATGATGCAAGTGCAAATTGTTTTAATGCTGAAATACTGTAGGTGTAGTTTCAGTGGGAGAATAATACAGTCAGGACTTAATGTCTCTATCTCATCCTCCTGGTTATTTGAAGGTAGTAAAATCCCATTGCAGAGCACATGCTCAGACTTGCCACTACATTGTTTAAGCATAACTACTACCATATGAATATTTAATTTGAAGGAAATATGGAAAAAAACAAAGGCTTATTTTTCAGGGCTTCATCAAACTATGCTCACCTACAAATGATGCCTGAGTTCCCTTTACATTCCACCGAAGTTAAATAAGAGAGAGCTTGTCAGGATTTTGAGGCGTGCTACAGATGTAGACAATTCAGCTCTGAATTCTCTGGCTTTGAAACATCCTGAAGTCCCTTACCTGTGCTGTGTTGTTCCTCAGCAATAACTGATTGAGCCTGACATACACTGTCAGGCAAAACTTTGTCTTTGAATGCACGTGCCTGTTCATGAGAAGGTAGTCTTATTTGGAGTAAAATCACTTCTTCTTACAAAGCTGGGCAGTGAAATAACGTCACAAATCTGCAGGTATGCCTCGATGATAGCAGTAGCTAGCCCTCCACTTTAGGCATGTTTCCTGTATAATGTTGAACTTACCAGTAGGGACTTCCAAACTGGGAAAACCAATGTGCACAATACTGTATTTATACATTAGGTGATGTCAAACTTTCTGTTGCAGAAGGGAAGTGCCAGATTTACTAAACCATGTCATTTCTGTGAAGCCTGCTAATCTCTTTTTCTTGTTTCTTTCCTTCCCTCACAACATTAAATGTCCTGAGCTATCTTTATAATGATTTCAGGCAGCAATCCACGTTGTTAGTTTACTTCCCCTGGGTATATTGGGTGTATTTTTGAAAGTAAATTTAAAAATTGCATGTGGATCCATTTGAAAAGAATACAGCAGTTTCCGTTCAATTTTGCCTTACGAGTGCCTCTCGCAGGCTGAATTACCAGAGGCACAGAACTTCTTGGAAACCTGTTATGGAACGGTAGAGTAGAGCCCAACAGGAAAGGTGGTGTTAACACATCATGGCTCTGGTATTTGGTGCTCCGGGCGAAGACTTGCAAGATGGGGAAAAGAAAATCACAAATAAGTGGTATCAGCAGTTAGTCACCAAGTCTGTCTAGGCAGATACGCCGCTTCCACTTACGTGTGTGCAGGTAATCAAGTGAGGTGATGAACACAGATTGCCAGTTGCACCCTGAACTCTGAAGAGCTGGACTCACCGAAACCTTAGTTGAGACTGAAACTCTGATTTTTCTTGCCATTAAATAAAATCACTTGGAGATTAACAGGTCTGTTAAAAGCAAATTTACTAATTTTTGGTAAAGACATTTACTGATTTTGTATTTTCCAAACCAGAGCTGATTAAAGTGTTCAGCTCCAATCTGTGTTCCACCGTGCTTGGTGTTCATGTCTCACCTTGCTAGGGAAGGTGTGCTGATTTCTGTCTTGCCTCTCAGTTCCACAGATATTTGTGTCTAAAAGCCACCACAGCCTTAAACATCATGACAGCTGGTGGACAATTGTGCATTTCCATATCTGGATTTCTAAAAGATTTTGCACACTATTTCACCATGGCATTAGTATTTAGTTTGGGTCTTACTCCATACTGAAACCAGAAGGACTTTTTGTCATCTTCTACCAGGGAAAAGTGATTGAATATCAGGCTTTCCATTTGTTAATAACTCTTTCTCTGATAGGTATGAAAATACTGTTATGACTGAGCAGAAAAATTAGATAAATAGCTTTGCAGTCCAGAGATATGTGCTCCGCTGTTCCACTGTTATTTTTAGAAGACTTGTTCTTACTTTAATTTAGCTCCTTGTTCAATTTTAGGAGAAAGTGTTTGACTGTGCTCTGTGATATAATCGTTAAAATAACAAATTGCCTTGCTCAATAAGCAAGAGGAAGAATTCAGGTGCTCAGCCCACTGTGTGTGTTCCAATACGCTGAAATGCAAGAAATTATCCTCTTGATGGGGTTTACGTTTCCTGCTGAGGCTTGAAGGACAAACCGGCTCACCAGTTTATGAAATTGCGTAAAGCTGTATTGTCACTTGTCTTGCCTAAGGAAAGAGATAATGGGACTATACTTTAAGAAAAGGGGGTGATCATCTTAGAAAAGAATATAAACAAGTCTCCTGCTGGCCTAGTGCGATGAACCCTATAGACACATTGCATTCGTTTGTGTGTGCATGGAAGGTGCTTCTGCTAAAATCAACTTCCAGCTTTCTGCTAAGTCACTGCACAGCTCTGGAAAAAGCTGCGCATACAGAGTCGGAGCTGGTGGATTTCACAATTAAACACTTTTACTGACTTACAGGTCTCTAATTCTTGATCGAGATTCGTGACATCTCAGTTCGTGCCATCTGGCGTGCTGATTGACAGTCGGATAAACACAGAATTCATAAGGATTATTGTTTGATTCTTACAGCATCTTGCATGTTTGACAGCCAGGCAATCTACAGACCTTGGGGTGCTTGTGAAATTTGTCTCTTTAGTGGCCTGGGTTGCGTTTGAGCTTCACAGAAACAAGGTTTCCCTTGTGTTCAGGTGGAGTAAAGATTTCACTGTTTGGTCCACTGACAGGCTCGTAAGTTTAGTGAAAAATCTTCAGTTTTACCAAGGATGTCTGTTTTTAAGCCATTTTGCAGAATCAAGAAAAACTTTGTGGAAAATGCAGTTTAATTGCAGTGGCCACGTTGAGGATGGACCGAGTGATAAAATTTTGGATGTTTTTGATGAAGTGTAATTCAGATAGAGTTGTAATCCTGTTGGGACAGAGGTGATGTGATTTCTTCCAGTAAAAGAGACATCTGTAATAAATGGAATCCCTTTTAAAGGAACATGTAGCCCCAGAGGACACCGCAGGTGTGAAACACACACTCCTGCAGCTCATGCCAACTAATGCTTCTTAAATGATACACTGGAGCACTATTTTATGTAAGTTGCCATCAGATGGCATAAATTCTCTGACAAGTCTTAACTACACTGAAGCGAGCATTCTTGGAATAGGTTGTAGTTCTGGAGCCAAGCAGTTAATCAGGTGTAACATGAGGCTTTGACGTGATTTACTGCCTGCTGGTAGCTTGTACTGGGACCGTATTGTCCTTCTGTATGTACTGTATAATAGTTTTAAGCTGTCCTTGGACAGGGCCCTATTGTAAACAAGCTGTCTGGCTTAACTGGGATATCCTGTAAAAATATGTTAATAAAAACTGAAGTCATTGTAAGAGATCCTACTCCTACTATTTCTGCTTCCCAAACTATTCCCACTGGTGAAGGGCAGCACATGCTCTTAACTCTTGCTGCGCTGAGGCTTTGCTGATGTTGTCATCCTGGTTTCCAAACTGCTCAATCATCGTGTGTGTTGCATGAATTCTCTCCTGCCTCAGCTTACACAGTGCAGAAATTATCACCGAAATAAAGCTTATTCTCAAAGGGTCACGTACTTTTATTAGCACATGCTTTATTTCACGTCCCTTCATGGCTCAGCTTAGTCGGGTCTATTGACTGAGTTCCAAGGTAGTACTTTAAATAAGGTTTAAAGGAGTTTTTTAAATGAGGTAACTCGTATTGGGTATTGCTATATTATGTCGCGTCCTTGTAGCCAGGAGCCAGTAGGTCAGGATACAACAGTAAACCCTTTGTGGGGTGTAATTTTCAGACAGAGATTCTTGAAAACATCGTCAGACATCGTTCACTGAGGGCAGCCTCTACTAGACTTTCTGAAAATGCAAGTTCTTGCAAAATGAGGGGTTGTTCCTTTAAATGTAGAGATGTGCTCTGGTGGGTTTAGACATGCTGGATTTCTGGAGGAAACATGCTGAAAAGTGCATGCTGAGAGTCTTCTCACAGAAATCACTGCAGTTCATAGGCAGGGGGAAACGTCTAGGAGACCCTCAGAGGAGACGGTGACCTGCTGTAGAGACATTTCTGGTTCCTCCCTCTCTCCTCCTCACCCTGCAGCTCTGCAAAACACAAATCCTCTGGAATACAGGCACCAGGATTTTAGCAGAAGCTCAAAGGGACCCACCGGTGGCTCTAGAGAGACGCATCGGTTCCAGTTTGAAATGGCCCCCTCCTACCCCACTTATATTTGTTAAAGACAAACTTGTGATATCCTTCCTTTTGTAAAGTAATATGTAATTTTAAATGTAAAGCAGACATCAGATCTTTTCAGTAAGGATTTGGATTACCCCCACAGTTGGAAACAACACTCGTGGGTTGTGTGGTAGTTTGCGGAGGGGAGGGTTGTGTGTGTGCGGCTGTGAAAGACCATTAAAAAGTGACCTGAGCCGCCCTGAGAGCAAGCCTGGGATTAACTGTAAATTGATATTGCAGATCTCAATCAAAAATTTCAGATTTCTGCATGGCAGAATTTTCCTAAATGTTCTTATTCCAAGCATTCTGGTTAGGCTAATCTTTTCATGCACTTTTAAAAATAGACTGCACAGCAAGCCATCAGCTGATGATACAATTTAATAATTGAAGAGTTAATCTTTCAAATCTGAATGAGAAAATGAATCCCTCCTGATGCATTTCCAGCACAGTAGTCAGTATAGAACTTATCTTAAAAAATGGGACAGAAGAAGGAGGACTGACAGCTTTGGTTTTATATTACAAAAAGAAAAAAATATTTTTCTTGCTTGGTTTTTAAACTTAGAAGTGTATGTTGTCTTTGCTCTAGTAAACATTTGTCACTGAATGCTACAGGACTTACTGCTATGGTTGTGCTGCGTAAAGGCTCAGCAGAGCTCAGGATAAAATTTGTCAGTGTTGGAGAGAACGAGACGGTGGGTCCCCATTCAGGTTTGACAGAGGCTCGCAAGCAAAGCTCCCGTGATGGGAACACCGGTTGGGTGGTGGCAGAGAAGGCAGACGGTCCTACATGTTTGGGTTGACGGACAACTGTTTCCCCATTGGTGTTTTGGAGACCTTTGGGTAAGCCCACAAAGCACTTTGTCAGGTAAGAGTGAATAATTCTGAGGTGGCGGAGAGCTAGAAGCAACTAAACGCGTCAGCCTGAAAACGGTGGCAGTTGGCCACCAGCTGGTTCTGTAGGTTATACCTGTATTTGCAGTCGCTTGGTTACCTTCACTTGAAAGGAGGCAGCCGGAAGGATGGAGAAGGTGGAAAACCATGTCCTTAAATTCACATAAGTGTTTCATTTTTTGAAGGCCACGTTTTATTATTTCTCTCGATTCCTGTGAGTGGAACCAGTTCCAACGGCGCTGGAAGCAGCGCTGCAGGAGAGCGGTCGCTGCTTTTCCATGGGAATGTGGAGCTGAGGAGTCAGTGTGGACCTTTGTTGTCTTTTCTGGTTTTGTTAACTACTAGTTTAATGAAAACACAAGGAGTGGAACCTAATTCTTACAAGATGACTGTCTTTGGAGCAACAACAACAAAAGCTATCACGTAACGTTGCATACGAATGAGCGTTAATGACTGTTTGGGTGAAATACAGACAAATTGCTCACTTTTAATAAAAGAAGATGTTGCACTCCCCTAACCTACTTCTTTTTGGTTTTGTTCCTCAGCTTCTGTCTGTACCAGTTCTTAAGGGAGTTGCACAACCTGTTTTCAGCAAGGTAAAGCTGAAAGTTTTCCCAGTCCTATAAAAAGGTGGTGAGCCATGGCCTTTAGAATATCATTTATTCACTCAAATGTAATAGTCATATCTTGCAAAACATTTTGCCCTAACTTGTCTCTAAATTTTTCATTGAAGTAGTTTGAATTCATCATTCATTTACCTTCCCTAAGCCAATGAGACTCAGGAGGGAGTCATGGCAGAGGATTGAAGCCTATTGTATAATCTGGTATTTAAGCAGCATGCCTTTTGCATACAGTAAAAGCATCAGGGATTAATGAAAGCATTTTAATGGATTTCTATATTCACAAATCATAGCAGAACCGTGGTATCACTCGAGGCAGCCTGACTACCAGGTTTTCAGACTGGGTAGTGCTACTCTATATTAGCAAGTGTAGCTTTTCTATGCATGTGAAAAACAACAACACAAAACAAAGCAACAAAACCAAAACCAACAAAACCCCCCACAATAGTGTTTTTAATTTTTGCATTGTATTGTTATACCGTATAAGATGCACAATAAGGCTAATCAAAATAATTTTGACAAATAGAGAATTTATATCTTAAATTTGATCACTTTGCCTTCTCTATTAACGCGTCTTCTATCCTTTTCCTGAAAAGCTGAAGCCACTCTAAAATGTCATTTTATGACGTACGTAAGATACTCTCTGAATTCACAATAATTACCAGTTAGTGATAAAATAAGCGATGTTTTCCTATAAATACATCCAACAAAAAGCATCACAGTAAAATAATCATAAGCTTATTCAGAGTTAAGGTAAGAAGACAAGTTAGATCTGCCTGTGACATGTAGGAAATCTCTTACTCTGTGTAATGCCTAGAAACCAGACTGCTCACTACACTGAAAAGGTGATGTAAAAAAGGGCTGGAATCAGTTCATATGGCTTGTAGCTCTCTTTAAAAAAAAATTCCTTAAATGCTAGGGAGCCTTACTTCTCCCTTTCTAATGAGAGCCCTTTCCTTCATTCTGGCATCGTCAATGGGACTTAGGCTGATTTTGGTACCATTCCTTGAAGGTCCTCAGTGCTGCTAGAGGGAATCATAAGGAGTTTTTATTATAATACAGATGGAAATCGGACATAGTGCTCTGTCTAGGAGACAATAGCCCTGTTCATAGCTCTGCTTATGAAGTCATTAAAAAATGAGGAGATTGACTTCAAAATAGAATCAACAGACACGTCCAAACTCGGTTAGAAACGGAACAGGTTGGACAGAAACTCACTTTTTCCTATAAAGTGGTAACTGTTTCCTATAGAGACCATATGGAGTCTGACAAGAATAGCTGAGACGACCCTAAAGGTTTTAGACACGAGCTTTCCTTAATCATTAAATTGGTTAATGGTTTTCTTCCCTGCCACAATGAGGATAAAGCAGTTACAGTGAAGCACATGCAGTGGATGACACATGAACACCTTCCATGTACATGCACGTTTGCCCATCTGAGCAACGACATCAAAATGTCAAACAGTATCCTAGAGACAATGGTAATATCTGCATTTAGGCAGACCTTGGTCCATGGCTTACAATTCTTTGTAAAATCATTGCATGTTTGCAAAAGATGCATGGCTTGCAAAAATGAAAACCTACAGAATATAAGATTTAATACCTAGCACTAGCCTAAAGTGACAGTTTTAGGGCATGGGGGAGAATGCTCATCTAATTGCTACCATGCATATTTTTTTTCAGTTTTCCTGATTTAGTTTCAAAGCACAGAAATACTATTTCTCCCCTCTCCTGGTTGCTCAAGACATTTTGGTTATTAAAATACATTTTGTATAATTTCTTCATGTAGCCTTACAGTGCCCCCTTTGAGCATCTGTTTGAATTGTACTGAAGCAAGCTATGATTTCGCTGGCTTAAAATTTCCAAGACTGGATGTCAGTAGCAATGTTTTTGGCTACTGCCTTACTCTAGCCCTGCCAAAGCAGAAACTCCCCAGGCTATTCACTTCTGATTTTTATTATTTTTTGGGGGGGCGGGGGTGTCAAACCTTAAACCAAGAGATGCATGATCCAGTGTTAGTTTTGATTTGCTCTCAGACTCATTTATCAACACATGTCCCTTCCTCTCTGCAAAAATAGTACATAGGAGTTCCATAATAATGCAAGAAAAAATCTGCTTGCTTTAGCAATGAGAAGGGATTGGAATAGGCCCAGCATGAAAATGTTACGGTGGTGAATGTGAAGCCTTGCAGCTAGTGTTTACAGCTGTAGAGGATGTTTTCTTGTAATCTTATTCTTGTCTTTATGGTTATTGTTCTGAGTAACTTATTCTGTTTGCCCAGGAGATGTCTATGTTTGGCATCCTGTGGAGCTGGAATATGTAATACTCTCTTCTTTTTTAGGAACAGTACAGTGAAGAAGGAGAATAAGACAATATTTAACACATCCCATGTGCAAATAAAGTGAGTTACCATAGATTACTGTTATGTTTGAAATCAGCTGTAGCTAGCTGGTTAACAAGGAAAGGGCTGGGGGAAGGAGATGCTGCCCAAGATTTCTTAACACAGATAATGGAAGGACACAAGCAGATGGACAGGAGTATCCTTTTCTTAAATAAAAACAACTTGCTTTTTGTTTAATTTTTAAGTGCCAACTGAAAAAATACGACATCTAAGATGAGTGATTAGCCTTACTATGTATATATATGTGTATATATACACACAATTATTATTATTAGGACGACTGCAGCTTGTGTAAGCTGTCCTTGTTCTGCTCTGTTCTGCCACAACCGTGTCCTTGGCCGTATCGAAGGTGGTTCAGAAGCAGTCTGGGGGCTCCCATCCATGGGCTCCACCTGCATAGCTGGTACGTTGTCTCCTAAATTTAAAAGGTGCACGAGCACCCAGCAGCAGACTGTTTCTCTTTTCCTTTCTCTTCTTTAACTTATGTTTCTGTGGATCCTTTAGGATAATATAGCTTTAGGGAAGCAGTTTGCTCAGCTGTGTCATAGTCTTCTGCTAATGAGGACAGGCAAGCTGTGTGTCCTAAAGGAAGAATTTGCTATTTAAGTGATAATTGGGTGTTCTTGTGTTGGATATCAGTGTGGTGGTGCATTTAACCCTGTGTGAAGCAGCGGCACAATCCTGCGCTCTGCTTGGGATTCGGGAAGTTTGTCTTGCTTTACGCCTTTTCTTGAGTATAGAGATTATTCTAAACATATTTTGACATATCTAAATTTTCTAAACATATCTAAATGATTCTAAACAAAATTCCCTGAAACAGGTGCCTGTTTTGAAATATCCATGAATTTCACTAAATTTCCTACAAGTTTGGTTACAGCGAGGGCTGAAAAAGCAAGAAGAGGCTGCAGAAGGAGCTGCAACCCTTTTTCCACTCTAGGTGGAAAGGATGGAGAGGACTTAAATGAGTATCCCGGACAGGTAAAAATGCACTTGCCCCTTAATTATTTGAATCTTGCTTGCAGAGGATAGGGCTTTGTTTCTGCAGGTGGCTGAACATATTAATTGGTATTTCATACCCCCTTATATGCACATCATTCTGTTGCAACTTTTTTCTCCAAAAACTTCAAAGATTAGACTGCAGCATTACTGAAAAAGTCAATAATAGAGATGCTGAGTGAGCCAGAGCAATAAGAAAGGTGTCTACCCTGGGGAGAGGAGCGGGAAGCCCCAGGGTAACTGTTTCATCAGCAATATGTCCGTGATTAACAAATTCATAAGATGCTCTTGTGCAGCAGTCCACAGAACAGATCAGTGAGTACGCATTTGAAAAGCCTTGTTCTAGTAGATTAATATTTATACGGGGCTATTCTAATTTCACAGCTGATGTTTTAGTGTATGATCTGAACCACTATGTATGAAAAGCATAAGTTCAAAAGGCTTCATAAAAATCTAATATTGATAGAAGTAGTTTCATGATAAAAAAACTATTTGCATAAAGGCCTTTTTATTTTAAATTAAATACCTGTATGGTTTTTGTAATGATATCGTAGCTGTAGACTACTGGCATAATAAAAAATTAAAACAAACAAACAAAACACCAAAACACAAAACAAACGAACAAAACCAAACACACTAAAAACCCAAACAAAACCCTAATCAAAGCATAAGATGAACTTACGTAAATTCATCTCACAAATGAGGTGAAGTGACTAGTTTTCTGAAGGTTTTTGTTTTAAAACTGATGTGATATTTAGTTTCTGTCTTTCAGTATGGCTTTTAGTTTGGAATCCTCTGCTCCTAACATGCACAAAGAATAGCAAAAACATAGCTAACATTAGTACATCCAGTTGTGTTTGTGCTGCTACCTTTGGCACAAAGGTTTAGCATCTCTTTTTAGCTTTTAGATATAGAAGCACAAAGTAAAAGCCTTTTAGAGTGAGAATTTGCCTTTCTTCCAGTAAGGCTCCAGGACAGTTTCTTTTAGTCTCTGGATTTACAAGGACAGCCCAAAACTTGGCTAAGGTGGCTGAGACAAAATTGCATCAAATCCTGAATGTTTTGATATCTAAAGTCCAGATTTCATGTTCAGCCACCGCCACTTGGAATAAGCTCATTCCTTTTGGCCTCACTGGTGCTTAGCAAATAAAACCTGGCTGTTCAAAAGACCAAGGACATGATAAACTCAGATACTTGCCTGTATCACCGTCTGGATGTTTAAACAAGAGCGAGTTGTTCATTAACTTTAAAAGAAATCCTTCCTTACACCTGAGCTTGATTAAGGCCTCGTGCTGCTCAAACTGCACTGTCAGGAGATGAGCAACTGCAGACTAATCAGGGTTGAAAGCCTAGTTTCTGCTCTGAAAAAAGAAAAAAAAAAAAAAAAGGTAAGTAAAGAAAAAGAAAACCCGAGGCATTTTTGTCACAAGCTTTGAAATCTCAAAGTGGCAACACTTTGTGAGTGTTCGTATGAAATGTGCGGTGCGCTCCGCAGCGCTCGCTCATTCCTCTGAGCCCGTCTCTGCTGGAATTTCTCACAAGGAGAAAGTTATGTGCTCGTTAAACAAGAAAATGTAAATTAATGTCTTTAGTAGGAAACGTGCTGAGTAAGGATCTCCTACAGACCTAGTTCTGTATGTAGGCAGAGACAGTTTCTGGACTTAAGCCATTCATTTTTCTCCCTACAGTCAAAAACATTCATTATAGCCTACGTAGTTTTACTTGAAGTCTAACAGCTTTGTTTGTAATAAAGAATCCAGCCTTTTGGAGACTTTCCTACCTTTTCTGGTATGCTATCTTGATAAAGTTTCCAGCCTTAATTCTTGTATTATACCACCGCAAACATGTTTTATCCATCCTTTTCATCGTATCACAGAAACTCCCTGTCCATGAGTGTTCTTTTCAAGGGCTTGAAAAGCAAATGTATCCTCAGCATCAGGGTCTCCATTGCCTGTTCGCATTGCTTATCGTCCCGTGTTTCAACAGCCAGCGCCTTAGTGTGATGCTAAACCACTACCCAGAGTGGTTCCCTGTAAGGTACGGTGTGGTAGCCCTCATTGTGCACCCTACAGGGAAGGTTTTTATGGAATTTTCCCTTCTGAGGTAATTACCAGATATAAGAGGCAGTACAGCAAGCAGCCTTGACCAGTCTGGACCATTCTCCTTCTTTTGTAAGGGGAAGACACAATTTTCCTCATTTGCTTCCCAGTATTTTTAAGATGTACGGCAGGAACAATACTTGTGCTCTATTAAGTCCAAGTCTAACTTCCCCTGGCTCCTGGGATGGGTGATGAGTTGGAGGAAAGGCTCCTTTTTTTTCCCCTCTTTCTCTCAGCACCACTCTCTCCTCAGCTTTTTAAGGCAAAAAGAGTAACTCATCCCTTAAGCAGATGTTTCAGAGCGCAAAAACAAATTATACAGATGAAAGAGCAGCTTTGTAGTTATTTTCTCTGTGTCAGTCGTGCTTTCCTAAAGAGAATAATCATAGAAACCACAGGATCTTATATGAGCCCTTTCTAGCTGTGTGTTATATTAATGCAGTAAATCAGTTTCTTTCATGAATGTGCTTTTTCTGTGTGGAAGCTGTTGGGTAATTTAGTCCAAAGTCAACTGAAAATCTTGAGTTACTTCGGAGATAACATGTCGTATGGATGGTTTCAATTAATATTTGTTCAGGGCTGTCTAAAGCAAGTATCTAGTCTGCTTGTTTAGTGAGTGTCAGAAATATTTCTATTTATGCGGTTTTTTTGACCTTCAGACCTGTTGTGGTTTGGCACAGGCTTTTAATTTATGTCCTTCCATCTTTACCGTTTTTTAGCCCATATTGGAAGTATGCACAATACCCAGAGCTTGTGGGATGGTCAGCCCCAAGCCTGTGCATCTGGTGCCGGAACAAAAATAGTCATCTTTGTTAAAGCAGTTATTATGGATTTTACAGAGTGTGTTTTTGATGTTTGAAGCCTGGTTCAACCCAGATCTTCTGCTTCAAATTAGCAGGCATTTAGGAACAGGACTTAAACATGAACAAGGTTTATGCAGTTCCCTGGCTGCGGTCCTTCAAAAAGCAGCAGGGCCTTTTTGGTTAGACCAGTACTGGATATAAGGATGGTTTATTACTCACACAATAAAAGTGTTTCTTAATAAGTGAATATGAAATAACAAAGTGGATGTTTTGAAGAAAAGACGAGCTATGAGACCTATGAAAGCAAATGGTTTGTAGTATGTATTATAGGACAACACATGCATAGGACCAAACACCGTAAGTATATAGAATTTGGTTATGACGTGTACATTTTGTTTGTGTAAAAATGAGATTCTATATAGTACCTGGTATAATAATCGCACAGAATAGCCAAATCATACACAATCAGTGAATGCTGGAAGTGTTCCTGTAAGTTACATTTTGACAGAGTAGTGATTAATCTGGTGACATTTAATAAAGTATTTTCTTAGATTCAAACAGGGAGCAGAACAGCTTGAGCAACTGCACTGATGAGGAGATAAAAGGGCAACGCAGAGGTAAGTTGCACTGATGTGTTCGCTCTGTTCCTGTTTGGACAGAGTTAAAAGTTTGGCTGAGACATCAGTTCCATCACGGTGGCCTTGCTGCTTCCAGCAGAATTCCAGCTGGTTCACGCTGGAGCAGCTGGGGCTGGATTCAAGATCCTTGAATCTCCAGCATCTCTCACAAGCACCACATTCACCTATGATGGAAGCAGAAACACACCATATACACATGTTATTAATTTGCTTCTCGTTGGCAAAAATTTGCACTCCTAAAGAGTTCACGATGTTGTAGTAAAGCTGGGGAACAAAGAAATTGCTGTTTCCCTGCATATAAGACATGCGTAATCCCCAGCGAGCAGTTAACATTTGGGGAACATAGGAAGGACTCTGGTGCTAGCGATATCTGCCTGGCGTGTGCGGGCACAGTCTTCACAACCGGCTTACCTTCCCCAGACTTTTCTTGCAATTAAGCTGGAAGAAAAAAATGTCCTTATGTGCCCTGGATAAACTGATCTCTTTTCTTTAGCGAGCAAGAGAAGTGGAAGGCTCCTGGGCTTACAAAATTACTAAGATGGAACTTCCAGAAGCCTCTAGTTTCTGAGTTCTTTAGCCAGCCTGATTGATTTTTCCATGCTGCACTCCTCTTTATTATTTATACTGCTCTCATTGTTGCTACCGTTCACAGGCTGGGGGACAGCCAGCAAAGAGTTTGGCTGGATTGTCCATCTGTCTGCGCTTTTGCTTGGAGCTTTTGAATCCTCCACAGCCTAAAACTTGCAGAGTCGTTTAGGATGCATAGTTGTTTAGAATGAGACCTTTTATGAGATCGTTCTCTTTTAAACTTCCATTGGCTTAAATGGTGCAACCCCTTTTCTAACACTGTCTTCTGTCAATTACTTTAGTAAGAGGTGGGCTTTAGTTTTCCAAACTCTAGTAGAAACTGCAGACCAGTTTTAAATAGTGGAAAAAATAATAAAAAAGCACAACTCCTCATTAGAAGTTTTGATAAATATATTGTAGAAATTTCACATCATTTCATACCACCACACAGGCATGGCCATTCCCAGTGTGCACCAACTTGTTAAGCCTCAACATACGGCATGCAGGATTTATTATTGTAATATATTTGGTTTTATTCTGAAAACAAGTCTGCATATACGTATAGTTCAATTCCAACGGTTCTGTGTTGGGTGATTTTGTTAGCAAGAATAGTCAAAATCCAATATCCTCAATCCAGGGACAAGTTTTTGTTCAAAGCAGAGCCCTTGATAAAAGAGGACCATACAAAGCACAAGAACATATAATTGCTATGTTCATATGCCGATGGGAAGGAGGATCTCCATGTAAGTGCAACTCCCTCTTTAACACATCACACATTGTGCTTGAGAATCCACAAAAACGCATATATTACAAACCCAGAGTTATCTGTGAGAAGCATCTAAAATCATAGAAATCACAGAATCATTTCAGTTGTAAGAAACCCTCAGGATCATCGAGTCCAACCATAAAATGGGGAAAGAATATCCACGATTACCCTGCTGCAAAGATTTTCAAGCTGTGCATCCCAGTATGCATGGAGATCACAGTGTGAATACTTTACTGGTGATATTTGTCTTTTGGTGCACAGAGACACTTCTCCCTAGTGCTATGTGGTTTCAAACTGAAGATTTTTCCCTTGACACTTAATGTGAGGACAGATCTGACATGAACTTTTGAATCTCGCAGGACACTGGGCCTTTACCTCTGTTAATTATGCTTTTTATTATTTTCTTGGGGGGATGTTTGTGAAGGGGTGCATACAGCCACGGCTCCAAAAAGTGTTTTTTTCAGAGAGAGGGAAGATTAATTAATTGTACTAGGAAATACGGGACCTTCTCCTGTCCCGTAAGATCCAAGTACAATGCTTTGGGCGCATGGGGGAATATTACTTAGGAAGTCTGAAATTGCGAGTGTTACCTCTGGCAAACCCTTCCTGGAGTTGCTGAAAAACATTCACATTTGCAGAGTTACGGGGTGACAGTTCAGAAGGTTCTCATAGCTTTCTTACAATTTTTTTTCTACCTTTTCCTTATTTCAGTGTGTGTACTTGTGAATGGAAAAGTGGAGACATTTGGGTAGTTTGAGAAATCTGTAATGGGAAGAGTTCCTAAGGCAGTTTAGCAGGGAAAGATGTATATTTTTTGTTTAAAAAACAGGAAGAGAAGAAGATCCAGCAGCTACTGAGTCCATCGGACCATGCAGGACCTGCTTCCCTGGGGACTCCATTTTTCTGTGCTATTTTCCTTGACTGTCACAAGACCATTAGTATGATACACACAAGTAGGGCTTGGGGACTTTGGTAGCTTGCATCATGCATGTATTAATACCAAACTCATTGCAACCCTGAATTAGCCAGAAAAAAAGTGAATGCTGCTTCTCAGATCCTGTCGTGTGCTTAATGCCAGCACACCGGGTGAACTCCCCTGGGGTGACCTCTTCTCCTGGAGTCCAAGTCTGGACCCTCGGGCTGTCTCATGCAAGTCTTTGCTGTGAAAGACAAGACATGCCGAGCTAATTGAAGGCGTATTGCTGCCTCTCAATGAAAAGGGAATGTCCTTATTTGGCAAAATCAGGAGACTTTATGGCAAAATGGAAAGCTGACAGTATTTTGACAGGTGGGAATATAAATCCTGTAAAAGATCCCCAGTTGGAGAAGGCGGATGATCCAACTCCGTCCTGAGTTAACCGATGCTTTCCAAAGCAGCGGAGGAGCATTCCAGCGTGTGGCTGTACAGAATCACCACTTGTTCGTTCTAACTTGCACACAATTTAATTTGCCACAGGTGGGTGAAAGATGAAACCTCTTCAGTTTTTGCTTTCTGGTTGTCCAGTCACAAAACTGGAATTCTCGGGGTTGCTGGCAGCTTGTTTATTGAATCATTTACTCATGCGCAGACAGAGCTCAAACCTATGGCCATTTTCCATGACAAAGAAGCCAGAGACTATTATTGTTAAATCCCTGTGCTCAGTCTTAGAGCAAGATTTCCTGTCATTGTCTCATGAATATTATTTTTGGTTTTTTGCTTGAAGTGGAAAAGTATTGCAACTACTGTAGGGTATATTTCCATGACTCTCAGTCCCACTGATTTAGAACAGTGGTGTAGCTCCAATGTTTTATGAGGGCGCAGAATTTTCTTACCGTATATAGGAAAAATGGCTAAACTTGGTGTTGTGGCTAAGCATGAGATTAGAAACATGGACATCTAAATCGTGTTTTCAGCTCTGTCAAGGAATTGCTCTATATTATTTGGTTGAGTTTTATTTCTAGGCAAGGTTGCCTAGGAAGTACTTTTAGCCATTAACTAGTGCTCTTCTAATTGCTGGGGATTGTCACAGGCTGATCTAAGGACTTCGAATGTTTGATTTGTGGTTTGTCAGTCAAAACGGGTCCCTGAATCTCTGCAGTTTTGCCCTTGCAATCTTAGCAACAGCTAGTTTTACAGTAGGTTTGCTTGCTTGGCTTTTGGGCCTTAAGGCTGTAATCAAGGGGTTATAATCTGCCCTGTGGAAAGGTCCAAAAAGAAAAAAAGAAAAATTTTTAAAAAGGGTAATCTGCAAATTAAGTGTGTCCTAAACTGCTCGATGTACACAGATGTCTGCCACAGTTTCTGCTCAGTCTGTGATTCAGGAGCTGCAAAACAGGGTGCAGCCACATTCCCCCTTTCTCTCTGAAAATACTGTTGCCAAATGAAGCCTCTGCCCTTTCAGAGTGGCCCAAAGAAACCGTATTTAATGACTCAGTAGCTAGAAAATCCCCTTAAAAATCCTTAGGGTTATATCTAATGTTCAAAAGAGACCTGAATGTGTGCTGG